>CM070038.1:46226038-46255454 GCA_036250615.1 Ptychadena robeensis
AATCGTTCATCGTCCATCTGTCGGCCGAAAAAATCTTGACGTGTAAACCCACCTTTAAACTCTATTGAGCATCTGTGGTGCATCCACAAACAGGTGGTGGAGGAAAGCAAGGCCTCTCACATCCACCAGCTCAGTTTTGTCATCATGGAGGAGTGGAAGAGGATTCCAGTGAACTCCATCCCCAAGAGCAAAGGCAGTACTGGAAATAATGGTGGCCACACAAAATATTGACCAGTAATTGACTTAGGGGTGTACTCACTTTTGTTTTAAAGAATTAGACATTAATAAGTGTTGAGTTATTTTGAGGAGACAAACACTGTTAAACAAGCTGTACACTGACTACTAATACGTTGTGTTAAAGTGTCATATGTTTAGTGTTATCCCATGAAAATATATTATAAATTATTCTATTCTCCACAATGTGTGGGGTATGCTCACTTTTTAGTGTAGCTGCCAGCATGTAACAATATCCCTTGCTCTTTGTCTGTAAACAGTGGTCTCTCTGCAGAGGTTTGACATTGACAACCACTGTGTTATACCAATAGCTCTGCAATCAACAAGAGTATGCTTTCCACTGATGGGAGATCTCTACCTAAAGCAAGCTGGGCTGACTAACTACTAATAGGTTTACAATGATATGGATAAATGAAAGCCTTCACAGAAGCGTCTCTAACAAGGCTTATATAATAAATCAAAGTCACACCAACGTTTATATTGGGTTGATGTTGTGGTTAATGATCAATAAGGCCTTAACCTTACTAGACACGTTGCTGGGCTAGAGCGCAAATGGTCTCCGTAATGATGCGTTCATTGTGGCGTATGGCTCAGATGTCACGCATCTGAAAAACAGGTAAAGCTTAAAGTAATGAAATTACCCCGCCAGCGCAGACACATGTACTCCACATCTCATTCCTGATTGGCTTTTAATGCAGCGCTGCAAAATAAGATTGTTTCTTTCAGCTGGCACTGGGTTATTTTTGGAAAATCAGACGAGAACAGCAAGTAAAATGAGATACCAAGAATTGGATTTTCAATTCTGTGCTACAGTCCAGTTATATTATGGAGTTTTAGGAGGAAAGGACGTGTTCCAGCAGAAACATTAAACATCTGTCAGGAGAGGGAACTGCAGTCTGATTTATAAAATATTATTTTTATAGCTTACATCAGATCATCACATTCCTATTGCATTACTCCAAAATAGAAAAGGGGCCCCAGGAAGCTATTCCGGATCTATATTACCTCTAAACAATATATGAATGTATACATGTTCTACTATGACCTCAATGCCAACATTTTAGGCAGTGCTGTCACAAGGTTTGCTCTCACCTGGTGCCGGAAACCTATGGTGTCACCCCACAGAGGCATGTATGGCATGCTGAATGGATAGGAAAGTTCTCACATAAATGATACTGGCAGGGACTGTACCATTCACAAGGGGTGTTGGGTTAGCCAAAGATTGTGCTGCAGTTGTCACACTAACAGTGCAGCTGTGGTTCCTGAGGAAGATTGAAATCCTTTTGCTGGTAGTGAAATTGTGTCACCTGGTGTGAATCGCCCTCCCTGCACTAGGTTTGCTAGGTTTTATAGGGGTCCGTAGCATAAACTAGGTGACAATGTTTATCAAATTCTCAGGTCTCAAAAATGTCACTACTCTATTTTATCTGTAGAGACATTCTTTCACAAGATCATCTATAAGTAAATGGTCCTAGGATAAGGTGAGCTTTTGTGAAAACAATGCATGATTTATTATACCCCCAAAATCTTAAACTTGACACTGTGAAATCCGCCTTCTATTCAAACTTTGTTCCAATGTGGAATGACAAGCCATAGGAAAACAAAGCTGATGATTTTCCTCGTGAGGAATTCAGAGGAAGTACATCCTAAGCCAACATGCCAGTTCAGAAATGACACAATCATGTAAACCTAGTGCGTGTAGAGGTTATGTTTACAAATGTCACTAATCAGCCCCTTCTTTGGGATCATATCTTTAAAAGTGTTGAGCGTGAATATTCAAATCGCAAATTATATTGCACAACTCTGCCCTTTGAGAAGATCTTGAATATAGCACTTGAGACACAGTGGCCCCAAGATCACCTGTGTCACTGGGCAGAGTGCTGGATGGGAGATATGTTGGACCACAATATCTCAGATTACCATTCTGGGGTAGAACCACCATTATTTGCGAGGAACTCTTATGTTTCTTTGCTGTTTTCTTAATTCTGGTCTGGGGCCGGTTTTACTGGGAATCTGTAAGAGCAGGGTGGGGCAGATTCCCAATTCCTGGTCCAATATTTCCTGAGGCTCAGGATCCCATTAGAGCACCTGGTGCTCAGTGTCAGGGGCTGGTGTGTGAGAGACAGTCTCTTGGATCAGAAAGAGCCAGCTTTGCTTTGCTTGTTTAGCCAGGAGGCTATTATTATGAACATTTTATGTTGCCGCTGATGACCCCTGTGAGGGTATCTTCTTTTGTGTGAACATTTGTTGCTCTAATAAACACGGGCAGGAGCCCTAAAGAAAGCACTGTCTGTGTGGAGTCGCCTCCTTGGGAGCACCATTTGCAGCTAAATCTCCACACACTATATGTTTGAATATTTGAGATTCTGGGGAAAGTACCATGCATTGCGTTTGCAATATTCACATGTACAAGTGCCAATTTTTACAATGAATTACTTCTATTAGTGTTGTCTTATGTGGTGATTACACTGCAGCTGCTATTTCACATTCTGCCACTAGATGTTGCCGTGACAACACACATTGCGTTCGCAATATTCATATGTACAAGCCTTGATTTTTGCAATACATAATAATGACAGGAGACCTCAAATTTTCGATCTCGAATTTGGCCTCTTCCCTTCATTAGACCTGTGTTGTTAAGCCAAAAATGCTGTGAGGATTCTATTACCAACTGTGTAGTTGGCAATAATTCTTGCTTGTGAATAATTCCTTTTGATGTGATTGTGTTTTATTGTGATGTATAATGGAGTTCAGAATTGATAAATGACAAATTTGTCTGTGGAGTAAAGCTGGGTACACACAGCTTGATGAAGAAACAGATTAAAGCAACATCAGACGCTGTGCGCGCTCACGGCGCCCGATGTTGCTCTAATCTGTTACAAGATTTAAACCATCCACCATTCCTTCGAGCAGGATCAACGGATCCTCCTCGAAGCAACTCGACCAAACAGGTTTCCAACATGTTGGAAACCTTGGTTGAAATACATTACATTGAATGGGGACAGCAGGTCTCCATCCAATGTAATGGACAGGCTGCCAACCTGCGGCTCGATATGGGGACGGCTCCAGCCCAGCGCGATGACGTCATCACAATTTTATACATGAAATACATGAAATACGGTATCTGTTTGCCCGGTGTTTAGGCATAAGGTACATTAAATTGGTTTGCAAAAAAAAAACTTCCCATACAAGCATATTGTTGGATTTGTGGAATAGTATGGAAATGATTTAGACAACTATAAAAAAATTACTGAATTTTTTTCTTTATTCATCAACAACTCATAAAGCACATAAACAGAACAAAAAGAGTCAAAGAGTCCATTCATTTCAAACTCCAGCACCCCTCTTAGGTACAGTTACACAGACTATTTATAGTACTCAGCAGGTCAGTGGTATCATACTGTATATCTTAAGAATTGGCCGCAGTCCATCCATGGAGGTATTAGTTTGTCTCTTTATGACATCCCAGGTTGTGGTGATGATAATGGTGATGATGATGATGGATGAAACACACCGACTCACTGTAACACAAAACAGATGGAGGTGATGATATAGGTTGATCAATAGGTAAATCTTTTCCGATGCCCAAATGTCTTCCCCATGGAGCGCATGACTATCCGTGCAGCCGCCACTCTCCAGGAGTAGAGTTGCTTTCCTATGCTTTCTCACCACACAAGCCCCCCCCCCCCCCCCCCCCCCCCCCCCCGGGTTAGTCTGCCGTCAGAGGGGGTGCCCAGGGGGCCATCTCCCTAGGACCGCTCTGGAATATAGGATATACAGTACTTTCATTTGGGAGTATGTTACTACTTTATTAACCTACAGTCCTGGCCAAAAGTTTTGAGAATGACACAAATATTTGAAATTCGAAAAGTTGCTGTTTAAGTTTATATAGCAATTTGCATATACTCCAGAATGTTATGAAGAGTGTTCAGATGAATTGCATAATCCTTCTTTGCCATGAAAATAAACAAATTCCCCCAAAAACCTTCCCAATGCATTTCATTGCTGTCATTAAAGAACCTGCTGAGATCATTTCAGTAATCTTCTTGTTAACTCAGGTGAGAATTAGTGATGAGCGACTAGGCAATATTCGAATTCGCGTAATTTCACGAATATCCGCCATAATATTCTATTCCATATTCGTAATCTCGAATATCCGCACTTACGACATGAATTGCGATCTCAAAATCGCAATTGCGATCACATATGCGAAATGCATGCAAGTCAATGGAGGTCGGATATTCGACTGGGAGAATATCCGTCATTTCCGTTTAAAAAAATCGCATTGCGATTATATAATCGCGATCCCATTCATTGCAATGGATCGCGATTATATGATTGCGATTATCAATGCGCAATGTATCACGAAAAATCGCAATCGCGTCGGATATCCGCTTATATATTTGCGAATATTCGCGAAATGGCAAAATGGCGATATTCGAGCTAAATATTCGAAAATCGCATATTCGAGCTCAACACTAGTGAGAATGTTGACGAGCACAAGGCTGGAGATCATGTCAGGCTGATTGGGTTAGAATGGCAGACTTGACATGGTAAAAGGAGGGTGAAGCTTGAAATCATTGTTCTTCCATTGTTAACCATTGTGACCTGCAAAGAAACGCGTGCAGCCATCATTGCGTTGCATAAAAATGGCTTCACAGGCGAGGATATTGTGGCTAATAAGATTGCACCTAAATCAACAATTTATAGGATCATCAAGAACTTCAAGTAAAGAGGTTCAATTCTTGTTAAGAAGGCTTCAGGGTGTCCAAGAAAGTCCAGCAAGCGCCAGGATCGTTTCCTAAAGAGGATTCCGCTGTGGGATCGGAGTGCCACCAGTGCAGAGCTTGCTTAGGAATGGCAGCAGGCAGGTGTGAATGCATCTGCACGCACAGTGAGGCGAAGACTTTTGGAAGATGACCTGGTGTCTAGAAGGACATCAAAGAAGCCACTTCTCTCCCAAAAAAACATCAGGGACAGATTGATCTTTTGCAGAAAGTATGGTGAATGGACTTCTGAGGACTGGGGCAAAGTCATATTCTCCAATGAAGCCCCTTTCCGATTGTTTGGGGCATCTGGAAAAGGGCTTGTCCGGAGAAGAAAAGGTGAGCGCTACCATCAGTCCTGTGTCATGCCAACAGTAAAGCATCCTGAGACCATTCATGTGTGGGGTTGCTTCTCATCCAAGGGAGTGGGCTCACTCACAATTTTGCCCAAAAACACATTGATGAATAAAGAATGGTACCAACACACCCTCCAACAGCAACTTCTTCCAACAATCCAACAACAGTTTGGTGAAGAACAATGCATTTTCAGCACGATGGAGCACCGTGCCATAAGGCAAAAGTGATAACGAAGTGGCTCGGGGACCAAAACGTTGAAATTTTAGGTCCATGGCCTGGAAACTCCCCAGATCTTAATCCCATTGAGAACTTGTGGTCATTTCTCAAGGCGGGTGGACAAACAAAAACCATTCTCAAAACTTTTGGCCAGGACTGTAGTGGTTTATTAACCACTGTGGGTTCCTATGTCCCATAGCCCATCTGTTATTCCAGAGACAGAGAGTTCTATACATGTTTTAGTAAGGTTGAGTTTACTTGTTTACTTACATACTGTATGTGCCAAATTCTGCCATTATTTTCTGTAGTTTTTTTCTGTTTTTTGCATGTTCTTGCCACTGCAAAAAAAGTATTAAAATTAGAAACATAATATAATAAAGTTTATTGGAATTGTATCGCCGCGGAGCATATAAAATGGTGTTGCGATTTTAAGCTAACTTGGAGGTTCCCAGCACACAAAAACAGTTATCTCAGGTTGAGTTTCATTAGATAATTTAGGGAGAAAGCCCAGGAGGTTAAGAAGCAAAAAGTTGATGGCACAAAGCATTTATACTGTAGAAAAGATATACTTTGCCGTTTTTGTAATACAGCACTATTTTTATGTCTATCAGCAATTTCCTTACCATGGTCTACACTGTATAGCATCTCCTCTGTAAACCACCAAAGAAAGAGATCCAGAAACTGATCCTGATCAGCAAATCAGGGAAGATCTACTAAAACTTGGTTACCCTAATTGTAAAGCACTCCTATGCTGGTACATTGTTTTTTGTTTTTTTTGCATTGGGGTACCTTCAAACGTGAAAGTAATGAAGCTAGAGCCTTGAAGGGGGTGTATACTGAAAATAAAAAGTATATACACAATTAACTTTTAGTTATGTCTGAGCTGGCACAATGGTGGAGAAGTACTCCATAATCATAAAAAAAAAACTTACAAGGATCCATATGTAGCTGCCAGTCTTTGGGAGGTTATTTACCTGCAGTATTAAGCATAATTGATTTAAATAGGGGTAATGTATACTTACAGGCTTGTTTACAGGGCATGAGTACTAGTGATTTTCTAAGTAGATTTCCTGTCATTATTATTCGCTGGAAATATTGGCACTTGTACTCGAATTAGCACTCGAATCTTTGGGAACACAATATGTGTTGTCACAGCGACATCAAGTGGCAGAATGTGAAATGTTAGCTGCAGAGTTACATACATGCAGAGTATCACCACATGAGATAGAAGTAATACATTGCGAAAATTGTCACTTGTACATGTGAATATTGCATGGTACTTTCCCCAGAATCTCCAAATATTCGAGATTACGAAGATATAGTAATATACTCCAGATCTTCACGAATTCTCAAAGTGCTGATATTCACCATAAAAAAGCGTTTAGAATATTTGTGCTCAACACTTGTCTTTGCCTGACTGTCACTGGGCTTCCAGCTACAGGAGCAGGAACCAAGAGGAGTACAACACTGGATAATTGGATTTACTCACTTTAGGTAAGTTTTTTTTTTGTTTATCTTTTGTTTTTGACAGATTGTTCCTATAATGTGGCTGCATAGGACATGAAGTAGAAATGGTGAGTGAAGGTTTACTTTAAAACCATAGCACAGGAATAAAGGGGAAACCTCTGCCAAAATTTAGATTTTCCTAGATGTAGACAGTTCTCCACATTTATCTGTGTCTCCTGATTGAAAGAAAGTCAGGTGATCCTACCTGTGAGAAGAATGCTGATCGTAAGGCCAAAGATGAGGCTTATTTTGAGGATATTCAGATATTCTACAAGTTGGTAAGTAATGGCTTTGTACTCTGGAAAATCTGAAATTTAAAAAAAGAAAATTGTGCTTGGTTGATCCAGAGGAGCAAAAATATTTCAGGACCACTGATATCTTATTTTCTGGTGAAGGGAAATCATCTAGCGGGGACATCTGTTCTGGTGACAACCAAAAGAAAATTCAGTTTACTGTGTAGTAATGTCACCATAGTTCTTGAAGGGAAATATGCACCCCCCATTCGACAGCTTCGCAGGAACTTGCATAGGGCCCCCGAAAGGCTAGAAACGGCCCTGGCTGGAGAACCCATGAAGAATCACATGATGAACACATGATCAGCTGGTTTTGATTTAACCTACACAGGAAGTGGAAATTACTTTGGCCAACAAAATATATGCTGATCAGATTAATCATGTGCTTCTTAATGAGTTTTTTAGTAGTCTTTTTACTAGAACTTGCCATGCCCAGCCTTGACCCTTCCCTACTCTACACATACTCTTACATTATTGGTCAATATTTTGATGTGCAATAAAAAAAAAAAAAAAACTTTCTGCCAAAGTGATTAATTCTGGAAACATCACAGAGCTTTTTGTATGAGGACTTTGGCCATTTTATTAGACGTTGGCCAAATCTAGGCCCATTTTCAGTTGGGAAAATGCCAGTCAATGGAAAGGCTACAATTTTGGTCAAATGATAATATTTACCAGTGCAGAACAGCTTCCTGATTTTACTCTGTAAATTAAGCATTGACCATTTATAGGTCTGTACTGTAACAATCTCAGATGTTAAGGCTTTGTTTCCATTGAAGCGTTCCCGTGTGGTTGCAGCCGCGAGGTTGTAACCGCGCGGCCGCCGCGCGGCTGAACGTATGCCTAAAGTTGTCGCGCGTTCCCGCGACGCGATTTTTTTTTGTATTGCAGATGTGGATGCGGTTGGGGCGCGGATGCGTTTCAAAACGCTGCAGCTAGCGTTCAGAAACGCGCCTAAACCGCATCCGCACCCGAACTCGCACAACCGCACCAGTGGAAACTATATTGAAGTTTCCAATGGATGCGGTTGTGTGCGGGGGCGGCCGCGCGGCTGCAACCGCACGGGAACGCAACAATGGAAACAAGCCCTCATGCAGTAATGACGAACCTTTTATAGGCTGAGTGCCCAAACTGAAACTCAAACCCCAATTATTTATCTCAAAGTGCCAGCATTGCAATTTAACCAGAACTACATAACTCATATACACACACAAAACATGTAAACACACACTCTACTTTCTTATAAAATAGAATACGATAGGGTATAGGGCGCTGTGTGCAATCAGAAGAGAGGGGAAGAGAACTGACAGCACTGAGAGCCAAAAGGCTGCAGTTCTTTACTCTGTGCTGCACAGAGAGGGCTCCGAGGGCCACCTCTGGCACAACTGCCATAGGTTCACCATCACTGTCTTAATGGATCATAAATAAAAATGTTCCTTCTTATGAATTTGTCATATGTCTTCCTGCTCTTGGAGAAAATTCGGGATGCCTTTTTCCTTTGCTTGTTTTGGG
The DNA here is from genome assembly GCA_036250615.1 of Ptychadena robeensis. Taxonomy (NCBI): domain Eukaryota; kingdom Metazoa; phylum Chordata; class Amphibia; order Anura; family Ptychadenidae; genus Ptychadena; species Ptychadena robeensis. The sequence goes on from CM070038.1 coordinate 46,234,920, forward strand.
TCATTCATTTATAGAGTATAATGACCTGCAAAAAGGCAATTTCAGTCTTGCTATCTGGAATAAGGTTGCATATATTGATGTCATCCCCAATAATGTAAGACCAAAATCCCCACATTGGAAGTTAGGGTGGCAAGGGTCTGTCACAGCTTTAACAGGGAGGTAAGGGATAGGATAATTAAAAGTGTTATTTACAGTCCCTTAGATAAAAAAACACACCTGGAAATTAGCTAGTCCACTACAAGGGAAGTATTTTCCTAAAAGAGTTCAGCTGCATCAGTTACAGTGTGTTCACCTGCTGCCACCTAGAGGCTGAACCCATGTGTTACGCATACCCGGCACTATACTACCAGGGTTTTTGACTAAAAGGAATATATATATATATATATATATATATATATATATATATATATACAGTAAGCTCTCCTGCTGTATTTCAGTCAAAATGCAGAGATCTTGGTAACAAACACATCAAAAGCCGAGACAATTGCCATGGGAAGACAGTAAGGCTGAGGCTCCACTAATGCGGAAAGAAAACACATGCTATGCTATTGCATTAACCACAGTTTACTCGCTGTTTCCCGCGCCTGTTTTTTTTTTACAATTTGCTTTTTATTGTCCATTGCCATGAATGGACAAAACACCGTGGCAAAACTGCATCTGATCCGCGTCTGTAGAGACAGGCATACTGCGGATAATGGAAGCAGTGCAATTGTGTGTAAAAAAACACACCACAACCTCTCCCAAATCACTGCATCTAGATATCTCTGCTTATTGCAGGGAACAAGTGGATGGCAGTCAGAGTGCCTTGTCACCAAGGTGAGAACAGTCTGGATTAGAAGACTTAAGCTATGTTTCAACATACGTTGGGACCCCCTCTGCTAAGCGAATTGCTTGACGGGAGGTCCTGACGGAGCACATCCACTTACCTGCTCAGCAGATGCAAGTAAGGTCTATGTGCTCCACAATATGCTTAGCAGAGGGGGGCCAGACGTATAGTGGAAACAAGTCCTAATGGGGCCCTGTCTGGTCTAGTCCAAATTAAATTCTTTTTTGGTTATTACTGTATGTCCCACTTAGCTCTTGCCCTATTGGTCACAAATCCCTAACTGCATATTTAATATGTTAAAGCTGTATATATCATAGAAAATAAAATGTATTTTAACTCTTTAATCATTTTCTGTTATGGTTTCATTGCCTTTTTAACTAGCTCAGAAAACAGTCGAGCCATTTATTTAGCTGTTACAGGAAATTTTCCCAAGTGCATCTAAGGTGTCTTTCACACTGTCTTCAGTATCATTATTATCAACTTTTATTTATAAAGCAGCAAGATATTACGCAGAACTGTATTACCATCTGCTTTACACAATGCACATGGTGTGCAATCCACAAGTACATTGCCATAGGAAACCTCTATAATATTCATATTGATGTGGCTTATTTAACAACTTGATATAAATACCCTGCAGCATAAATTTTGCCTGCTCTTATAAATTATAAATTGAATAGCAAACACGAGATGCAGATGAAATGCATAGCAAACGCAAAAAAATCTCAAATTGCCCCTCAAAATTGAAGGGCGTATATTTAGCTTGATTGTACAAGTATCCAACGTGTTTCTTGGTATTTCGATAGATGTGTATGCAAGTAAGTGCACCATACTACGATCATGGGTCGATCGTGTTTATCGGTGTTTAACACTTTGTGGTGGTACGATCTATCGATGTTATACTGAATCGATCTTAAAATCACATAACATGATTATATCTAAGATCGATTGTGCAAAAGTCGACCCTTGTATGGCTTTCTTTAGTGCTCTGTGTTTAAGAGCAAAAACGTGGATGTGTCTGTGTGTATTTGTACAGTGGTTCCCAAACTGGGTGGCGGGCCCCCCTGGGGGGCCAGTAAGGTATGCCAGGGGGCGCGGGCCCTCATTCCTAACCTGTGTTTGAATAGGGAGGGGGGGGGGGGCATAATAATGTTACTAAATAGAAAAGGGGGGCATTTGTGCTTATCCTCTGTGGTTCTATTTTTACAAAATAGCCCCCAAACACGCTGTTATTTATGCGCAATGTATCATACATCAGTGCATGGTAACAAGCTACTCTGTGCTCCTCCATGTTGCCTTCTGCTGGGCACTGTAGTCCGCTGCAGCCTGTTTGGCAGCCGATTGAAATGAAAAGGTGGTCAAACAACAATGCAAGTGCTGGGCAATTTTCCAGAATCTCAAAAGCCAAATCAGTGATTTGCAGCTCATCCAATGCCCCTGTTCATCACTGTGAAAGAGCACAGTACTTACTATGATAGAAGCTAGTGTAGAGAGGATCTGCAAGAGAGAGGTGACACACAATGCAGTTTATCTCCAACGGTTTTGATTGGAATCCTGCAGGCAGGACAAGAGGGAGATCAGCCTGGGACATGCCATTCTGGGACTTCCATATCTGTAAAGGTCCAGGTCGTGGAAGAGATACATCAGTGCTGTTCCAACTCATGTGGATCTCACCAGGGAAAAATCCAGACGTTCTGCAGGTCAGCGCCACCCCTTCTTCAGTTTTTGAAGCCACCTTTAGGTAAATTTCCGGCTGTGATGGACGAGCTGTCAAAAAAGAAATATTTCAGATGCTATCATTTTCTGGATTATTTTACTACATCCCCTATAATCATACATCTGAATATCCTCTAGGCTATGTAGTCCTTCAAAGCTCACTTAAACTTTTAGCTTAAATCTCTCTATGGGGCATGACAGACCTCTGCAGAAAGACCACTGCTTATAGACAAAGAACAAAGGTTCCTGTTTACAATGCTCTGACAGAGAACAGACTTTTCTTCTCTGCTTATATATATTATAGAACTCCAACTGTAAAGCTGGGAACCTTTGTATAGATATGGGCCAGATCAATGGCCGCTTCGAGCACCGCGCCCGCTCACGGCCATCTATCTGGCCCACATCATATGCGGCCATCCCGCTTGAAAACAGAGATATTGAACATGACTGTAAATCACGGTTGATGTACATTGCTTTGATGTGCCTCCAGCTCCTCCGATATTAGGCAGCAGCGCGATGACATCAGGGAACCACGAACAGTTACTATATCAAGCCGTGTGTTCCCTGCTTAAGAGCTGGTAAATCCAATATGTTCAATTGAGCTTTAAATACAATTGAATGCATTATTTCCAAACAGGTAGCATTAGTACCTGCATCTTTCAAAAAAGCTATCCCTAGTATACAACCTCACAGACTTGCACTGAGCTAAGACAATCTGTAATGCTCTACAGTGATGTAGTCAGTACTTTTCCAATACTAAAAGTGTTGCCATAATGTATTTATTTTGTTTAAATAGCTGCAACAAATTGCTCCAATATGAATAAAAGTAAGAAGAATGGTAACATTATTAAAAAGAACAAACAATAATTCTGGTAGCATTACAGTTCTGCCTTGTTAGCTGAGAAATTGTACCACTTGCTATAAATGTAGCCTTCTCTGGTTTCATTGTTAATACTTGAAATTAAACAATTAGCGTTATATTATGCCAGCCAATAAAAGTGCCAGCACCATTGCTAAGAAGAAAAATAAATAGGCTTAGGTGCTGTGATCATTTATTTATTTTTATACATTAATCTCTTGAGGTTTAATTAAGGAAGAATGTGGCCCAAGGCAAGGTAGCAGTTTTGACCACCATCAATTTAGCTGAGTTTGATAAATACTGCAATCAGCATTTTAGACACCAACCGGGTACAGATGTATTTCTCCCATATAGGCAGGTGAACAGATATAACCATGGACTATTCCCCTGGTTTGTTGCAGCAGTATGGCAGTTGTAGTTGGGACCCTATGACATCTATTGGGCACTTGGGTTACCAAGTCCTTCTCTTGGTTGCAGACAGGAGGTTGTTGATTACACACCAATTATCTCATTACTTATTTTCAACTTGGTGTGTAAGGCTCCCCATACACATGTCCGTCCGTGGTCAATTTACGGACGATCGGCTATTGTGCACGGTTGCTGTGCTTGCACAATGGAGATGATCTGGATAGCTCCATGACTTGGAGTGATCAAACAGAAAAGCACTGCAAGTTGTTTGCACAGCGATCGATCTTTGCAGCTCTTTTCTGGTCGATCAGGGACCCCATTCAAAGTATCTAAGGGGAATCGGTGTGAGAGGCACACATCGCGATTCCCCTACGTTCGGCAGATGACTGAAAGCGGCATCACTTGCCAGCCGAATGCTTTGGAATCTATGCATGTATGGCTAGCTTCAGCCTTATGTTTGACTGTTGAAGAACTTCCATTAGGCAAGACATACATTGTGGTGTTAAGCGGCTATTTATAAGCTTACAACCCAGGAAAAATGTATTCAGGACATGATTTCCCATTGCCACCCAACCCGATCATGGACAACTCCCAATGAACCCACTGTGAATATTTTTGGTATGCATGTTTATGTGACAACGTTGAAAGACAGTGATCTACAGAGCAATTATCACCCCATGTCATGTAAAACCTTGTAAAGAGGAGGTGCAGTTGGCAATAGTTTAGTTTTTAGTTTTAGAAGGCAATTTCTGCTGACATCGACACATTACTAAGCCTAGACCTATTTTTATGGGAATCGGTGTGTGTGTGGCACACATCACGATTCCTGTATGTTCGGTGGACAACCGAAAGCAGCATGGTGATGTCACCATGCTTTGATCGCTAGCTGTCCGAATGCATGGGAATCTATGCGTGTATGGCTCACTTCAGCCTTATGTTTGACTGTTGAAGAACTTCCATTAGGTAGGACATACATTGTTGTGCTAAACCACATAGTTAATTTGATCATTCTATTAAATGAACCATAAATCAAGAAATGTACTAAATTTGTTCCACCAAAAACTCCTAAGGGTCCCAAAGACTTCTTTCAAAGAAATTCAAAGATGGTTTTCTAGATGTCTTGATCAATTTCTGTTCAACTGAATTTCGGAGTGCACACATTAGTATGTCTAGGTGTAAACTGGAACCTAGCTTGGAATAAAAATCTACCAGGAATAAACTCTATGCCTGCCTTATTAACATTGAAAATACTGCAATATTGGTATGTCTTGAATTATCACCTGTGCGCCTGTATATCAAAACCAGTGGCGGCAAGAGAGCTCATGGACGTACTGTATTTCTATGTTCTAAGTAGAGTTTTGTAGGTTTTTTTCTTCTTGTTAAGTTTTGGATAGAGTATGGAAAGCTTAAGTCACTGTCCAAGTTGGAGTTTCTTTATCTGACCTTAGGTAATAGAGTTTCCGTGGTAATGGTTCCTCCCCAGTAACAAAAAGTCTCTAGCTCTTTACTACACTACTACACACAGTGCTTGTGTTTGTCACAATTTGTGACAGTTTGTCACTTGTAGACATTCCAATAGCCTGACCAAAAAGGCTGAACAATTTTTCCCAACATGCACACAGACAGTAATGAAAGTTCAACACATATTCTGAGCTTTTTCACTCTATAACAAAACAAGACAATTTAGCTAGTTAATTAGCTTAATATGCTTAATGTGCAAATTCTTACTGTGCACAATGAGGTGAGTGCCATTCCCTTGTTCCTCCTCCTTCTCCCATACGAGGACTTTGCAGTAGTAGATTCCGGCATCTTCCCAGCTCACTTTACGGATGATTAGAGAGCCATCTCCCTTGCTCAGAAAAGTCTTGGGAAAGGTGAGCGAGAATCGACCGCTCAGAGGTATGACATGTTGGGGGCTCATGTTCTCCTCAGGGGCCATCTTGTACCATGATACAACTCCTTTTACATTCGGATCAGATGCTGGGAACAGACAGCTCAGCTTAGCTTGGTCACCCTGAGCCACAATTAGCAGTGGGGGCAACTGAGTCACATCCAGATCAGACAGCACTAAGGAGAAAAGAAGATACAGGGCTAATAATGCCTATCTGACTAACAACAGTCTCTTGGTCTGATGGGTTTTTAGTTAAAATTTGCCCTTTGGGATAATTACAACAAATGTGTTGTCCTCCTATAGAAATTCTTTAAAAAAATACAATGAAAATGTCAAAACAGAATATAAAAAATAATAAAATTTGATTTAATTCATAAAAAATGAATGATGCCTGATAAGTTAATAATGGCTATTTATAAGCTACAACCCAGGAGAAATAGATCCATGACATGAGTTCCCATTACCACCCAACCCGACCGTGGACCACTCCCAGCGAACCCATATAACACTTTACCTATAGACAATGCATGTGTCCAGAGAAGAAGAATACTTTTGGTCTTGGCATTCATGTTACTGTGTTGATGTTGATAGATAATGATCTACAGCGCAATAATCACCCCATGTCATGTAAAACCTTGTAAAGGGGAGGTGCAGTTGGCAATAGTTGTTTCCATATCTGCATGCAGACAGCATAATGTGGTTTCGAATTTAGAAGGCAATTTCTGCTGACATTGACAAATTAGTTAGCCAAGACCCATTTTTTAGGATACCGCAATACATCAAAGCTACAGAAGATATATAACATGACCTTGTCATAGTTTAAGATATTCAATAGACTGCTGAGAAAGTAGATATGGTATTATGGGGGTGAAAAGACCCTGCCACCCACTTTAAAAACTCAGAGATGCACCCCCATAGTTTTGGATGGAAAATTAGATAAAATAAGTCAGAGACACAGCCATTCACATAAAGTGATTATACAGCATGTTCCAGGAAAGTGTGCAGGACAGCGCTGTGCAGTATTCACTCTATATTCCTCCAGCCAAGCCAAAAGAACAGTGCCAGGAGACAAGTCTTAGTTCCAGCAGTATTTAACAATTTAGCATGTGAATATACACTAGCAGTACTAATTTTCTAATTAACCCACTGACCAACTAATTAACTAATTAACCCACTGACCAACATATGAAGAGACACATTTTACAATATTGATGCTATTTAGATAGCATGAGTTGTGGCTATTTACAATAACATTCTGCATATATCAAGGTCCTCAACAAGGTCAGGTGGGTGTAAGCCCACCAAAATGATGTGATACAAACTTCCCACTCTACCCATATGAAAATAGCTACTTATGTGTAGGTTGTTAGTGCCAGATTGGAAAAAAGTTACTCAGTGAGCTCAGAGAATGGGTACTGCTAGCGTATAGACACATGCTAAATTGTCAAATGCTGCTGGAACTAAGACCTGTCTCCTGGCACTGTCCTTTTGGCTTGGTTGGACGAATTTAGAGTGCATACTGCAAGTATTTTTACATTCAATATATAAGATCATAAGATCAAGGAATAATTTCCCATGATTTTAAAGGGAAATCTTATAATGCAAAAAATTCCGTAAATGATGGAATGTGGCATTGAATTTTAGAAAGTTTGAGTTTTCTCCAGGAAGGGTCTATTCCCCAACACTATACCCTCACCCTTGTTTATTATAGCCCTCTACCTATTTGGGAGTGTCTTACTCTATGTGCTGGTCCAGCTCCTTCACCCACCCCTAGCACTTACATAACCTTTTTTTTGTTTCAGACAAAGAATAAATATTATAGTTCTGTCTCTGCTGGAGCTATTACCATCACATCCAAGATGGTAGAACCAATCAGCAGTCCCAATACTACACTAGGAAATACCATATGTACAAAATGTTAAATATATATACAGTGCAGATAATTTAATCCTACTGAAAGAAGAACCTCGCTTCAATAGTTTGTTTCTATAATGCTGCTTTCGAAGGGTGGCTAGATCTCTCCTTGATATAAACAATGGAGTATGCACAGCCACTTTATGGCAAGATGTGTGTTACTTGATGGGTCCCAATGTGAAAATGAATGTTAAAAAAAAGGCTAAAAAGGAAAACGAATGCATCCACCAGGTCTAAAGACTGGTATGATTCCATATATTAAGTTTTTTGTTCTTGCATTCAGAAACAATTCTGTGGAAGCTATATATCTGTGTCGGCTTATTACACACTGATTATGCATCTGTGGTAAACCCATGAGATGCTCTACATTCTGACCTCAATGTACAGCGCTAGGATGGAATATGATTTCTCTTCTACAAAAACTTGATGTGGGTGGATGTCTTTATGTGATCTGTTCTAAAATGAGGACAAAAAGTTGCCTAATCTGCAAGAATTTGGGGTCATGGACTGTATTTGCCCTACTCGTATACTCATAGCATGACAAACTACTAAAAGTAGCAAGTAAAATTGAGCTCATGTAAGCTTCAGCGTGCTAATATAACATCAAAAGGATTATGTAGTGTCTTGAAGACTTATATAACTATTGCTGAACCTGTTTTAAAAGTCCATTTCCTGGTATAGGGTGACTACATTCTCTCACAGTTTTTCAGTTATGCTCAGGTGTTGCCACCCTGTCACATGGATGTACAATGTAGATTCACTATGATTCGTTGAAGCAAGCAGAAGGTAAGTAAAGGGTAGGTGACAATGTAAAAGTGGGAAATTAGGGGGGTCAAGCTTGATTACCAATGGACAAAGCACAAGTCATCAGTAACCATCTTAGAACACTGGCAGAACACTACACTAAAGTATAACAATAATTTTCATGAAAGCTTATTAAGTATAATATAGAATACAGGTAGATAAACCACCATGGGTATAGTCTGTTCAGTTAAGACTGAATAAAGTAAAAAAATCACCTGGGCGAATCTTGTCCAATAAACAGATAAAAAACAGATGGAATTCTAGTCAAAGAAGTTTGGTAAATAACATGGGTTCAGCCAGGCATGCTAACTTAGGATGGCTATAGTCACTACACTGTATATATGAAGCAAGTGACTATGGAAATCTTCATCATGATGTTCTAAAGTAGATAAAACTATAAATGGTAGTGATAAGCAGCATAGGCAATATTCAAATTTGTGACATTTTTGAGCGCCTGGAAGCGGAGGATGACGATAGACTAGAGGTCTTTAAAAAGACGTGGGACCCGTGGCTTTATTTCAGGACCACCCCTGCGTTTCACCCACTCCTGTAATGTGGGTGGGTGCTGTCTGGGCAATCCCCCCCCCCCCCCCCCCCCCCCGTGTGTGTGTCTGTGTCTTGTGCACCCCCCCCCCTTTTGGTTTCCCCTCTTGCTCTTTTGCCCTTTGCCTCTCCCTCTTTCTCTCCCGTTTTTCTCCCCCCTTAGTGTTGGTTAGTTTTTTCTTGGTTTCAGGACGTTGACCCCCATTGGGGCATTTCCTTGTGTTAACATACTTGGTGTATTTTCTACGCTGCGTACTGATTTGAATGTGTGCTGTGAGCGTATCTTATTGCCTCTGTTTGATTTGACATCTCTTTATTATTGATATTCTTGGGATATGTCTGTATGAAGCATTTCAATGTGAAAATCGGCACTTGTACATGCGAATATTGTGAACAGAATGCATGGTATTCGAGATCTTCGCAAATTCTCGAAGTGCCGATATTCCCGCTCAATACAAGTAAATGTTTTGGCCCATTTACATCCAGCAGCCACAATTCTTCTACCCTGCATGTACCACCACATTGTAGTTCCTTAGACTTCCATATGATTTCTCTTTGTCTCTGTACACAGAACATACTCCTATGCAAGTCTAATGTGCAGCCATGGTCAGGGAAGAGGACTGGCAGAGCCTCCGGATGTAAACAAACCACGGTACTGTGGCACTCTGATTCATGGCAAATATGACTCTTTGGAGGAGAAGGGTGTGTTTAGGCCAGGGCACCGATGGGGGGTTATCCTTAAAACTTACCATTGGAAGCTCCCTCTCCAGTGATCTAGCTTTCTAATCCATCCTCCTGGAACTTCTGGTCACCTCTGGTCTTTTTGTGTCACAGTTGAAATTCAATTTGGAAGAAATTATTGTAATTGCAATGATCAAGCAACTGGGTGGTATGGATTGGCTGAACGATCATAATACGTTTTTTATTTATGATTATTATTGTCTATTTAGCACCTTGTATGTCCCTTGCAATCAAAGCACCCACGTCACGGAAAGACATTACACTTGTTAAACATTAAACATTGAATGTCCCACACTGCTTCTCCTCCAATGATGCTGTGCTGTAACATTGCCATCCCCACTCGGTCTGGTGCAGAGAGACTTGGAAAAGGAGATGACAACGCTATAATGGTAATCCCTTCCCGAAGCTCAGAAGATCTGTTTTCTGCATTGAAAATAGTAATCTAGCACTATCTAGTGGCAGGAAGATTGGACAATTAATTTGCCATTACTAAAAAGGGATCTTCCCGGACTCGAGGGAATAGCAGATATACAGATTATATAAATAAATTTTTAAAGCCCCCCATACACCACATACAATTACCATGCAATTTCTGTACAATCAACTTTTCTTCTACCAAAACCATGTAATATGAGGACCTTTCTACACCTTCCAATCACTATGTATTCTATCAGGGAGGTCACTATACTACATAGTTGTTGGTAGATCTGATGGAAATTGTATGGAGGAATCTGAAGGTGTATGGGGGGCTTAAGGATTGTTGAACAATTCTCCATCATTGTGCAGACCCAAAGGTAAGGTAAATTTGAATATATTTTTTATTTTGTTTTTTGTAACTCACAAAGGTAAGGTAAATTTGAATATATTTTTTATTTTGTTTTTTGTAACTCACTTTTTTTACAAAAAAAGCTTAATAGAGAATACATGCTCCACACAGGATACATAAGTGATGCCACTTCCTCCACTAGTTCCAGAAATTCAGCAGCCAAGAGCAGCTCAGGGGGATTTATTATTAGTGTTGAGCTTGGCTCGAATATGGGCTATTCAAGAATTCGCAAATTTCCCGAATATGGAGGCGGGTATTCGCAATTCCGAATAGTCGCATTGGGATGCTTATGAGCATGGATTGCGAATATATATTCGCAATGCGAAAATAAATAGCACATGTGACCATTAATTTTAATGGTCATTACGAGGCGATTATATTTGCGAATCTAGATTCGCAATATAGAATCGAATATTAGTAGCATTATTTGCAAAATATGGCAAATTCGAATATTGTCTATACCGCTCATCACTATTTATTATTGACAGGATTCCATCTTTTACATCTTCCATAGTCACCAATCAGATATGCATACTGTATTCCCAAGACTTGGGGAAGCACCCGGAGGGCTTTCTTTACATGTATTAACCATTACTAAAATTCTAATTGTATCTGAGCTGACCTTAAATGTTAAATATTTCTCCACCCAGAAAATGAAAGGAATACTTTATTTGTTTGCTGCTATAGTACAGAACTTTTTTCCTTTATTTTTCCTTGCGATCTGCTAGTAATAATCCCTGTCCTAAGGCGACAAGGTCACAGCACTTTATCAACAAAAGGGGAATTATCACCCTTACCCACGCTTCTGATTTAGACTACACCTCCTCTTCTCCATAATACATAAAGGTTTTGTAGTACACATGACAACCTATATATGACAACTCCATATCTATAAATTTGTTTCTCTTGGGTCTAGAAATTCCTAAAAACTACCTAAAACAGGGGTGGGCAAACATTTTGACTCGTGGACCACATTGGCTTTTTAAGGGGCCGGACCAAGCGCCTGTTATGGCCGCCCCGCCATAGGTGTGCCAGTTCCATAAACCGCTGACATCACTAATGCTGTGATGTGTAATAGGCGACGTGTGACAGGGACATTGTTATCTTTTTTCATATCCTGCACTTAAAAAAAGATGTTGATTCATTGCAATGAGCAAAAATGTATCCTAGAGGCTGCCTGTTGTCCCCATGAGGATGCGACCACTGTGTCTGATCCCCTACATCGTCCCTGGAAAAGAAAGCAAAACATGCTGGATCTAGTTTGCCCAACCCTGACCTAGAAGTTTTTTGGAAACTTTTGACTAGTTTGCTTCTTTGAATCAATTGCAAAGCCCCGAGCATGGTATCATTACCTAAATTGCTGGAGATGTAGAGAAGGATGGAGGGTAAAGCAACCGCCCAAAAAATGAGACATGATGCTTTACCCGGGCAATTTTTCCCATAGGGTTGACATGGTGGGGTTTATAAACGCCCCCGAGCACCTGCACACCCACCCATAGTGGGTACTTTATTTAATAATAGTAGAGTGTTGTACTCTGTTAGCCATCGATAAGTACAGAAAGTTTTAGTGATCCCCTTTATTGGCTAACTGAAGTCATTAAAGAAGCAAGCTTCAGGATGTCGCACATCCCTTCTTCAGCCTGAAGAAGGGTATCACTTAATCTCTAAACTTTCAGTATTTTTTTGTAATATAATCGTCTCACTTTGATCCCAGAACTCTAAACGAGCAATTTAGAGCCCATTGGTCACCAGTTAGGACAGGTAGGGGTGTCAAGTGTATGTAAATCCCAAGAAAGCATTGAAGAGTTTTTTTTTACGCTGCCATTTGATTGGTCAATTTTTTTAACCCTGTGATAATTGTGCCAAAGCAATACACCGTTGAAGCATGGAGTTTTGGCATATTTAAATTCAGGCCCAGAAATTAACTCCATATAGTCACTCACTGATTTATTTTCATCTCATTGCAAAACCCGAAAATGTTATCACCAAAAGTTCGGGGGGGTCCAAAAAGGGATACATGCCGATGCTCCCGACCGCCGCAGAAAGCCGGCGAGACCTAGAGCGTGGCTCTAGTTAACTGGGGCTGAGTTTCATGATGCATGAAACTCAGCCCGAGTTAACTCGGGCTAGACGCTCAGAAGGTTAAGTGCAACTTTCCACTTGTGACATGTTCCTGCATGCCTCCTAGCAGTTTTGGTGATAATGTGTTCACGGACTAAACAATCATCTCACAAAGTTGCATCCACTTTGACTGCTGTTCCTAACATAACTGTTTCATTGTTTGGAAAATATCACTCCTTGCTTTTTCCCTTCAGTTTTTTTACTTGTGACATACACCCTGGATAGTGTTGAGCCCCTGTACTGGGTGTTTTGCAGCTGAATGACAATAGGCATTAAAATAAAGGGTCAAATTTGCCTCTAATCGACATTAATGTGCTTTGCCAGTAAATTCTGTTTGCAGTCACCTGGGAATAGAACTTAGGGGAGTTAAGCTATCTCTATGACAGTGGTTCCCAAACTGGGGTGCACTGGCCCTCATTCTTAACCTATGTTTGAATGGGGAGGGGGGCTCGATAATGTTCCTAAATAGAAAAGGGGGCCCTGCAAGGAAAGTTTGGGAACCACTGGTCTATATAAACATTTCAATGAAGCTGCAACAAACTACAATGTCATTTTCAGTTTCCAAACAATTTAAAGACATCAGCACTTCTCACCAAGACATGTGCCATCATCCTCTATGACTATGAATCCTAAAGGCCCCCATATACCTTACAATTTTACCATACAATTTCTGTACAGTCAACTTTTGTTCTACCAAAACCATGTAATATGAGGACCTTTCTAAACCTTCCAATCACTATGTATTTGATCAGCGTGGCCACTATACTACAGAGTTGTTAGTAGATCTAAAGGAAATTGTAAGGAGTGATCTAAAGGTGTATGGGGGGCTTAAGACTTGCAATTGGAGGATCCTTATGTTTGCATTAAAACTTAAAGCGCCCTGTCACGGATGAACCGTGAGGTCATCCAGCCTCCATGTGTTAATACATCACACCTTTTATATGTAAATAGAGTGTGGTCTTTCATCTAGGAGGGTCGTAAGCTTCAAATGGGATGGCTGCAATTAGGTTTCGTAGAAGTGTCATAGAGGTGTCATTTCATCCCCCAGTGGGGCTTCAAAGGCCCAACTCAACCCCCTGCTGTGGTGTTGCAATATAGTCTTGGAGGTAGATAAGATAAGGTTGTAAATGTATCCCTACATTTGATACTACAAAGGAACGTAAAATCACTCTCATATGACAGCCGGCACCGGCCACACTATTAATGTCTGTTATAATTTTGGTCTGTCCAGTAGACATCATACCTGATACAGTTATGAAACATATATCAGCGTATTCGTCTGACCCAGCTGGGTACCCTGATATAGAATATGTACTTCTGGCATGGACTGGCTCCAAGTTATAACCTTTCTTCATGACTGGATATGCCATTTCATTAATATTTGGTATTAATGTGACCGATAATTTCTGGGGAGTGTGGATATGCCATTGCCATCTGTGTACCACGACCATGGGCCAAAATATGGATCGTGTCATATTTTGGGACGTCGTTTCCCTCCAAAAATATAATAACGCCCATGGGGGCCGGATCTCAAAACCCGCCCAAGATTTTCATCCTTAAAACACAAAGAGAGCATGCTCTAAAAAAATTCTCCATTTTACCATCACCTGAAGAGCACCAGCAGAGAACCACAGTGCTGGTGGCCAATTCATTTTGGACTTATAATTCTTGGACTTTCCCCTACGAACGGACACTCTTCTTCAGCAACCTTAAGAATCATTTCTTCAGTTTTTCCCTTTTTATTTACACTGGACTACACTCTCTTTAATTGTTGATTTTAATAATTATTGTATATTTTAATAACTTGTTGTCAGGCCTCCGGGGCTCAGGGGTCCCGGGTGGCACCCTCAGGCTCCCCAGAGTATGGGGGAATTGGCTCACCTTAGTCTGCCTCTCGACTTTCACTCCAGCTCCCCCTCCACGCCACCGCCGTAGCCTCCTGCTCCAGCCGCGTGACAAGCTGCACGGATGCATTTAATACAGACTGGCAGGAAATGGATGGGCGTCGGTTTCCCTGCTAGAGGAGGGGCTGCCCTAATGAGCAGCACTATATATTGCTGTCTTGCCCTCAGTATGGTGCTGCTTGATTCAGCTCTGATCCCTGGTTGTACCTTTCCCTGTGAATCCCTTCCTGTGCTCCCCTGTGATTTGCTTCGTGACTTCCCGTGTACCAGACCCTGCTAACCCGCAACGACTATTCTTGACCTCCGGCTCCCCGACCTTCGCTCTTCCCTTGGAATCCGATTTTGTCTGCTGCCCGCCAACGACCCTGCTTGTTTACACGTTTTACGCATGAACTCTGCCAGCCCTTGACCCTTGCCTTGTCCTGGACTTTCTCTCTAGACTCTCGTCCCTTGGGGACCCCAGCCTCGCTGTCACCTCCACATCTGGAGCAGCTCCGCACCTCAGGGTTACGCTCGCCTTGGGGTTTCCAGGTGAAAGAGGAGACCTGCCCTGCCACCCGCAGAAACACCACCGGTGCCCCCTCAAGGGACATCGGCCTATCTCCCATTAGGGGGGCTCTGGGTAGAAGACCTGGCTCTACAGGTTTAGACTCCTCCTCTGAATCCCGGTTTCCCCGCTACTCCATCCTGCTATCGGGCGTAAGCCTTACACTTGTATTGAATAAAATAAATGACTCTTAAGTCATTTCTCTCAGTCTCATACCTGCTTTGAATACCGCAGAACGCTTCCCTAGCTTTCTGAAGAGTCGCTACCTAGACGTTTATAGTGCTAATCAGAACGGGTTTCCCTTTTCCCGAATTAAATGGGATGGTGGCAGTGATACCAAAATATTGTGTTATTTCTGGTCCTGTAATTTGCACGCTCCCCTTTATGGTCTGACTGCGGCCCAATTCCGGCGATTCCGGCGCACTGATTGTACCGACTTAGTTGGACTCTCTGTGTGTTGAAATTGATTGGGAGGCCTCTGCGCGGTCTGGCCACAGGGGGGTGCGTGACAATGTTGGCAGCATAGTGGGATCTGCGTGTGTTCAAAGCATCTAGACAGAAACAAACGAATTTGGTGGATTTGTGGCTGAGTGCAATATACTTATTCATATATACAGAGAGACTGTGTAGCCAGTTCCCCAACCCAAACTCTTGTTTTCTGTATCTATCTTTTATTTGGCATGGAAGTGTCCGGGGAATACAAGAGAATGAGCCTCTCAGACCTGCAAAATTTGTGCCAGTATCGAGGCATTGAGACCAGTCGCAGGTCTAGGGACAACCTGATTAAGGACTTGTATAGATGGGATTCCCAGCAACCGAGGGAGCAGGGTGGGTCCACTGAGGGGATGCCAACCCATCTGTCCTAAGTCCTGGAGAACCGAAGACTGAAAACCCTGAAGCCATGGGGAGGGGACATCCTGAGGGCCCTGTCTGCCCCCCAGAGCAGGAAAATTTCGGTACAGACCCTGTTGTTGGAGCTTCATTGATTACTCGCCTGGAACCGGCCAGTACTGGACTATCCCTTAGTGGTGATCCTGTAATGCAGCAAGCCCTCCGGAAGCTAATGGACTCTGACCTGGACAGATACCTGGAATATATGGATCACCAAGCTGCTGCTGCAGAACGCCAAGCTGCGGCTGAACGCCAGGCTGCAGAACGGGAACGCCAGCGTCAGCATGAACTGGACATGATCAGGTTGCATCTACCCCGCCAGAGCTCATCACCCAGCTTTCCCGCAGAAGGAGCAGCATCACCCGTCAAATTTTAAATTTGATCCCATTGAAAGAGACCTGACATTGACTATTCTTGCGGTCTTTTGAGAAAAGCCTGCATCAGTATGTCTGCCCACACGCAGTGCGGCTAGACATCTGACACCCCCTGTTGCGCTACACAAGCACTGGATGCCTTGCGGAGTTACCCGTAGAGCGGAATTATGATTATACCGCCATCAAGACCAATCACGGCCAAGTACCAGCGGACCCCTGAGGTCTATCGCAAAAAAGTTTCCGGTCCTTACAAAAGACTACGGACTCCTATGCGGATGTGGTCCAGCAGTCTTTTTTACCCACGTCCGCCAGTGGACTTTAGGCCTCACCCTAGGGGCTTAATATGGCTAGAGGATTTATGGATGCTTGAATCAACTGCCTGTGTGTTGTCCTCGGATGTACGGCAATTCGTGCTGGAGATAAAACCTGCGTCTGCATCTGCTGTCAGCGACCAGTCGCTGACAATAACTTTGTGACAACCCCTTGTGCCCGACTGCGCAGATCTGTACCCTCTACTGGAAAGGAGTCCATCCAATGCCCGGGCCGACCCCTGCCTCTTGGGCCTCCTGCCACAGAGATCACACAGCGCAGCTGCTGTTTCCAGGTTGGGGCTTCCTGAGGTCATCTGTCCCCTACTACTACTACCACAGCCAGACACATAAATTCAACTGCCTGAGCGAAGGCAGCAACCGTCCCAGTAACCGGACCACCTGTGCCTCCCACCCACGACAGACACAGCCAACCAGCGCACCCCAGCTTGGATCACCGTCAACGGTCCTGTTCGCCGGTGGAGAAAACGGTCCACCCCTCACCAGCCAATCAACCACTGGTCACTGCTGTGAATGACCAGCGTGTCACACCGGGTTCCGGGACACGGAGTGACGTCATTTGGTTGCGACCGCACCTCGTCCAACCAGGAACATCATACCAGACAAGTACCTTACCCTCACTGGAGTGGGGAGCACTCTTTCTCACTTCCCCAGGCCTGGGTGGTCCATTGATGGGGTGGGGTTTCAAGAAGGTCGTTTGGGATCCTGGACCAGTTACTAGTTCCGGTTTTGGTTGGGGTGTCCGCTTTTGTGTAAGCTGTGTCCTATTTGAACCTGCCATGAAACCCTCCGAAGCCCAGTAGGAGGACCGCCCTCTTGCCCTCACCAAGGTGCTTGGCACCCAGGTGCAAGAGTCTGGGGGTAGGGGGGTTGAATGTACCCACTGTTAATGTACCACCTAAACTGCCTCTATACCTGTCATGTTATCTCTGGCTGTCATGATAACCCTGTGAACACTCTGAGGTCATACCTGTCCTAGCCGTGACCCGGGAGTTCGTGCTGCCCAGAAATCCCTTCTCTCAGAACATTGGAACGAGGGCTGCTCCTGCCTACTCCACCTCCTCTGACCCAGGGAGGGTGGGCTTCAGCCGCAGGCCTCGTATGCCACGGGCCAGCGAGCTGAATGGGCAGTGCTGCATTTGTGCAGCCTCCAGACCGCCCTAGCCTCGAGGATCTCAGAAGGCAGGCTTCTGAGCCCCTCGCGGACGGGGCGAGGTTCAAGTGTACTGGAAAGGTGGGAAGTTGTATAGCGAGGCAATACAACCCACCGAAGATGACATGGCCGTGAGTACCAAGTTGCTTGTGGTACCTAGTGCATTCCGGGGGCATGTACTGAAGTCCGCCCATGACATTCCCCTGGCAGGGCACTTAGGGATCCGCAGGACCCTTGAGCGTATTCAGGGACATTTCTTCTGGCCCAGGATGAGAATAGATGTGACCAATTATTGTTGCTCCTGTACGGTCTGTCAGAAGGTAAAACGGGCTGGGAATCCATGCAAGGCTCCCTTGTGTCCACTGCCAATCATAAGTGAGCCCTTTCACTGAGTGGCAGTCGACATAATTGGACCTCTGCCCATTCCCAGCCACAGTGGCAAAAGGTATATTTTAATCCTGGTGGATTACGCAACTCGATTTGCGGACGCGATTGCCCTCTCTTCCCTGAGAGCGGACAAGGTAGCGGACGCGCTAATTACCATGTTCTCCAGAGTAGGGTTCCCTGCGGAGATGCTTACAGATCAGGGGCCCCAATTTATGTCTGAACTAATGGACGCCCTGGCGGCAAAGATTCAGATGACGCACCTCGTCTCCAGCCCGTACCACCCGCAGACCAACGGCCTGTGCGAGCGCTTTAACTCGTCGTTAAAGCAGATGCTGGCCACGTTTGTTGAGTCGCAGGGTGGAGACTGGGAACGATACCTGCCTCATCTGTTGTTTGCCTACAGGGAGGTGTCGCAAGAGTCCACCGGATTCTCCCCTTACGTACCTAGTCAACATGGGAGGTAGGAAGCAGAAAAGCTTCCACGTTAATATGTTGAAGGCCCATCATGACAGGACCCAGTATTTGTTGCCCGTGTGCAGCCGGTTAGAGCAGGGAGAGACAGACCCCCTTGTAGATCTGCTGGCTGACACCCAAGAGCAGTTACAGGAAGTGTTGGGTCGGAACCAACGTACCTTCTCAAACATCCCGGGGCGAACCAATTTGGCCGTTCACCAGGTAGATACTGGAACCCATCCCCCATCAGGCAATCCGCTTATCGGGTCTCGCCAGAGGTGCAGGCAGACATGCAGCGAGAAGTGGGGGAGATGTTAGAATTAGGGGTCGTTCAACGGTCTTGTAGTCCCTGGGCGGCACCCGTTGTCTTGGTACCCACGAAAGACAAGACAACTCGGTTTTGCGTGGACTACCGGAAGTTGAACGCCGTAACCACTACAGGTGCGTACCCCATGCCTCGCATCAATAAATTGCTAGATAAGCTGGCGGCCGCCAGCTATCTATCAATCATGGATCTGAGCCGGGGGTACTGGCAGATCCCTCTTGCACCTGAAGCGCGGCAGAAGTCAGCCTTTATCACTCCCTTCGGGCTCTTCGAGTTCACGACGATGCCCTTTGGGATGAAAAATGCACCTGCCACGTTCCAGCGGGCCGTGAACGACCTGCTGGAGGGAATGCAAGGGTTTGCTGTGGCATACCTGGACGATATTGCGGTGTTCAGCCCCACCTGGGAGGAACACCTCAAACATCTGTCCCAGGTACTGGAGAGGCTGTCGGTTGTCAATTTGACAGTTAAGCCAAGTAAATGTCAAATTGGCATGATGGAGGTCCAATATTTCGGTCACCGAGTGGGAGGGAACACCCTGAAACCTGAGACGGGAAAGGTCGACGCCATCCTAGCTTGGCCTCGGCCTATCACGAAGAAGCAGGTTCAGGCGTTCCTGGGAACCGCCGGCTACTATAGGAAATTTGTCCCATCCTACAGTTCCCTCGCGAAGCCCCTGACTGATGCCATGAGCAAGAAGCACCCAAAAATTGTTGCATGGACCCCCGAGTGTGAGAACACCTTCCGGGCCTTAAAGCAGGCGCTGGCTAGCGCCCCTGTGCTTCAAGCCCCGGAAACTTCTTCCAAGAGAGGTGTCTTAATCAACGACAGAAAAGAAATGTCTGGCGATTGTGTGGGCCCTACAGAAATTGCAATCCTATCTGTACAGCCACTCCTTCACAATCATTACGGACCATAATCCCCTCAGTTGGCTAAACCGTACTGCTGTATCCAACGGCAAACTCTTGCGCTGGAGTTTGTCGCTGCAGCAGTACGATTTTACCATACAGCACAAGCCTGGCAGCCGCCACCAGAATGCGGATGGACTATCCCGTTGCAATGGGGACCTCGGGTTAGCGGCGACGCCATCCGTCGTGCGGACGGATGTCTAGCTGTGATCCTCGGGGGGAGGTGTCAAGGATGAACCGTGAGGTCATCCAGCCTCCATGTGTTAATACATCATATTTGTATTGAATCTGTAGGAATATTATATATTTCCCTGTATTGACACTGAAAGCATTTTATATGTAAATAGAGTATGGTCTTTCCTCTAATTTTGGTCTGTCCAGTGGACATCATACCTGATACAGTTATGAAACATATATCAGCATATTCGTCTGACCCAGCCCGATACCCTGATATAGAATATGTACTTCTGGCATGGACTGGCTCCAAGTTATAACCTTTCTTCATGACTGGATATGCCATTTCATTAATATTTGGTATTAATGTGACCGATTAATGTGCTGGTGGCCATTTCATTTTGGACTTATAATTCTTGGACTTTCCCCTACGAACGGACA
>CM070038.1:46265554-46286549 GCA_036250615.1 Ptychadena robeensis
CGGGGTGCCCACATGGGGTGACAGATTGCTGACGCCCCACAGCTCGGCTGGCCAGAGAACAGACATGTCTGATAATCTCTGGCCGATGCTGTTAGTCTCAATGAATACCGGTGTCTTGCTGTCAGCTCTGGAGAGCAGGGTGATGACCTCATCACTCTGCACTCTAGAGCTCATCTGAGCTGGTCTGTCGGCTCCCACTTGGTACGTGTGTGGGGGCCTTTAGGCTAGGGTCACAGTGGGCGCTGTAATGTTACGCACTGCATGCATTTATTCTTATAGCAGAGAAGTCATTATGTTCATTATCATTATGTTTGTTAATTGCGACATTTGAAGTAAAAAATATTTAATTAAAAAAAAATATTTAATTCCCATTTAAATTTAGTAGGAGTCGGTCCATTTTTTGCCGACTCCGACTCCAGGGACCCAAAAATGTCTCCGACTCCACAGCCCTGGTCTCAAGTATAAAGTAACAAAGCATAGGCCCTAAGAAGAAACCACAAGTTGTATATTTTGGCCACCTGCATAGAGAGGAAGACTGTGGGGTTGGGGTGCTGCCCTCTTAGCTATGACTGTCCCAGCTAAGGTGGTAGGTCCTTCAGGGATTACTGCCTATAAAATCATTTATTATCACTAAATATTCTTTATTTAGCATAGTTCCCTGAGTAATAGGATGTTTTATTTTATAAGATGAAGCTTCCATCTTCCCACTGTTCCCAGTTGAAAATAAATGTATAGGCTTTGAAAATGAGCTTTCTAGGACACGAGATAAACCATTATGCACAGTTCTGGGCTCCCCTGGGTATGCTTGTCTACACAGATGTCTGGATTTCCTAAGCTAACCTTCTGTTTGCTGCAAGTTGGTTAGAATTGCTTTACCTTCTCTTGCTGTATAATATAGAGGATCACGTACAAAGCAGCGTATCTGCACTAAAGCTATACAATGGCATTAATAAATAGAACGTGTGCTAGCTTTGCTGCCCTGACTTATGGACTCACTCCATTCAGAGACAAGATCTTCTTGAGGCTTTGGTCTGTATTCACCATGGCCTGCGCTTTGGAGTAATAGGATGGTCCATCTGATCAGGGCTGTGGAGTCGATCGATAAATTCCCTGACTCCAACTACTCAGTTTCTGATTCTTCCGTCTCCTCAACTCTGACTCCTCTGTGTTTAATATGCTAATGTGTTTTATCCAACAATTGAAGGAAAGGAAGGCAACATACAAAAACCACAGAACTACTGGCCAGGAAACCAACACTGTACTGTAATGGCCAATTAAAGCAGAGAAAGGAAGTTGGGCAGAAGATTGCTGCTGCTTTTTCCTTAAGCTAGGCACCACGCTGTCATTGATCTGGGATCAATTGAACGGGAATCAATGTGCACCACATGGGCACATCGATTCCTGTTCAATGGGGACCCGTTCTCCCCAGCTTGCAGTGTGTGATTTTACAACACACCACAAGCTAGGGAGAAGCAGCCAGCTGCCTCACTCACACAGCTTCCAAATGAGGAGTGCTGGCTCCACCCCCTTCACACTGAGGCAGCAGCCGCAGCTGTTCCAGTACTTTCCATACAAAGTATTGACGATTGAACAGGGTTTTTTCCAACATGTTGGAACCACAATCAAGTTCCTTCGAGCTGGCTCTATTGATCCCGCCCGAAGGAAAGCACACACGGGTAGGTTTGTACCCAGATTAGAGTACAATCAATCACCATGAGCGTGCAAGTTGGTTGATTGTATTAAAATCTTTTTACAGATCTACCCGTGTGTGCCAAGCTTTAGTGTTCTGATCTTCTGCTGAAGATAGGGCAGTGGAAGGCTCCAAGAAGAGGCAGGGGGAAGCGGCACTTCAAACATGATTCATGATTTCTGGAACCCCATAGTCATGTGTAAAGTTGAAGCTAACAATCTAAGTATTTGTCGCCTCAGCTGAATTACAGCGGTTTATCAAATGTTTTACAGCTTCAGTCTGGAACTATTGGCGATCCATTCCCTTCACTTATACAAGCGTCTCTAGTCCGGCAAAGAACATTTACTTCATTATCAGCGAGAGTTAAGGCTGTCCTACACGCACCGAGTGGCAGCCGATTTTGCCGCCGACCGATAAGCGTGCGCGCTCGCCGATTGGGGGTGCCCACATTGGGCGACAGATCGCTGTTGCCCTACAGCTTGGCCAGCCAGATAACGGACATGTGCGATAATCTCTGGCCGATGCTGTTAGTCTCAATGAGGACTGGCTTCTTCATTGAAGCTAACGGCCGGCACACAAAAGGTGCCCACCGATGCTGTCAGCTCTGGAGAGCAGCGTGATGACGTCATGCACTCTATAGCTCACCTGAGCTGGTCTGTGGGCCCCCACTCTTTAGGCTAGGGTCACAGTGGGTGCTGTAATGTTACGCACTGCATGCATTTATTCTTAGAGCGGAGAAGTCGTTCATTATGACTGTTTGTGAATTGGGTTGGCTCTATACACCACCACAATGGATTTGGAAGGAAACACATGCAATATTCTCTAACTGCAGACTGTCAGCTTAAATTTGAGGGTATTTGCATCGTAATGTAATGTCCCAATATTAATGAACCGGAGTGTACATGTGAGACGTTGAAGCAGTCTTCTTTCACCACTTGCACTGTCCTTTTTGCTATGGCGTTATCTATGAATTTATGTATTACTCTGTATAACCTTCATATAGCAAAAAACCTGCCATGAGTTAGCGGCTCTATCTATTTTCTATGGCAGATCTCGTTAAATCACACTTCTTGATCTATTTTAGAGATGTTTTCATGCAAGATTTAAACAATTGTCTTCCAAGAGTCACTTTTTTTTATTTGCTGCAACTGGGAAATGGTTGATATTTTAATAACAGAAGTGTAATGATAAATAGAGTGATATTAGAAAACGTGTGACCTCTGAGCATGCAGCACACACCACAAGAGCATGGAGAGGCCTGCACTGGAGCTGGAAACGCTTGTATGTATTCAGCTGATATTAGAACTTGAGATTCTCAGGGTTTCTTCCTTGGCCAACTATGAAGAAGCAACAATTGCCTTGTTTTTATAGGTCCTGCAGTGCAGAGTCACATGTTGTTTGTTCAGTATGCTGCAATAGTTTGTTTACATAACTTCAGAATGATTAAACACTCAGACATAAGAGTTCTGACACTCAACTTTCCTTTTATGTTTGAGGCCACCCACTTCCTATTTTTGTGTTTATTTTATATGAGATGTCTTTTTTTTTTTCTTGGCCTGATTTGCGTTTTAAATGATGGTCCTTATCATCTGATTTCTATGTGTGCTATTGTGCTCCTTGTTTTTAGATAAATGGGTCATGCCGCTACAGAGTATACTCTGGGGGTAGGGAGAGAACATACTACACTGGTCTCTTTAAGTCTTATGCCCCCCCATACATGGGTCAATGGCCATGCAATCCAGGAGCCCTCAAGCGCTGCATGATGAAGGCGCGAAATGGAGCCATACAGGAGATTGCGGCAGAGTACAGTGTACTCAGTGCTTCCCAGCCCTCCCCTCTATACATCACCGTGGGCCCGCCTCTTCGGTCTTACTGATGATGCCGAAGACACGGGTTCGGAAAAGATCAACGTGCATCGCTTCAGGTTGACAGCTGTGCAGGCCACAACTGATGCACGGCCACAGTTTGCCTGATACTTTGGATGGGGATTGGAGTCGCTATCCAAAGTATTAGCGATTGAACAGGGATTTACCAACATGTTAGATCCCTGTTTGATTGACATTTCATTCTAATGGAATTGAATGCTTAAGGTGGGCAGCGTCCAATTCCTGATTGATCACCGCAAATGCGTTCAGAAGAGCAAAGTAAAGCTGCATATGGGGACCTTAAATTCGACACTGGCATTGGCTTCCTAAAGTATATTCTCATTTGCTCCCTTGCACTCTGTCTAACATACATTGATAATATTGAAATTATTTATTATATTTAATAAATTATTTATCAGCCTTATCTTTAGTTTTCTTATTAAGATACAGACCCCCACTATAACTACATTTATACACAAGCGCATTTTATCTAAAAGGGAGAGGATTTGTAGTCCCAACACACTTTCAGCCTGAAAACCAATGAAGCTATCAGATTTTAGAAGTATAGAGGATCATGTGACTCTCCATGTGACAGCGCTTAGAATAACAGTGCAGTCACATGAAAATACATCAACTGAAAGCTTAATGTCTCTTCCCTATAACTAAACATATGGATGAGCAAATGCAGAACAGATTAATTTGGGGAATCTGCATTAAGGTGCTTTGCCCTGCGTGAACATCTATGAATTGTTTCAGTTCTTTAACTTTATTCTTGTAGAAGAGAATACTTTAATATTCAAATCCAAATCAGACCTTGCCAGTTCTTATGTTGAAATATGGTAGTAGGATACTGCGTCAGTTTTTGAAATCTTACACAGTGATGGTGAAATACTTTTAGCAAAGACTATATAAAAGTATAGAGGTGGTTGTTTTTGGGTGGGAAAAATTAAGATATACAGGGAGAAGGGAGCTTATCAACTGTTCAGCTTAATATTAAAAGATCAGATTACTTTTGGCTGCTGGTATAAGGTGTATGGGATACAACACCAGTGCCAGCAACCGCAAAGATGATGTGTAGGAAATTTTGTGACACCGTCCCTACTCCTACTCCTCTGGGTGCCCAGGGTTATGGAACAAGGCAATTGTGAGTTTCCTCGGTTTGGACGATTATGAAGGGGTAAAATCTTAAACACAGATAAAAAAGGCTATAGGAGTTGCCGTAGTCCTAAAATATCATTTTTATTTAAATATCAATATTTATTAAACATTAACGCATTTCGTGGTACCAGACCCACTTCTTCAGGATGATAGGGTATGTAGTCTGTCAGATTAAATGAACCCATATGGATAATATTCTTTAATATTCTTTGAATAATCAGTCCTTGAATAGAAACAAGGATTCCCTTATTAAGAGGTATTAATAGAGTTATATGGATTGATTAAAAGTTGTACAATAATTATGTCTCGGAGTATAAAATATATATCTCTTAGTATGTACTATATACACATATATAAGCCACATATGTGTGGCCACATACAAATCTATACACATATATATGTGGCTATATATATATAGTGGTGGTTGGTCTATGTGGGAGCTTGGCTATGTTGTACTATGTGGGAGCTTGGCTATGTTGTACTATGTGGGAGCTTGGCTATGTTGTACTATGTGGGAGCTTGGCTATGTTGTTTTAAGGTTGTCGGCCCTGCTTAGCAGAGGATCAGCCACTGAATTGATAACTTGCACTCACCAGCTGATTTCTATGCAAGGAGTGAGCCGCTTTTTAATTGGGAATCTGACAGCAGCTAGAATTAGAAGTGAAATTACTTCAAAGTCTCCGTGTGAGCGCAATTACCGGGAAGCAACACCTGCACTTCTCTGTGTGATGTCCGATAACCATAAGATGCACTATATCAGCGGGGGAATCCCTCCAGACACCTCGCTCGTGTCTACCATGCTGACATAGGAGTAGAATATTGCACAGAAATCTTTGTAATCCATGCTTCCTGTTTCATGTGTATCTTTGTAATTCACCCCACCATCAGAAAGTGACAGGTAGGTAATACTTTGTGAAGTGTAGAGGTTCAGTTCCACAGATTTGAGTAATATATGCGTGTGTGATCATACCGCCCTCGGTGACCGTAGTCGTCTGTCAAACCCAGAAGATTGTTAATGGGGATGGGGAGTTCCCACATGTAGAAACACATTTTAGATTGGACCTTCCAAATGCAGTATACTTGCTGCCCACATCTAAAATCTCTAGGTGTTCAATTCAAGGTGTTCCTTCCATCTGATTGGGTCTTATGGTAGCTGAGCCGTCATATTCACCAAGTCAGGATTAGCATATCCGCTCATGCGGCATGACCACAGACCCCATTCAAACACTAATCTTATGATGGGTTCAGGCTTGACATGTTTCTTTTTCATTGGTTTGTGACTGGTTCCCTTTAGGAGCAATTAGAAGTTCGACCAGGGGTAGGCAAACTTTTTGAGTTGTAGGTCACTTTTGGCCGGACCACTAATGATGATGGTGGTGATGTGTGAAAAGGATGTTATCTTTTAAAATTTCCTGCACAAAAATGCTTATTTATTGCAAGGAGCAGAGATAATTCCTAGTAAATGGGCCAACAGTGTCATGTCAAGACAACATGCACTCATCGCAGAGAACAAGCGGAGGGAATGGTGAAAGGTGACGAGGGTTGGAAAAGAAAGCTAAACAGGCTGCATCCGGCCCCTGGGCCTTAGTTTAACCTAGTCTCTATTGTGTCAAAAACAGGCTCACATTTTGGACGTGTTAAAGCTAACGAGTCCCTAACTCTGAGCAGAGACTGGGCCTCAGCCCACCAGCTGTATATGTATTGGGGTATCGCTGAGTTTGCTAGTACAGGCAGACCACAGTATTCATCACGCTGGAAGCTTATATTGTGACACAGTCTACCACTGCATCCTTCCTGTGCGTTTTTCTGTCTGGTTATGTCACACTTTTTGGCAGGAGAAAATGAAATGCCTTTAAAACAAAGGCCCTCTCACTGCAGCTGAGTCATGAGATATGTCTCACAACAAGGCAGGACAAGCCAAAATATTATGGATGCAACGCCCACCATGCAATAATATTTAGACCAAGAAAAGTTTCATCTCTATTACAAACCAGCATGTTAAACTATAATAAGGGGATAAGAGGAACTTGTGCTCTTTCTTGGTGTTCAGATCTGGTTTGTGGTTTTAAAGATTGAGAATTTCAAAAAGGTTTTTGTTATTTGTCTTTGGTTTTCAGACCCAGGTACAAGCCAACATTTGCATATTAGTAGTTTTCTTTCTTTCCAGTTTAGTATTTGCACTTCTATCTAGTTTAGATGAAAGGAAGCTTGACAACAGTTCAGTGAAGCACAGCATGGAATATGTCTCATCTCCTGCCGGTAGTATCTCTGTTAGATATTGCACATCTAATAAAAGCGTTTGGATGTCAAAAATTTAAAAAAAGAAAAAGAGTCAAAATATAAAGACACACAAAAATACACAGAAAAGTGGGGGTAGAAAGATGCAGTAATTAGAAAAAAATACTAGTTGTGCCTTTGCCACACTTCTAGTACAGACAGGCTCTATACATGTGTGTAAACTCCGTGACGACGAGCATTGAGAGCCAATAGGCTGCAATTTTTTCCTCAGTGCTGGCTGACAGCTTGCGTGCCCACAGAGAGGGTTCTGGGTGCCACAGGTTCGCCATCACTACTGTAAAATTGGTTGTCTACCTTTCTTCTATTTCTGCAGATTTACTTATGAAATCTTTTTGTTTTTCAGTCATGATAAAGGACAGGAAACAGATGAGGTGGTAGAGTTACATGAAGGTAAGATATTCTAGGATCACATTTATTTATCAAACAACTGTATTTTCAGAATATAAGATCCCCCCAAAACCCCGGGGAAAAGCAAGTACATTTTCTGAATGGTCGCTCTTTTGAATTAACTGCCGTGGCTAAACACTGCAGTTACCCACAGTGGGGAAGCTGTCATAGCTCTGAATGAGAGCAGACGGATCAGCCTCTCTCATACGGGGATCTGCAGGCGGTCCATTCATCCATGGACGGATCATCTGTCTGCAGGTGTCACAGCTCTGTATGGGAGCTGACAGAAGCACCTTCCGCTCACATACACAGCTCTGCAGAGGGACCATCCATCCATGGACGAATCATCCTTCTGCAGATTTGTATGCGAGCAGGCAGCTGCAGCTATTCTCATACAGATTCAGAGACTTTCTGCCAGCGGGCGGATCCTTCCCTGCTCAGAGCTGTATGCGAGCAGAGTGATGCTTACACACAGATCTGCAGACAGATGGTCCGTCCATGGATGGATTGTTACTCTGCAGATGTCTGTATGAGAGCAGCTGCTTTAGTTCGCTCCCATACAACTCTGCAGAACAGACCAGGAGGCGGCGGAAGCCACTGACAGCTTCTCCACCTCTTTTAACTCCATCTTTGCCAGTTGAAGCAGGGAACGCCCGGTATTTTTTACCGGGATGAGACACTGGGCTGTATAGGGTGCGTCCTATAATGCAGCGCGACTTATAAGCCGAAAAATACCATAATTAGGCTGACCTCAAAATTACCAAAATTACATTCAACTGTCAACCTGAGCAAATCCAGCAACCAGGGTTTATTCTTGTGTGTGTGCGCGCATATAGATTTCTCGTGTAATAGAGTAATTGGCAGCATTGCTTAACATCTGTTGCAGATATTTTGTACACGGCTCCTAACATAAGAATGTTATTTGTTTGCAGGGGATGAGACCAGTGCTGATGAGCATACTGCAGTAGCCATTGCTACTGTGCAACAAGCAGCCTTCTCAGACCACAACATTCAGTATCAGTTCCGCACAGAGAATAATGGAGGTCAGGTATGTACATTATGTAGCAATGGAAGACCATTGCAGCCGTCTATGCCACTGGTTTACAAGTCATGGGGAACACTGTGCCTAGTTGTGCCCCTGACATGTTGGATGCAGGTTTCTCATATTGAATTGTACATTGGACATGTTTTGTGCCAGAATTGAAGAAATTTTCATTAAAATATTACATCTCCAGGAAACCAAAGTATTTTTTAAATATAAAAACAATTGTGACTTAATGGCTTTTTAAAATAAATGATAACAGCATAACTTACTGAAATTGAGGTTTGGGTTTTGCAGTTCCTAATACAGCACAGCTGAGATAGGGAAAGAGAAAAAAATTAGTTTTTCATATGTGTATTATACTGGTTTGAGATAACTAATAATGTTAAGATTGTGCTCTTAGGCAGTGGAAACCTTTTTTTTCCTTAAGACCTTCCTTGCCTATATCCAAGACAAGCCAGTCCCACCCAACACCTACCTGCATGCACATATTAAAATACATTTGCCTGGAAGTGACATCACTTCTGCCCTGGGGTAACGTCACCTTTCTCCTAAATTGCATGCACACAAGCCTTCTTTATACCTCCAGCAATTGTGGGGATGATTTAATGTTCAGGGGCTTTGTAATTAACCCACATTCAGATAGGGACATTTTCAAAATTAAATTCCAAAATATTAGTAATCTTAGTGTAGTAGAAATAAGTATACCTTCCACAAGATGGCGCTGCCAGTTTACATCTGACCTTGCATATTGCAGGAGCCTGAATGTCAGTGTTATGTGTACTTTAAAATGCCATCACGGGCTTTCACAAAGACAGTGTTGGCATTCACACTTTGTTACCATCTTTTCACCTGTTGGCTGACACAGATTTGTCATTGTGAGCCGGCTGACTAGCATGGAATACCCACCACAAAAGGAAATACCTGCAACAACTGAAATATTCATATTTTTTCTTAAATTAGCATTTTGTAAGAATGAAAAATCTTAAGGGTGGGACTTTTTGAAAAACAATCTTTTTCTCCTCTTTTCTCCTCAGTCTCAGCTCTTTGCTGTAAACTGTGGTTCACGTGGTGTTTCCTTTTTTGTTCAGGTAACATACAGAGTAGTCCAGGTGACCGATGGTCAGCTGGACGGTCAAGGCGATACGACTGGTGCAGTGAGTGTGGTTTCTACTGCAGCCTTTGCTGGCACACCACAAGGTGTAGCACAGGTGAGTCAAAGATGTCTTGTTAGTGGCATGATTAAAACCTGTGCGATTATATAAACTGGTTTCTTTGGGGGGTTTGCATCAAAGAACACACAAAAAAGGAATCATCCCTCCTACCTTTTAAACTATCCTTTCAAAGTGTCAGATATGCATGTATTCACAAACCTGGATGGATTTGGGGCTCTATTTATTTGCAGGAAATTAAATGTTATTGACTTTTATTGACAGGCTGTCATTCAGAATCCTTTCAGTAATGGCGGAAGTCCTTCAACAGATGCAGTTAGTGGGGAGACGCGATTCGCATACTTTCCAGCTTCCACGGTGGGGGACACGACCGCAGTATCTGTGCAAACAACTGATCCCGCACTGGCTCAAGCAGGAGGTAAGAAGAGGCTTTTATCTGTTGCTTTCTGATCAATGATTACATCAGCCATAGCCTTTTAGTGTTTTAATTTGGCCATGTCACCTTGGTGTAAAGCTCCCCTCAGCTCATTCACTGGAAGAAGAGGAGATAATGGCCGTAGTTTTTCTGAAATAGAATGTTTATCAAAAGCCTCTATTTGTTAATATTGTCTTACATATATGTTTTTTTTTTTTTTTTTACTTTGAGAAGTATATTGGGCGGCCATTACAAGCTCTTGCTTTGGCCCTTCTGTCAAATAAAAAAAAAAACATTATGGCCCCCCCCCCCCCGGGTCAAAAAGTTGCCCACCCCTGGGTCACATATAACTTTTAGTTAAGCAAAACTTTTATTGCAACAGCCCAGAAGATTTTGTTGAAAAGAACATCTGTCCAAACTGCATTTATTAAAATGCTGTACCTGTTCTGACTTGTATACAAATTTAGTTTAAGATTAAACCCACAGGCAGCCCCCATCTTGTACATAGCCTGTGTACTTCAGAGTGAGAGCTTCCTGCCTAATCGATAGCAGATACAAATAGATTGATTTTACAACATTCCTCAATATGTCTTAAATCAGCTTGTTCTTACAATGTCGTGTCTTCTTTTATAGGGCAGTTTTATGTAATGATGACTCCTCAAGATGTGATTCCTGCTGGAACGCAGAGAACTATAGCTCCACGTACTCATCCTTACTCTCCGTATGTACCAGTGTGATTTATTAATCTGTGTACTAGACCGTATCTATCTATGCAATTGTATGTCCAATAAGATTTCAGAGTTTGATTATAAAACTCCAGTGAACTGTGTCACCTGACAAAAGATTTAAAAAGGCCCTGTGTTTGGGCTTTTAACAGTCTTTCTTTAATTATACAGTTTTAGAACAGAAAGTTGGAGTTTCATCTCATATTATATTGCTCATATGTTGAGCACAGTGTTTTCGTTGCCACCACCTAATGAGCACTTCAAGCATTTTTGTCTTCTGGTAACGCATTTTATTGCACATTTTTAGTGATCAACATTTTTTTGCACTTCACTAGCTGTTACAGTAATCATGTGATCGGGTTCTGCATGAATGGGCATCTTGCCATCTGCTTAGTACTGTATCCGTCCAATGATGATCAGGTCATAATCAATCTTTCAGGTTAACACGTGACAGCACTAAAGCAGATCTGCATCCAGTCCGATATTATATGATCATTTGATTAAAAGCTTTGATGGGCTATTGAAAAGTGGTTAAATCATATGTCCTGCCCTTACTGGTAGATGTGGAGGTTTAAGTCTGATTTAGCTGTAATGCCAATTATTTTGGGTCCGTAGTCTCCAACATTTTACAGGCAATTGTCACATTTAATTTTCTTTTACCTAATATGTGATCTGAAGTTACCTTTCTTTCTGAGCAGAAAAATGGATGGAAACAGAACTCCACGGGATGAGAGGCGCAGAGCACAGCACAATGAAGGTAACCTCGTCCACCATCCAAAATTCAGCTCTGGGTGTCATGATCCCATAAAGAATAATTAAATTGTATGACTAACACTTTGTAGGTGGATTCCAGATGCAACCAAACCCAGGTAGGGTTTCTGAATGTCACATTCCAGAAATGTATTGACCCGGCTTCTTTGAAGCTAAATAGCTCTGGGGACACTTGGTCTAAGGGAAAAAGACATAATCGTATTGCATGGATCAAATCAATTCAATACCAAATTCAGCCACTAGATGTCACTATTACCCCATGTCCTCTTCCTCATACATCGGGAAGTGGGGCGGGGGGGAACCACTGCAGATGTCTCCCTATACGGCATTACTGTAGCTCCACACACAGGCAGAGATGCATGGAAGAGATACCAGCTAGGATCTCATTCATCTATCTGTTTCTGATCTTTATTTCTTATATCGGCTCTGCTCTCCTATCATCTGATTGCTCCTCCACCTCCCCTGCTAATCTTCTTGCCGGGAGCCAAGACGCAACCACCCCCGGTCGCATTTTTTCCCCCTTGATTTTTTGGGGGGAAAAGTGCATCTTATGGTCTGAATAATATGGTATTTCCTAATGTTTTTTTCTTTTAATTACATGTTTAATTCTGACTGTTTGATACTTTATTGCAGTGGAGAGAAGGCGCAGAGACAAAATTAACAATTGGATCGTCCAACTGTCCAAGATCATTCCAGATTGCAACACCGAAAGCAGCAAAACAGGAGCAGTAAGACATCTTCCCTTATAATGACTTCATGGTATTACTATGTCTAATCCCTAAAAAATAAATCAATGTCTTATTTCCTTTACAGCAGAGCAAAGGTGGGATTCTCTCCAAAGCTTGTGACTACATTCGTGAGCTGCGCCAGACTAACCAGCGTGTGCAGGAGACCTTTAAGGAAGTGGAGAGGCTGCAGATGGACAATGAGCTGTTACGTCAGCAGGTTAGTTACCCTCTCCTGGGGCAGATTTAAAATGAGGATTGGGGGCTCTGAGGTTTGATTGTAACCTTTAGGGCTTGTTTCCATTATACTTCGTGACCCCTTCGCTAAGCGTATACGCTTAGCAGGGTTTCTGACGTATCGCACAGACATTGCCTGCTCGGCGGATGGTCTGTTTACACATCCGCCAGTGCAGATTGGTGGAGCCGCTCGGCGCAGTGAAAAAAAAAACCTCCGCCGAGCAGGTAAGTCTATCTGCTATGTTGGGACCACCCGTATACGCTTAGCGGAGGGGTCCCGACGTAATGGAAACAAAGCCTGAGTTGTAAATCATTAAATGATATGCCAGAAATCATAATAATCTTTCTGGTCACTTGCACTGCCACATTGACCGTGTTTATGTGTTTTGTCCAGATCGAAGAACAGAAGAATGAAAACACACTATTGAGAGCACAGCTGCAGCAGCATGGAATTGAGATTGTGGAAGAGACTCAGAGGTCGTAGATCCCTCATCGAACCACATAGTGGGGATTTCTTTATTTTTTTTTTTTTCTCTTATTTTTAATTTTATTTTTTTAGGGATTATAATTGCCACGAAGAAACTTGTACATTAGCACCCCATCCTTTTACTGTTGCCACCACCCTGCCTCTTACCCGGCCCTCTGATCCCTTTACATGTATTGTGTCAAAGATCCTTGCCGATCCTCAAAAAAGGACATCTCTGAATGCGAATGTGGAGGGGGTGGTGTGATGGACAAATATGGGTCTTCCTTGCAGGAGGCAGATCCCTCCTCCTCCTGAAATAATGAACTTGCACACCTCAAAGGACAGCCAGGCCTCTTCACTGCTGCAGGACCTGAATATGGCTCTTTGGAGGAATTGCAGAGATAGAGGGTTTAGAAATACATTGCATTGCTCTTTGTTTTCTTTTATAAATATAAATACAAACCTACCTTTAGACTTTTAG
Organism: Ptychadena robeensis; assembly: GCA_036250615.1. NCBI lineage: Eukaryota > Metazoa > Chordata > Amphibia > Anura > Ptychadenidae > Ptychadena > Ptychadena robeensis. Next base: position 46,278,987 of record CM070038.1, read on the forward strand.
CAATGAAATCATAGGTAAAGTAATCTCGTTTCATCCTTCGGACCCTTATCTTTTTTTGTTTTTTTGCTTTCTTTTAACGAGGAAAAAAAAAACAAATGCAGTCGCGACTGTCTAGCGTGTGGAAGGATGGAAGATTAGTTTTAGAATAACTTACGAGGGGATTATATATTATCGTAAGCTAAGAGAGCATCTGCTATTAGAGGCACACATTTGCCTGCAAGCTTTGGACTGTAAGGGTTTTTTTGTTTGTTTGTTTTTTTAAACTTGTATTAATGTCCACTAAAAACCTATTTACTACCCCAGCAACCACCTTCTTGCAGCAACCTTAACTTGCCACAAGGTGGCAACGGAGAGCTATGTATCAAGCAGATTGTGAAATCCTATGCATTAGTGTCAGTTTGGGGGGGGGGGGGTTGCTTTCCGAGTCCTGTAAACGTAATAGGTACAAAAGCAATATTTAATGCATTTGTCATCAGGTGTATCTATGCACTTTATCCATCTCTCAGTGGTTTAAGAGCGTCACATGGTCCTTTGCCATCAATGAATTGAAACACAGAGGCTTTAACGACTGAGAGTTTGGTACAGATGCCTGCATCCAAAGTCTGCTTGCTGCATAGCTCTTGTAAATGTACAATAAACTGGCATGACAAAATACGTTTTTTGTTTTTTGTTTTTTCAAACTTTGTTTTATTGTAAAACTCTTTCATGCTCAGAGCTGGTTTAAGTGAATTTCAGATCCATTTAAAAATTGCTAGCATACAAATTAGGTCAAATATAAAACAAACAAAAAAACTTGTGTTCTCATTTAACTTTTTTATGCCTTATTCCTAATTAACATATTAGAATGGATTCAGATGTAAAGAAATCTGTGAGTTTGCTTATTAAACTCCTGGGCGTTCTGCCCGATTCAACTTGGGGTGATCTTCTCAACTGAGGACAGTTAACCCAGAGTTAACCTACTAAAAACTAATCTGTCTGCAGAGGGATAGAATTCCCTCAACGGTTCTGAACATCGGCATACCAGCTGCCCACCCTGATTGCGTCACCGGTGACACCCGGGGGGTGTGCGGTGCCATTGACTTCCATGTAATGGAGCAGCTGTTGCTTTTTTTCAAGCACACCTCTGGTGTGTTCAGGATGTGGCCAGGAGATCGCGGCAGAAGACACAATTGCGCCACATGCGAACTGCCCAGGAGGTTAATGTGTATATTGGGGCACATAAAAAACAGTGCATTTGTGCAATACATGCATGATTTATTCCTGTCTGGGACTGATAGCGCATTGTTTTTGTTTCACTGAATACTCAAGCAGCATACCCAGCCCTACCTGCTAGGCTATAAATCGTCACCTCTCTTACATTCTCTGTCCTTCACTTTGTAAACTTTCTTCTACTGTGTTTTAATTCCCTAAGTACTGCCTATGCAATGTGTGTAGGAAATTTTTGAAATTGTCGTTCTGGGGCCAATATGTTTACAACTTCCTTTTGTTATCCATGTTATTTCTGTGTGCTCCCTGAACATTTCTGATAGTTGGAGCACTGCTTCCTGGGAGAAAGGAGAGGAGGCCTCACACCCCTGTCCTGGGAATAACTGACGTTTCCAAGCTTGCTTTTCTGAGAAGAAGAGTAGGCATGTCTTTGAAGACCATAGAAGTGCAAAATGCAGTATTTATCTGCAGAAACAATATTGTAAAAATAAATCATCTTATGACAATTGGCAACTTATCAGACTGGGGCATAGTGAGCTGTCTAACATGGGACAACTAAATAGAGGAGTCATCTGAACAATCTTTTACAGCTATGAGGAGGGAAAGGTGGGACAGCAAGAATTGCTGAAAGAATTGTGAAAAGGATGCACCTTGAAGGGTTAAAACATCAATTGGCTGTATGATCACAGGATGGCCATGTTTCTTGTAATGTAATGTCTATATAAAGATGCAGATTTTAGTTTAATGTCACACTATGTGTTTACATTATTCTACCCACAACTACATTTTTTAACCTATATATTTTTTAAATGTTTGCCTGATCTCTAGAGTAAACCAGTTCTTGTGTAGGGTGAACTGTGAAATTGTCATACTTGCATAAAAAACTGCAAATTCTTGACCATGCTGGCACAGATCACCTGATTGCCTTGAATTGATGGGTCCTAGGTACTATTTACTCCTAGCAGCACAGAGTTTGTTTATACTTCTTATAATGGGGCTGCCTCCATGGATTTAGGACAAGTTGGTGATATGGAATTCTTTATACATTTAAGATAAGGTTCCCATAGACACTTGAAAAACATTTGTGCAAACACCTATACCAGTGCTTAAATCACTTCTATAAACCCAGAGGAAAATTTGGGGGGATTTTATTATATTGACAAAATTATTATTCAGACCCCTGTTTGGCAGAGGGTCTGGCAGGCCTGGTATGGGGGGCTGCTAATGGCACCCTTTATGCAGTTCAGGGCCCCTGATCAGCTTCCAGCTAACAAAGAGGTACAAAGTGTGTGCCCACACTCCCCAGCACATTGAGGATTGGGGGAATCCCCATCCTCCACCCAATGTAATGAACATAGAGGTCTCCCCTACCTCTTATCCATTCCTATTAACAGATTTTCTAGAAATAAGACACAGACCTTTAATATTTTATTAAAATCTCTCCAACCTTGTGATCATTCCAACCTTGTGAATTCAGTCTACTTCCCCTGCTTGGTTTTGCTGGTGGGTTAATTCAGCAAAGCATAGTGTGTCACTTACAGCTCTGTCCTTGTGTTTTTGGGGTTTTTTTACCACTGAAAATATGGCATCCAGAGCATGTGCAGACAGTGTGGGAACAGCTGTTAATATTTTCTGTATTTGCATAGTAAGTAAGCCGCTCCATATCTGCCAAGGGGCTTGCTATGGCGGGAGTGAACAGCTTGACCACTCCTTTTGCCAGGCGTTCTAGATCGTGGGCCGAAATGCGGCTGACCGCAGTTGCGGGGATGAGCCATCAGATACATGGCCGCAATCTCCATGCCGCATTTATAATTGCGAGAGATCACTTAAGTGGGGACATAGCCTTAAGAGGGGTATGGATAGCGATTGTTGTGGGAACTCTGTCATATTTCTTTATATACCATATGTACCATATTTTGGACTATTAAGACACAGTTTTTAGAGCAGGAAAACCAGAAAAATGTTTCATGTCTTTTAATGAATTAGGGAAAATTCAATGCAGTACACAATTTCCCTAGAGAGCACACTTAACGGCATCTCATAGAGGGGGGAGCTGCGGGAGAATCTGCACTCTGGTCTCCCTTCTGTGGGTGTGAGGATTGTCTGAAAAATACTGTTATAACACTTGACAGGCGCTGACTACATGACTAGACAACCACTGCACATATTTCAACGAGAAATACATCTTGGTTTCTCACATCCATGATGCCAATCTCCACACCACATCCCAAAGGTGCTTTATTGGATTGAGACCTGGTGACTGTGGACAGTGAACTCATTGTCAAGAAACCAGTCTGAGATGATTGGAGCTTTATGACATGGTGCATTATCGTGCTGGAAGTAGCCATCAGAAGGGGGTACACTGTGGTCATAAAGGGATGGACATGGTCAGTAACAATACTCAGGCTGTGGCGTTGCAACGATGATCAATTACTACTAAGAGGCCCAAAGTGTGCCAAGAAAATGTCCCCCCACACCTTTACACCACCAGCCTGAACCATTGATACAAGGCGAGATGGATCCATGCTTTCATGTTGTTGATGCCAAATTCTGATCCTACCATCCGAATGTCCCAGCAAAAATCGAGACTCATCAGATCAGGTGACATTTTTCCAATCCTCTATTGTCCAATTTTGGTGAGCCTGTGCGAATTGTAGCCTCATTTTCCTGTTCTTAGCTGACAGGAGTGGTGTGGTCTTCTGCTGCTGTAGCCCATCTGCCTCAAGGTTCGTCGTGTTGTGCTTTCATAGTTGCTCTTCTCCATACTGTGGTTATTGCAGTTACTTTTGCCCTTCTACCAGCTCGAGCTACTCTGGCCATTCTCCTCTGGCCTCTTGTATTAACAAGGCATTCGTGGCCACAGAACTGCCGCTCACTGGATGATTTCCCTTTTTCGGACCATTCTCTGTTAACCCTAGAGATGGTTGTGTGTGACAATCCCAGAAGATCAGAAGTTTCTGAAATAGTCAGACCAGCCCGTCTGGCACCAACAACCATGCCACGTTCAAAGTCACTTAAATCACCTTTCTACCCCATTCTGAAGCTCGGTTTAAACTGCAGCGGTTCATCTTGACCATGTCAACTTGCCTAAGTGTATGGAGTTGCTACCATGTGATTGGCTGATCAGCAATTTGCATCAACGCGCAGTTGGACAGGTGTGCCTAATAAAGTGGTTGGTGAATGGCCGACCATTTTTTCCAAAAATAAAAGTAGAAATATTTTGGTTTGCCTTTTAAGTATTCTTATTTGCTTCTTTCATTTGTGTTCAATGATTCTTCTGTAAAGAAGCGCTTGTGTCTACCTAGAATGATTTATTTGCTCTCTGGCTGAGCTTTAATGCACTCCCCCTGGTGCATACGTAAGTCAGGCCAATAGCAGTGGTTGTGTGATTTTATTTATACCTAGTGGTGTAAAGCTAGCCATACACTTATGGGTTCCTGTGCATTCGGCCAGCGAGCGATCGCAGTTTGATGACGTCACCCCGCTGCTTTTAGCCGTCTGCCAAACTTACGGGAATCACAATGTCACCACTCACACATCGTTTCCTGTAAAATACCACGGTCCCCATCCAAAGTATAGCAACCGACCAGAATAGAACCAGCATGGCAGATGGCCGTGTGACTGACATGCGTTGCTATTCTGGTTGTTCGTTCCAGGTAGGCACCTCCATCTTGTGATCGACCCCCGAACAAATGGCACGAACAAGCACGGCAGTTGTCCATCTGAAAAAACGCCCCTGGATGGATACGTGTATGGGGGGGGCCTTAGGCCTAGTCTTCTTTTGGCTTTAGGAAAGCCTTAGAAATGGTGTTCATGCCTCTGTAAAAATATGATGGAGTCTCATGGGGCAACCACACCCAATGCTTATTTAGTGGAACAAGTTTATGCACCTATACCTACTGTATTTTCCGGCGTATAAGACGACTTTTGCACACAGGAAAATGTGTTCAAAAGTCGGGGGTCTTATACACCGGGTACAGACTGTCGCCATGGGGGGTGTGCTAGGGTGCTCTCCTGTCCAATCATCTAGGGGAGCACTGAGGTATGCTCCCCGTGCTGGATGACAGGAGCTGACAGAGGGAGAGCTTCAGAGTCCCCTTCGCCCCCTCCTTTTCCTTCCCGATGTCTGTGAAGTGAAAGTAGCTGGTGTGCTCACTAGGGACATTGTGCATTGTGGCTGAAATTGGTATTGCAGGGATACATTAAACACATTAAATAGCTGTACAATAATTTCACTTCATACACAACTGTATTACACTGTATTACATTTTTAGATTTCTGGGGGTTGAAAGTCAGAGTAGACATAACATTTTTATTTGGTGTGCGTTTGAAGAGAAGGTAGTCTTGCATTGCGAGAATATCCCAAACTCTATATTTTAACTGGAAAAGTTGGGGGTCGTCTTATAAGCCAGAAAATACTGTATGTCAACACATGCCAAAGGTGGGAATTTTAATTCAGTGCAGACTAAGCTGTAGTCTTTACTGACTTAGCCACATGTGTCCAATAGTGTTCCCTAGACTTTTTACAGTTGTTGTAAGTGAATGGAATTTAGTTTGAGTAAACCCTGATTTCATTAATGAGATCCTGTCTATCCTCCTAAGGTCTAGTTGGCCTTGTTTGATTGTTCGATTTTCATTATATGGCCAATAAATGCCCACGTGGAGTCCTCTCCAAATCATTGCGGTTTTGCATGGAAGGGAAAAGAAGATTCCTGCAAGGTTAGGAGAACTATTAGGAGTGTTGTTCACTGTGCATCATAAGGCAACTGGGGGCGGGCGCCTGCACACTATGGGGCAAACGATTAAAAACCGCCCAAGGAACGCCTTATGTCGTGTTCTCCAGGTGGTTGCTTGTAAATTCACCCCTTATTGGTATTAATGGAGAATTAGGGGATCTTGTTGCATCTTCCGCACCCGTATGTGCCACAATGGTTTCTAGATATAGGATCTCTAAGACAATAGTTATGTTGTCATCTTATTGTTAATTACAATCCTTTAGCAGCAATAGAATATGTATTGTTACAAATCTACACATTTGGATAAAAGGGAAAGATGATAGTAGTTGAAAACTATGACACTGTGTAGCCAATGTTTACATATGAAATCGAGTTCAGATAGCGGATTATGAAATAAGTTGTAGAAGCCATCCACCTCTGCTCTGTCCAGGCACGCTGACGCCCAGCTCCGTCCTGGCGCCGTTCTGCTGTTTGCAAAGTGTGTACTTTACCTTTCTGGCCCCTCTCTATGTCACAATGTGGGCTCCAGTTATCACAGACAAGGTTCTCCTCAATACCTTTGCTCTGAATCTACAATTTGGGTATGCAACTAGCTAAACATCTTCCATCCATTTGTTGTCTAAAAAGTGAATAGCATTAGCTCCGCAATGTGCGTTGTAAGGCTATGTTCCCAATTAGGTGAATAATCGCCTGCGCTGGCAGTTAATCGCATGAGGTGGCGATTTTCAATCCTATCAATGGGGTTGCTTTTCTACTCTTAATAAAAAGAATTATACTTATATACAAGTCCCCTTGTCCCTTCCTTAGGGAGATATCTCTGTAAATTTTGCCTCCTGATAAATGTTCCCATGAATTTGATCGGCTGAATATTTTGGACCGTTCTGATTGGTCCTATTTCAGCTAACCAAGGATTCAGAACTGTGACATAATCAAATGATCCTGAAAAAACAACCAATGAGATCAGCATCAGATCTGATTATAACGCAATCAGATTTATAAGCGTATGTTATTGGGTAGCCAGGATGAACTCCATTCTGGCAAGCATCGGGCAATCAGGAAGAGGAGGAGCCAGGGTTTGGGAGTGATATGTTCATTATCCTTAATTACAATTACTGCATAGTAATAATCTGTAAACTGGGATAACAGAAATCCTCACAATGTGGCCTAAACAGTTACTTAAAGCTTCTCTTGTAAGTTGAGGGGCCATCCTGGGACATCATGGTCCCCATTCGCAATCTTGGTTATCTCCACTTAAAATCTGGTTCCTGTAGCCAAATGGTTCCCAAACTTTCCTTGCAGGGCCCCCTTTTCTATTTAGGAACATTATCGAGCCCCCCTCCCTATTCAAACACAGGTTAATAATGAGGACCCACGCCCTCCTGGAATACCTTTGCGCCCCCCAGTTTGGGAACCACTGCTGTAGCCTTATTAGAAATGTTATGGATTGAACTACATATATGTTTTATCATTGTGATTAGGGTAAATTTATTATTATTTATTAAGTGGTTGCTACCTCATTTCCCAGTAAAAAAGTCCTCCACCATGCCAGAAAGCAGAAATGAGACATAAATATCTACTGAAGGATGATCAGCTAAATTAAATTCGCCCACAATTGGACACC
>CM070038.1:46293948-46329280 GCA_036250615.1 Ptychadena robeensis
CTATGTGAATGATTCCTGTCTCTGTATGAGTGTAGTGTGTGTGTCTCTATGTGAATGATTAATGTTTCAGCATGATTGCTGTGTGTATATATATTGCATGATTGGTGTGAAAACCAAATTAAGTTGTATTTTTGTTGTTTAAATAAAGTTTGAGGGCCATTTCACCCTAGTACTAGTACACAACACTCCAACGCAAACACTTCTAGTGTGAAATGACCCTCAATTTGAAACGGTGTAGTTTGACTGGGGGGGGGGGGGTCTTGATAATGTTCCAATGTAAAAAAGGGGGGTCCTGTGGCGAAAGTTTGGGAACCACTGGTTTTGCCAATTGTGCAATTTTCTTTTCTGTTTTAAATGGTTAATGGGTTTTTCCAGTTTTCATTGTCAATGTTTAGCATTTCAGATCATTTTAGCTCAGAAGCCTATCATTTTCTGCACACCGTTATATGGTTTCCCCTCTCCAATCAACTTTCTATTCAAAATGTTGTGTTCTTCCAAACATTGTCTAGAAAGACGCATTTTACTCAGATTTGCACTTGACGGGGAGTAATTGACGCCTTCATTAATTTACAGGCATAATAAACACACGTTTCATTACAGAATTAATAACCTTACTAATTAAACTTCACACTGCAATTGTTTTGTAGGCACTAACAATTAATGAGTCAATTACACAGAATCAACAACATTCATGTCATGATCATTGGCTCTATTGGTTTTCTGTTACTCTAATACATACAGTGTGGTGCATAAGTTTGGGCAACCTTGTCAATGTTCATGATTTTCATGTATAAATCGTTGGTTGTAATGATAAAAAAATTTAAGTAAATATATCATATAGGAGACACACACAGTGATTGTGAAGTTTTGAGAAGTTAAACAAAGTTTATAGGATTTACAGAAAGTAAACAACATTAGACAGGTGCATTAGGCACCACAAAAAAGAAATGGACTCAATATTTAGTAGATCCTCCTTTTGCAGAAATGACAGCCTCTAAACGCTTCCTATAGATTCCAATGAGTCTGGATTGTGGTTGAAGGTATTTTGGACCATTCCTCATTACAAAACGTCTCTAGTTCATTCAGGTTTGATGGCTTCCGAGCATGGAAAGCCCTCTTTAACTCCACAGAGTTTCAATGATATTCAGGTCTGGGGACTGAGACTCCAGAACCTTGTACTTGTTCCTCTGCCTGAATGCCTTAGTAGATTTTGAGCAGTGTCTAGGGTCGTTGTCTTGTTGAAAGATGCAGTCCCGGCGCAGCTTTAGCTTTGTCACTGAATCCTGGACATTGGTCTCCAGAATCTGCTGCTGATATTGAGTGGAATCCATGCGTCCCTCAGCTTTGACAAGATTACAAGTGTTGAGCTTGAATATTAGAATTTTGAATATATTTGGCGAATATCGGGTATGCCGCCGGATATTCGCAATCTCGAATATTCGCATTGGGATGCTTATGGGCATGGATTGCGAATATATATTCGCAATGCTAAAATAAATAGCGCGATTGCGAATATAAGTAGAATTATTCGCGAAATATTGCAAATTCGAATATTGCCTATGCCGCTCATCACTAAAGATTACCAGTCCCTGCACTGGCCACGCAGCCCCACAGCATGGACCCACCACCATATTTTACCAGGTAGCAGGTTGTTTTTTTTGAAATGCTGTGTTCTTTTTATTCCATGCATAACACCCCTTGTTAGGCCCAAATAACTTAGTTTCATCAGTCCACAGCACTTCATTCCAAAATGAACTGACTTGTTTTAGTATACCTCAAGCGGCTCTGTGCTGTGGGCAGAGTATAGGCTTCCTCTGCATTACTATTGCATACAGCATCTCCTTGTGTAAAGTGCGCTGAATAGTTGAAATATGCACAGTGACTCTGTCTGCAGCAAGATGATGTTGTAGGTCTGTGGTGCTGGTCTGTGGGTTGACTCTGTCGACCTTCTGTTGACTCTGTCGTTGCTTCTGTTTATCCAAGATTTTTCTTGGTCTACCTTAACTTGAACTGTGCCTGTGGTCTTCCATTTCCTCAATAGGTTCCTAACTGTGGAAACAAACAGCTAGAATCTCTGAGACAGCTTTCTGTATCCTTTCCCTAAACCATGATGGTGAACAATCTTTGTTTTCAAGTCATTTGAGAGTTGTTTTGAGACCTCCATCTTGCTACTCTTCAGAGAATATTCAAAGAGGAGGGAAACTTACAATTGCCCCCCCCCCCCCTTAAATACTTTTTCTCATTATTGGATTCACTTGGGTATGGAGGTCAGGGGTCACTGAGCTTACCAAGCCTATTTGAGTTTCAGTAATTAGTTCTAAAGGTTTTGGAATCAATAAAATGACACCGCTCCCCAAACTTATGCACCTGCATAATTTTGTTTAATCAACGATTGCACAATTTCTGTAAATCCTATAAACTTTGTTTGACTTCTCAAATATCACTGTGTGTGTCTCCTGTATGATATATTTCATTAAATGTTTTTATCGTAACAATCAAGATTTATACTGGAAAATCATGAAACATTGGCAAGGTTGCCCAAACTTACGCACCCCACTGTACACTTCTACTATGTTTAGGTTTATAACCCAAGTGTACTTTGTTTTGAGATATATATAAAGCGTTGCCCTGAGTAACTACTGGAGCAACCAGATACTTTATCTCCATTCAATTGATCCGCGACCAATCACAGCATGGTGACGTCACTGAACTCCAATTAACAGGAACTAACTACAACTCCAAATGAGGGTGGAATCCAAAAAGGTAGATTTATCACATCTGCTTGGTGGAGGGCAGTAGCCAGTCTCCAGGCAGAATAAGAAAGCTACAATTAGGGAAAACCAAAAGAGAGGGAAAATTAGAGCCATCAGCCATCCCCTGCATATGCTTTGCAGAAATTATCATTTGCTAAACCTCCCTGGCATTACGGGCTTTTCGCGCCATCTTTTATGGCACAAAAAGCCGCTGCCCAAGCAATTGCGGAGGAATACACTGTACACAAGATTAAACTGCGTCTGTACTGGCTTCGAGCATAACACTCAGAAGCTTTATACACCAATTTCATTAACCATGTCATGACCAGCTACACACAAATATACAGTTGTATTTTCATTACACTATATATATATATTTGCGGCAATATATGACAATATATGCCTTTAAACTGTAGTGATGATCGCGAATATTTGGATTCTGAATATTAATCGCGAATATCAGCAATTATCAGTATTTTTTATCCATTACACATGCCTCTCAATGCAAGTGGACGAATGGGAAGGCTGCAACAAGAGCTTAGCAACACCGTCAACAGTTTTTTAAATGAATATTGGGGTGATGCGAATATTGCAAAAATCGCCACTTCTGAAAATTCGCATAAAAATTTGCGCCATGTTAAACATATATTGCGCGCGCGAAATTCGCAATAAAAACTGCTGATATTTGCAATAAAAAAAACCTGAATATTGCCGACTGCGAATATTTTCCGAATGTTTTCCATAAAATTTACGGCATGCCGCGAATACGAATGTTGCCTATGCCGCTCATCGCTATTAAACTGTAAAGCTGGGAAGCTCGATATAGGAGCCGTTCGAGGTTCCCTGCAGCACGATATCGGAGGAGATGGAGACACTGCTCTTAAGAATGCCAAGTCTTCTTGGAGTGAACTGAAGTAAGGTTTTCAACCCCTAACCTACACTGTACTCCACCGTGATTTCCAGCCCTCCCCCCACCATTCTACACATTCCCACCGTAATCAAGACGCTGACAATGTGGGCCGGGAAAAGCAGTGCCGCCTCCATTTACATGGAGGTCTATGGCGCAGCCCCTTCAGTGCCACAGAAGACAAGGGTCTGGAAGCATCGATGCAGAATTAGTTTGGGCTCGCAAAACACCACAGTTCGTGCCTGATCCCGCTATGGGTGCAGTTTGTTTTATGAAACAAACTGCCCACTTACTGGCTTCAGGCATTACACTAGGGAGGTTAATGTGTATACGGTGGGGGGATGACAACAGTTCATTATGCTTTTGGAAAAAAAACGTTCATAAATATTTGAGATGGTTTTTTTTAATGAAACAACTTAAGCCCTCCATAGACAGGCAGACTTCTCCATACAACTTTCATGAGACCTACCAAGAACTATGTAGTATAGTGACCTCCCTGATAGAATACATAGTGATTGGAAGGTGTAGAAAGGTCCTCCTATTACATGGTTTTGGTAGAAAAAAAGTTGGTTGTACAGAAGTTGCATGGAGGAGTCTGCCTGTCTATGGGGGGCTTTAGATGCAGTTGAACTGCAGACCATCAACTTTAATTCAGTAAGTTGAATCAAAAGAGTGCATAAAAATGTGAGGAATTAAAGCCTTTCTTTACACCAGTGGTTCCTAAACTGGGGTGCGGGATGTGGAGGTATTGCGGGGGGGGGTAGCTAGGGGGCCAATTGAGAGAGTTCTGTCCCTGCTGTCAGTTCTCTTCTACCTTTGCAAACTGCACACAGTCCACCCACCCTTCCTTACCACTGTCAGCCAATCAAGGAGGAACTAGCTACAGACAGTAGGCAGAGTGCATGTTATGTGCATGTCTCTGTGTGTGTTTGTCTCTGTATGATTGGTCTGTGTATATATGACGCATTTCTTTGCATGATTTGTGTATGTAAAAAAGGGAGTTGTATTTTAAATTAAGTTTAAATGCCCCTTCACCCTAGCCATGCTGCAGTGTTTTTTTTCTAACATAAAGGTAATGCTAATGTGTCTGTTACTGGTAAAAAAAAACCTGTGTTTTCACATTGTTCTGGTCCTCATTCTGAACCTGTGTAGATTGAAACCATGGACATTGCCAGATGCTGAGTTTCCTAGTTTTAATGCTCTGCCACACCTTTACTTAAAGGTATGAGGTTCAGTCTTCAACAAAAGAGCTTCATTGGGTACAGATCAGATGACTGGCTTGGTCATTCAAGAATATTCCACTTCTTTGCTTTAACCTCCCTAGCGATATGCCCGAACCCAGTTCGGGCAAAGGGACGCAGCAACAATCAATACGCCCGAACTGGGTTCGGGCACAGAGTGGGAGCTCACCTGGTCCGGCTGCCACGGTCATCTTCTTCTTTGCCGGCTTCTTCCGGGTCCCGGAGTGATGTGTGACGTCATGGAGGCGGGACCCAGTCTTAAAGAAAAAAATGTTTTTTTTCGTTTTTTAAATATTTTTTTTTTTTACTTTTGGACTGGATTATAGAAATGTCTTTCTATAATCCAGTTCAAAGTGGATCCCGCTAGCAGAAACGCTCCCGCTGAGCGTTTCTGCTAGTTGGATCCATCTCCGGCTGCACCCGAGTGTCTCCGGAAATAGCTGATCTCTCCGGCTATTTCCGTGATTGGCACTCGTGTCCTTATGACGTCACAGCCCGGGGCGGGAGATTTAAAGGTACAGAAAAAAAAAATTCTTTGATTTTTTTTTCATTTTTTTACATTTGTTTTTTATTTTGATTGGATTGGATAAATGTTTTATAAATGTTTTATCCAATCCAAATCAAAAGAAAAGAAAACAAGTGTAAACTTATAAAAAAAAAATATTTCTGTACAAATTCTGTACAATTTTTCTGTACTCTAAAGCCGGCCATTGCGCTTCAATCTCTGGCCGATTTTGCGAATGATCACCATGTGCATTCGGGGTGATCGCTTGGTGATCAATCGCAAAATAAACGCGCCCACCTGGAGAAACCGTTGTTACTCGCACAAAACTTTGATCAGCCAGAGAACACTTTTTCTCTGGTCGATCGCCAGTACTTTGAATGGGGACAAGGGTCCCTATCCAAAATATTGGTTGTCGAATCGTAAATGGTGTATTTCAAACGATTGACCATGGCATGATGATGTTATCATGCTGCGACCGATTGTTCGATAAACGCCCGCCAAGCATAGCGTCTATGGCCGGTTTAACCTCCCTAGCGTTACGCCCGAAGCAAGTACTGGCCGGAATCAGGCGCAACCACTGGCTCTCTGTGTGCCTGCAGCATTTCTACAGAGCTGCAGGCAAACAGAAACATTCCGCCCCCAAAAGGGGCGGAAAGGCAAAACACTGTATCACTTTTGGTACCGAAATCTGGACCTTAGTGAACCGCCAGGGAGGTTAATAAACTCCTGAGTTGCTTTGGCTGTATGTTTTGGGTTAATATTCATCTGGATTATGAAACCTTCCAATCAGTGTGACGGCATTTAGCTGGATATGAGCAGAGAGTATGTTGCTAAACACCTCAGAAACTTCACACTCCACTTAATACTTTTTTTCGTGCTTTCATTCTAGTAGAGGTTGATCTTAGATTCAGTATTCTAAATAATGTTTTTCCAGAACTGTGCTGGCTTTTTTAGATATTTTTTTATCTTAGTCCAATCTAGTCTTTCTATTCTTAAAGCGGACCTATCAACTGGTAGGTCACTTAGCAGTATTGGCTGCAGCGCAGCCGATATTGCTGAAATCCACTGGTGTAAACAAAAATCTTTTTCTGACAGCAGGAGGGGCGCTTTTTCAGAGTGCGCCCCTCCCACTGCCTTGCGTCGCGCCGAGACAGCCGCAATGGGGTTTGGGACATCTGTCCCATATAGGAACTCGTCTGCCTGTCTAGTGTCTTGTGAGACTTGGGTTATTAGCAGTAATGAGAGTGTGTCTCCCGTCCAGAGACACGCTCTCATCAAGCAGCCGCTTCCCCCCAGCATGCTCTCCAGCTCAGACATAGAGGAGACAGCTCTGTAGGAGAGAGGAGGGGGGGGGGGGGAAAGGGGGCAGTGATGGCGGAAGCAGCTTCGCTTTTCCAGGCGCTAAGATTCTGCCATCAGAAGTAGGTGAGTATGTTTTGGGTTTTTTTTGTGTAGCAGTTTTCCAGCATCTAAACTGCTGACAGGTGAGTATTGTGTCTATTTAATGTATGTGTATTTTTTTAATTTGTGTTTAAAACCGCTTTAAGGCTTATGAGTGGCTTGTACCTTGCAGTGCACCCTCTGTATTTACTTTAATGCAATATTCTCCTTATGGTAGACTTAGATATGGATACTCCTACCTTCTGGACAGTGTTGTTTACGTGTTTTGCTTCCTTTCTTCCACAGGTTATACCAAACTGTAGATTTTGCCTCAGATTTTTTCCCCTTTTGGATCGTTTCACCTGCATGGAGTGTTCTTCTTAATGCATATTGTCTGTTTAACTCCAGGCCTTTTATTTAATAAAATGTAATTGGCAATGACATAACAAAGTAATTGCCCACTCTTGCCCATGAAATATCCTTTGAATCAATTACTTACTGAAATGAAGTGATTGTGTATAAAAACAAGTTCCTGATATTTTTATGACCACACCACCCTACATTGGCCATCCTGCTTACTAGGCAGCAAAGCAGAATAAACTGTTTATACCACATGATATTTCATCTGGCATGCATCAAATTAGTATAAAGACTAGTGATGAGCGACTAGGCAATATTCGGATTCGCGTAATTTCGCGAATATCCGCCATAATATTCGATTCCATATTCGTAATCTCGAATATCGAATTGCGATCTAAACATCGCAATTGCGATCCAATATGCGCAATGCATGCAAGTCAATGGAGGTCGGATATTCGACTGGGAGAATATCTGTCATTTCCGTTTTAAAAAATTGCATTGCGATTATATAATCGCGATCCCATTCATTGCAATGGATCGCCATTATAAAAGCGCAATCAATCGCGAAAAATCGCGATCGTGTCGGATATCCGATGATATATTCGCGAATATTCGCGAAATGGCGAAATAGCGATATTCGAGCTAAATATTCGAAAATCGAATATTCAAGCTCAACACTAATAAAGACGGGTCATACTCCTGTCATACTCCGGATGTTGCATTGCTACAGCAACACTTACAGTCACTATGAAAAGTCAACAAACACTGGATTTTCACAGTACGTGTAGGAGCCAGATCTGGTCGATATGTGACCTTGGCTTTTCAAACACGGTGGAGCAACAAATGATCATTGAATGAACATAAACAGACCAAGCTCACTGGTAATGAACAGCAGCACAGTGCAAACTCAGCGGCAGCTCCTTGTTTACTCATTTCAAAGGAAATCCCACGTTATCAAAAGCAATGAGACAGCAACATAGCTACTGAAGGAACACATTATGTATTAAAGATAATTTAAATGTGATTGTCTGCAGTTCTTTAGGGTAGAAACTTTATCATATTATTGTAATTTACAATATTGTCCTTAATGTTCCTTAATATGCAGTTTTCTCTGGGGACATTTCCATGAAGGCCTTTGTTTAAGTACCATATATATTCGAGTATAAGCTGACCCGAATATGAGCTGCGGTACCTAATTTTACAGATAATTCTGAAAGAACTGAATGTATGAAATATTCTGTTGTTTTTAGATGTTAGTGTTTCAACTAGCTAATTTGCAAGTTAATTGCAAAGCCCCTGAACATGATCTCATCACCCTGGAACATTGTAAAGAAATTAGCTTACGGAGTTTTTGCATAAAATAAGTTCAAAATTAAGTCAACTTTAAACATTTTATTTGACTTTGAACCAAATTTATGCAAAAACGACATATAATAGAGCAATACTTTTTAAAATATTCCCACAACCCTTTATTTCCAGCAATTTGGGGGATGACAGCATGTTCAGGGGCAAACAAAGTATAAGCCGATTTTTTTCAGAACATTCAGGTACAGAACTATTCAGCTTATATTCGAGTATATAGACCTCTGTTCCCATTAACCGATCATGCTCCTGAAGTGTAACCTGGTCATATAGGTTTTCATCTGAGGACAACAAATGTATTTTACACAAAAGATGTTGTGGTCTCTATCATGAAACCCAGCTTAAAAAATTCTATGTAGACATTATCACGCTAGTATATGAAATAGATTGATTACATGCAAAGTGAGATATTTCAAGCATTTATTTGTTGTAAACTTGGCTTACAGCTGAAAAAGCCAAACTCGAAAATGTGAATATTGTCACAAGGTTCAATATTCTAGGCTCGAAGTGTCACTCTAATCAGCTAATTCATCCAAATAACCTTCTAAACCACCCCCCCCCCATACACGTATGAATATCCGGACAATTTTGTGGGCAATCAATTGCCTGCAAAACAGAGGCGACCACCTTGAGCGATAGACCAGAATAGCAGCAAGTCGTCGCACGACAATCCACCTTGATGGTTGTTTTCTGGTCAATTGTTCTACTTTGGCTTCCCGTGAAGTCACTACTCTGTGATCGGTCGCTGCCCAAATGCATTGGAAATTGTGTATGCCTAGCTTAACCTCCTGAGCGTTTCACCGAGGTCCAGATTTCTGTACCAAAAGCGTTACGCTGTTTATCATTGAAAAAAAAATGTTGTCGGCCTGTAACTGACCAAAAACACGGGTCTAGTAGACATCCTGAATATATAAAGTTTTAAACGCTCAAATATTTTTTAAAAATCACATTTAATGATCAAAAAATATAAAAAAATATAAAACACAAAAATCTGCTCAAACTAGAATTCATTTTTTAAATCAACCAAGACTGACAGGCGGTCTGATACACCGCGCAGGGAACAAAGTCGCACGCTGGCACATTTGCTGGCCCGTGGCTTAGGGCTCGCTCCTGCCGCATTGGGGAGAGTGCTCCCTATTGATTTAGCTGAGCCAAAATGCAGAAAAACTGCGCCCATACTGCATTCATGCATGCAGTATGGGCGCTGTTTTTCCGCGTCTTGGGACACCTCCATTGATCTCCGGTGAATTGAGGTGTCTCTGGCGGCAATGTGCGGTGCTGCAATGAAGATGCAGCATCCCGCAGCTTCATATCATCACTGCGGATGCACCACTCAAATAGTGCAGAGTGGACACTGTGCCATTCATTTGAATGGGAAGTGTCCTCTCTGCGTCTTGTTCCCTGCTGCGGACTTACGTCCACCGCGGGGAAAAAGACGCAGTTGACGCAAACCCTTACAAACTATTTACTTCTTATGCGTTTTCCTTTATTTTGAACTTGATTGCATACAGAAAAATTAATCCAATCACATCCAACATGAAAGAAAACTCATCATAAGCAAATATATGTTTTCTTTTAAAAAATGTGTTTTTTTTTATTTTACATTGAATTGGAGCGAAAAAAATCACTCCAATCAATGTCAGAATGAAAGATAAACTATAAGGAGCAAAAAAAAAAAATTTTTTTTTTCACATTTTGAACTTCCCGCCCCTCCCCCTCCCCATGACGTCATCGCGCACACGCTGGCACGATCACGATCATCGGCATCTGAAGATCAGACAGCTGGGGACACGGAGGAGAAGAGCAGGAAGTCTCTGGGCTGCCTGCAAGCCATCTGGGTGCAGGTAACAGCAGCCCGAGTTAACTCGGGCTGATCCTTTTAAGCAACTTTCTTCAGCCCGAGTTAACTCGGGCTAAACACCCAGAAGGTTAAGGGTTCCTCTGCCTTTAAATGGTCTTTCAGTCTGGTTCAGTAGAATTCACAATAATTGGAAAGACTGATGACCAGACAGGAAAAATCCATTCAAAAGTGTTTTGGACTTTCACAAGGAGTGCACTGAGGCTGTGGACTACTGTAAGAGCCACCACACACAGACGGATCCTGGGCTTCAAATGTTGAATTCCTCTTGTCAAGCCACTCCTGAACAACAAACAACATCAGAAGCGTCTTACCTGGACTAAAGAAAATGAGTACAAACAATGCAGAAGAGCTGAAGTCCACAATTGAAGCATCCTGGTCTTTCATAACACCTCAGCAGTGCCACAGGCAGATAGCATCCATGTCACGCCGCATTGAGGCAGTAATTGATGCAAAAGGGACCCCAACCAAATACTGAGTACATATATATGATTATATTGTGCCAAAATGTTTCCAAATAAAATCTTTGTTTTATTGATTTCATGTAATATTCACATTTTCTGGGATTTTGATTTTCAGGTTTATAAAAAATGTAAGCCATAATCATCAGAATTATAACAAATAACGGGTTGAAATGTCTCGCTGTGCATGTAACCAGTCCATTTCATCTATTAGCTTCACCTTATAAGGTGAAAAACAGGAACTTTAATCATTTAGCTAGCCATACATTGTCGGATTCCATGGCCGATCGATCACCTATCCGATCGATTCCGGCGATGTCAGCGGGAATCGGAGGTCCGATCGATCGGCCAATTAAGTGTGTCCGATCGCTACATACCACCTTGGGCCACGGATTCCTGGACGATTCCGTGTCCGATCGCTTACTCCACAAATGGCAACTCCCCCTGATGTGTGCTGAATCGGATCAGAAAGACCAACATGTTGGTTCTCTGTCCGATCTGATTCTGTGCCCCCGATCAATCGTACGTGATCGATCGGACAAGGTGGGCTTCACACGATTCCGGGACGATCGTTTCGCGTGCACGCGCCTGGAATCAATCGTCCCGGAATCCGATGGGAAATGGACCAGTGTATGGGGGCCTTTTAGCAAACTGAATGTAATTTTGATCTGAAAGCCAATAAAATAAACCAGGAAATGGGAGATACAAAATGCTACTTGTCATACTGATTGGTACACGGATAAGGAAATTGGGAGAAATAACAAATGTCTTTAATGGCATTCTGAATCCAAGAAATAGAGCCAGAGGATGAAAATGGGAATCAGACCACTAACATTTGCATAAGTCACCTTTAGATACAGTATGAGAAATAAATACTTTTTTATATCTGTTGATAGCAGCACATACAGTATACTGTAGAGAAGAGGAAGAATGGGAAAGGGGGAAGGGAAAAGGCTGGGGTTACTGGTAGTGGTCACTATCCCCAGGATTCAAAGAATGCCAGTATAACAAAAAATGGGGTACTCCCTAAGCGTGTGGGAGTGCTGGGGCTGCCTTGAACCCCAAGTATCGGGGATTTCACGTGACCAGCAGAGACTTGACCACCGTAGGAAAGACAACAGACCGTTTCAAAGAAGTATACACTTTTTATTATATGTATCAAAAAATCATCCTAAAGACCAGAAAATACGGGTCGATAGCTGCAAAGCCAGAACATCAACACACTATCTCCACACACAAGGGGAGACAGCGGGTGAACATACAATATTAAAAACATCAAACACTGCCATCAAATGGTAAAACCAGTCCTTGTTACATCACAGTAAGATAGTCCCATGGAACCATGGGTAATTGTTTCCTTAGCTTAGTGTTAAGTTAGTTGTAGGGTACGCCCCTCTACGCGTTTCGGCCGGCTTGGCCTCCTCAGGAGGGGAATGATGTCCTAGAATGTCACAGGGGCTGGAGTCCCCACAAGTTGACGTCTGGATAAAAAAGAAGGGGTCACAAATCTTCACTTAGGGTATACCTAATGTTACACGTTATTGCATGAATAGGTTAGGTTCAATTGTTTGCAAAATGCACAGTACTCATTATCATCGTAATGCCGTAAATGTGTTACATTGTTACAAGGAACATTCTATTCGTGCGTTATATCTAAGCAGGTCCATTGATCTTTTACAGCGGAGTCAAGTAAATGCCATCTGTGCGTAAATTAGATATAACGCACGAATGGATTTTTTGTTATACTGTAGAGAAGTCTACACTCATGTCTAGAAGGGATCTGACCACCAGAGGTCACACTTTCCCCACAACATCTGCAAGGGCATCCAAACTTTCTCTAAAGTTTTTACAGAAGTCAGCTATTTCCAGTGTACCCTGTGGTAGATAATTTTATCTGGCCCAAAACAAGGCAAGAAATTTGATTGAAACACAACATTGTGTTTCTGTTACTTTTTTTAAATAGTTAAAATGTGAAACAGCAGAGGGAGGAGCTAATGAAAAAGTTGAATAAATATACATGTGTTTCACTCCTTTTTAGCATCACTTTTCTGTTTTGGGTATTGTTAGATACCCCTGTAGTTTATAAATAATATGTAAGTACTGGTCTAAAAATACAACTTTGTACCAATAATTTGAAAAAAGGAGAACCTTTGAAATGTAAAATGCAAACTTTAAAATCCTATTGGGGGCAACTGAAACTTGTTCAAAGGTGGCACCCGTCTTAAGTCAGGTAATTTTATTTTTAGGCAGATAAAACACTGAAAAAGCAAACATCGATGCATTTCATGACACTCCGGTCACTTTTTCAGGATGTGTGGTTACAAAAAGTCTGTTGAATGAATATATATTTTGTAACCACACATCTTCAAGACTAGAGATGGTCGAAATGAATGAAATATCATTGGCCTTAAATTTGAATTTTCTATTTTTTTCTCATCATGATTGGATTGGGAAATTTAGATTTTTCATGCAAAATTTCGACTTAAAAGTTTCTAATGTGAAATTTTGACTTATCAATTTCTAAATTAGTCTTGGGGTTTCATGTGACAGTGTTGATTGTGAATATCAGCAAATTTTACCTTTATTGCGCTAATCTGCACATGTACACATGCATATAAGATTTTCGCAATAAAAAGCAATATTTGGCAATATTTGCAATCAACACTATACAACATATTTTTAGGTCAAAATTTCGATTTTGGGGTTGATTTTCGACCAAAAGTCAAAATGACCCCTTTGAAATTTAACTGGGGACCCTAACATCACTACCGATTAAAGTTACAAGCAACCATGATATTCTCGGTGACCCTAATGCTATACGAGTGTGGCCTTTGGACAACTCACAGTGTAAAAAACTCTCTACACATGTATGGTTGATGCTTTACATAGGGTAAGTCAGGTCCTCTTTCCCAACATTCACAATAGTAAGTGTTTATTATTTCTCAAAACCAGTTGAACACAAGGTACCAATCTCTGTGTTGCTTCTAACCAGTTTCTTTTAAAAAAAAATCTAAAATTTTTAAACAACCCCTGACATCCATAGATCATAGAAACACGTGTCCTAATGTCAATAACTAAGCATAGTTTGTGGTGCTTTCTGCAGTCCCACTGGTGACGAGATCTTAGAAACAGCCCAAGCCATTTACAGGTAGTATAAGATAGAAGAGTAGAACATGAAGTCAATAGGCTTAGCAGATACAAGCATGCATTTATTCTTTTTTCTTTTTCGAACCTGGAATCACCAAAAAAATAGATATTTTTGTGTGCAATCTGAATTCATTAAATTCAGACCAGATCTAAAGTGTTCCAAATTTCAGGCCCAAATCTACTAAATAAACTGCCTTATCAAAGTACGTGGCAACATGTTAAGATAAAGCCAACTATAAACTGTTATATTGTTAAATTGTTTTACAGAACTTAAACATATTTGAACAGGTAAACATTAGATTAGAATAATGTCACACATAAAAGGTCATATTATGCCAATTATGTTAGTAGATGTACTGTGGAACATTAAAAACACCACTGGACCTGTTAGTTGGTATTGCTGAAATTATTTTGTATAATTTCCCTTGGGGGTCTGAACCAATGAATTTGTTGAACTTGGCACCATTGCACCTCTATCTCCACACGTTGCAGATTATAGCAGCGGTGGCTTTATAATGTTAAGCAAGCCATACACGGTTCAATTTGTGGTTCAAATGATTGAAAATTAAAGCATGTCCACATTGAATAATAGTTTTAATTCGAAAATTTTAATTGATTGCTACCACATCAAGTGTAAATTAAATACTATTCCTTGTCCCTACCAATTTTGATTAGATCCAATCAATTAGCAACATCCAAAGGGAGGGCTTTCTATCTACTGGTAGGCAGAATAGGATGTTTGTATGTATGTTATATATATAATTTTATTAGTTTTTTAACATGACAGGATATAACACATGGTGGCCATACTTCTTATGGGTAGGGGGAGCTTGTCATTGTGACTCCACTCTTATGAAGGGGTAAAAAGGAGAAAGTAGATACAGTGCTGTAGGGAAACGTGGTAGGTTTACTTGCTTAAAATTACTATTACTATTACTTAAATTGCAATTACTCAGTTTTATAAATAGGAACACACAGATGTTACACAATTATAATTGGGATAAAACCCAATAATGTATACTCTACCAGTGAGGGAAATTCTATGATGTCTTAACAACATAGTCCATAGATTGGGAAATCGACCTCAACTCACATATATTCTGGGAATGTTCAGTAAAGGTTTACACATTGAGACCTCCCTCCGGTGACAGTAAGTACCTATGAAAATGAAATGCTTTGTTTACCAAGGAAATTCCCCAAAGGGAAATGTTGTCATTAATCAATGGTAAATCAGTAAAGCGGGGATAATTTTAAATCATCAATCGCAATGCCCTAACCCCAATGGGTTTTAATGAGGTGACAAATTGGTGCCTAAAACCCCAGTTCTGGCTAACAGGGTCTTTAATACATTTAATTATTTTTAATTCATGAAAAAATCACTTTGACTGTAATGTAAGTAAAACTTTACAATAAATTTACCTAATTGTTCCCTCTGTTTATCTTATAAAAAATTCAATTAATATACAATTTTATCTCTCCAGAAACCTTGTCAGCTGGTAACTTCCAGTACTTTCCGAACCTGCCCTTCAAGTTCATTACTAAGCATAATTTCTAGAACTTTCTGTAGACTACAGACCATTCCCCACAATGGAGGAAAGGGGGATTCTGTAGTAGTTCCACAGTGACACAGCTGTTTTTTTTCCTTAGATATATGTTCAATGAGAAAACATTTACAGCCAAGATTATTAGTTGAAAATGCCAGTAAAAAGTCAGAATAATATATCTAACAATACATTTTATTATTGGTATGGGATTTATTAATTTTCTTACTGACTAGAGTTGGGGAGGGTATAAAGGCATAAAGTGGTAATCTCCATTGCATTCTTGCAATATCCTGGTATTCCTAAGGCTGGGCCATCGTTAGGCAGGGAGAGGGGCCACCCTTTCCTAGGCCCAATCATCTTGGTGGTCCTGGCGGCAGTGGTGCCATAGATGCGCTCTTTGGCCCATAGCCACAAGGGGGCCCGGCACACTTGGCTGCCTGTTCTGTTTATTGTTCCTGTCCTGGCACCAGCACAACTTGCTGTCCTGGCACCAGCACAACTTCCTGTCCTGGCACCAGCACCTGTAGTTTTTTCATTAGTAAAGGCAAGGCAAAATTTTTACTTAAATTTTCCAATAAATTTTCAGATCCTCTGGAACAACTCTGGAATTCCTTATTGTAGCAGAAAAAACTGACTTGAAAACTTGTAGAATGATCCGAATTATTGGTATTTAATGTTGTAAATTTGAATTGATTTATTTGTTTTAATGACTGGTCTGTGATTTGTCAATTATGACCTTTTAAATATTCAAGAGATACAGTTGTAGTGCCTTAAAAGACAAATTCGCTCTTTATAGGGTTTCATTTGGATTACCAGGGTGTGGCACTGACAGTTTAAATGAAGTTGAGGGAGAGGGGTATTTGTTTTATGTTGGATATTGAGAATAACCTACAAATTCAGCAAATCTACTAATTACACAAGACCAACATATAACACATGAATTAAATAACCAGGAGAGAAGCGATATGGAATATTCTAGATGGGGGGGGGCACACTTAAATAATCAGGGGACCAAAATAAAATACTTGGACAATATTGATATTTATTTTAAAAAAAATCTACAATTGTGGGAGTTTTTTCATCTCATCAAATATAACAATGAACACAGTAACTCTATGGAGGCCAGTGAGAAGTGCTCCTGGTCCATCAACAAACTCATTGCCATGATGCTTGTTTTGAGCTGATTTTGTGTTTTTTCAATTTAATTAGCAATTCATTTTTACATACGGTAATTGTGTGTTTCAAAATGTAATATAGTCTGGATGACAACTAGACCCTTGTTTGGACATATTTCAGTAAGTGACAGATTGGAGTGGCAGGTCCAGGTGGTGGACAGCCCTGAACAATTACCTAGTATAGGACCCCGAAATTTCTAATGGCAGCCCTGGCTTGAGGCATAGGAGCATCCAAAAATGTTTAAATGAGGACAGTTGTTTCATTGATATCCATTCAAGATGATGTAGTTAGGTAAACTTAGGTAATTCAACTTTAAATAAATTAGAGTGCCTGGTTGTCTGTATGAATGTGTGTTCTGTTTTGTTGTCTGTGCTGTACCAATTGGAATCTTCTGCTGTACTTGACATTATTTTTTTTTTCCAATAAACGTTTTATTAAAGATGTAAAACAAATACAGATACAGTATGTCATCATATGGTATACATAGTACAATCATAACAGTAAAGATGAACCATAAATTCAAAGGGTAGAGGGGGAGGGTCAGTGGGATGTAGGGGTACAGAAATAGAAACTGACAAATAAGGGAAAGACCATGGGTAGAAATCTTTGCAGTAGAATATCCTCAGCAGAATACGCAAAAACATTTATCTTATACAGAAGGGCAATGGAATTTACCTATATTGTCATGTCATGAGATATCTATTGTACTCAACGCGAGTCTCAAAGAGATGCCATTTCAGCCACATCTTATTGAAAGCTTTCAGGTGATCCCTTTTACTATACAATAACTTCTCCATTGCATGAACAAATTTAATTTGACTGATCCATTCATTAATAGAAGGGGTCCCGGAGGTGGCCCATTTGCGAGGGATTAATGTTCTGGCGGCATTGATCATGTGGCGTTCTAGGGTCTTAAACGATTTGTTGTTCAGCTGAGTTTTAAAGTGAAGGAGGAAATACTCGGGGGTGAATGGGGGCTCCTTGCCTAGTATATGCGACATCAACCGATGAACCTCTTGCCAGAAGGTCTCTATGAGGGGGCAAGACCAAAAGATGTGTAAAAGAGTTCCAGATGAGTGGGTGCATCGCCAACAGAGCGGGGAAGCCGAAGGTGAGAACGTATGCAGGAGTACGATACCAAAAAGTTAGTATCTTGTAGTTGGTCTCCTGCTGACGTGCACTGAAAGTACTCTTGTGCGCTGTGAGCCAAACCAAGTCCCAATGCTTAGATTGCATTCTAATCCCCAATGAACGGGTCCATCTGACTTTAATTGCATCTACTCTAGGGTGGGAGGCCGGTTCCAACATTTTGTAGAACAGAGAGATGATATGTCTAGAAGGGCCCTTGCCTGCACAGATCATTTCAAACTCCGTCAGTTGACGTAAGCAGTCCGCAGTCTCTTTTACAAAAGATGTTTAAAAGAGTTCCAGATGAGTGGGTGCATCGCCAACAGAGCGGGGAAGCCGAAGGTGAGAACGTATGCAGGAGAGCAGGAGTACGATACCAAAAAGTTAGTATCTTGTAGTTGGTCTCCTGCTGACGTGCACTGAAAGTACTCTTGTGCGCTGTGAGCCAGACCGAGTCCCAATGCTTAGATTGCATTCTAATCCCCAATGAACGGGTCCATCTGACTTTAATTGCATCTACTCTAGGGTGGGAGGCCGGTTCCAACATTTTGTAGAACAGAGAGATGATATGTCTAGAAGGGCCCTTGCCTGCACAGATCATTTCAAACTCCGTCAGTTGACGTAAGCAGTCCGTCCGTCTGGGATGACGGGCCAGCCAATGTCGCAGCTGAAGGTACGACCACCAGGGTATCGATCCAGCCGAAGATCGACCAGCCAGATCGGAATTCTGAACAAATTCGCCATGACTGAAAAAATCGTGCATCTTCAAATTAGAGGGATTTGCCCATAATTTCTGAAACTCCCACAGGTTACCTGGGGGAAACTCAGGATTACCGCAAATGGGAGTCATGGGACCCGGGAAGGATGTAAGACTCGCTCTGTCACGTGCCGATCGAAAGACTCGAAAGGTGGCCTCAACTAGGGGATTGGAGACCTTCCATTTTCAACCTGGACCCACGGCTTCCCCTCTGCATGGAGGCACCAATCTTTCAATCTATTCAGGTGAGTTGCCTGATGATATCTTCTCAGGTCTGGGATACCAAGGCCTCCCAGAGCCCTCGAGCTGTACTTGACATTATGCATATTGAGTCTTCTGAGATTAGCACTTATGTGGATGCTTCATTTATGTTTTGATACTGATGATATGATATGATATGATAATCTCTGTACATGACGTTGTACCCTTGGACCTTCGGACAGCATAAGTCCTCGTTGGGTCTGTGTATGTTTAGAAATGTTATCTTATGTATGTTTTAAAATCCAATAAAGAGATAAAAAAAATAATAATATTATTAATGTAATTGCTAACTAAATTGTACTAGTGACACACATTATATATATACTTTTTCAGGTATTTGTAAGAAATGCTTTGCTAGTTTTCCTATATTTCTCCTTGCTCTATAAATGTATTCAAACCACCATTGCTATGACTTTTTAGCTGAACTGGATAATGCCTGAGTAATAGTGTTATTAAGTAAAATGAAGGTACTTTCCAAAGAGTAATTATTAGATATATGAAATAATAGATGTAGTCATATGTAGCACTCATTCGCTCAATTTGAATTAATTTTATGGAGAACTAAAATTCAAATGGATTTTATTGAACAACACACTGAGGAATTAGAAAAAGCGAACATTTTGTAAATTATACTGTATGTATTGTCGGTTGTACAAGTTAAACAAAGACTAACTATTGAGTATGCATTACCCGCCCATAACTCAATCTTTACTTGGTGGAACCATCACTTGGTATTGTCAACCTGTAAGATTTGTGGACCTCTACTGGTTTGTCATGTTTAAATCCAGCAGATTTTTATCTGTTTTGTTTTTGCTATTATCTTATTAACAAAGTTTAGCCCAAAGCCTATGGAACACAAATTAATGAAACAAATGTATATATATAGTGTGGCCTGCATTTTAGCAATGGACCATAAAATTCAGGCCATGGTGTGTGTAGGTGTGCATAGCAATGCATAATGAAGATCAGATAAAGATAGCTACCATTCTATCATAATCCCATTGACCAAATATTGTATGCATTAAGGTGTGTAAGGTGAGGTTGTTGACTGATCAGCCAGCACGGATCTTAACAATGACCATCCTGCCAATATCTGTCCTATGGAGGACTCAATGCGCCGGCACACGCCTTTTAACCCCCTCCCCTTTCCATGGAACAGAACAAGCTCTGTATGTATAGCACTTGGTCAAAATTTAAATTATTGTTCACAGCCACCAAATTGAAAGTTTGTACAGTTTTTAAATTTACACATCTTCATAATAAGATAGTTCCACCCCCAACATTGACCACATGCTTTCTGTGTGCCCATCGTGAATGTTGTAAAACTCCATTTTAAGGGTTTTGGGTATGCCCACTTTAGATAAATTCAGTAAATGTTCTCCAGGTTGCTGCAGGCATTTAACTCTAAGTTATGTTTTAGTTATGGATCAATTCTTAGACAAAAGAAAAGATACGATTTAAAAAACTCAAACCCTCTTATAGCTTTAAAACGTTATCCCAAATCTGTTTTTCCTTCATGATGATGTTTGTTTAGAGTTTTCCTCTAATGAACTCACAAGCTTCATGAAAGTTGTTTATTCTGAGACCATGTGGCACTACAGACAGACAGACTCCATTTGACTGATCATGTGATTTTGAAGGCATTTGGTTGCACCACAGCTTCTGCAGTTAAGGGGGGGGGGGGGGGGAATGTCATACAAAATTATATATTTTTTTGACATTGACAAAATAATTTAAAAATATATATATTTTGGTGATTTGTAATTCTAGCCCACTCTTGGATGGAGGAGGGTGCCCAATGTTCATCTTTGCCTTATAAAAAAATACAATATATGTAAATCTTATCAATACATTCTCATAAATGTTTTAAATGTTTTGTAGTGAAGTAGGGAAGTGGTTTTACACTGTTTTATATGTATAATGTTATATATATTTGTATAGTAAGGCCATGCCAATCTGTAACTGCTGTTAATATGTGTGTATATACCTTTAAGAAATGTATCCTTTGCCTGAGCAGCCTCTGAGAACTCTCTAGAGCCCAGTTCCCTATCCTGTGGCCCTTTGTGTGTTCTTCACCTTGGTCCTCCACTTGTGGCCCCCGAAACCTGTTAATGCATAGGGCATAGGAACTCACCTGTCCGCCAACCCCCGCTGCTCAGAATCTTCTTAGAGTAGGAAGAGGAGGAGAGGTGAGGGACTTGCTAAGGCCCCATCTGGGTCACTGATTTGCTTTTACGTATGCCAATCAGCCTTCTCAGCTGGAACAGTTGGCAGACAGGTAAGTGCCTATGCTCCCACTATACCACCAACAAACGGAGTATGATTGTATAATAAATATTTTGGCACTCAAAGGTTATGTGATGAATAAATATCATCAAAGGCTTTGATGATATCTATGAGGCGCAAAACCTTTGATAATATATATGACACAAAATGTGCATTACCATACTGTAGTATGGTAATGCACATTTTGTGTCATATATATCATCAAAGATTTCTATCATATATATCATCAAATGTGTTCCCTAATGCTTGAAGTATATTTAAAAAAAGTTTTGTTATTAAAAAATTACAAATAATGTCTTCTAGCTATGCATGCTGTAATTTTTTACATTACAAAATGCTTGTACAAGTCAGTATAGATTAAAATTGTTATGTTTTGCCCTTTAGTGATTAAGAGGGCCGCACTTGTGGCCACTTGTTCAGTTGCCCACCACTGCTCTAGAGGATGAGGTAATGGCTAATTTTCCCACTGTTTTGACTAAGTTATCTGCCCAGCAACAGGCATAAAGCCAGTCCCTGTTTTCCCAGGTCTTTTGCCTGGGCTGCTGTCCACTTCAGAGCTTGGAGCACAAGGCTCCCTACCTAAAGGAGCTCTCCTACCCCTGCAGCCTTCTGATGAGTGTTCCCAGCTAGGGTCCATGTGAGGATATCTCCACTACAGGTGTAGCCTCACACAAGAACTGCCAATCTGTTTCTGGACTCCGGTTTCCTGAAGAAGTTACCAACAGGGATGGGCGAGCGACAAACTGCATCCCCGACACCTATACACCAAATGGACCGTCTGTAAGTACTACTTCTTTGGACTACAATCTGGGTAAGAACCATCAGCCTCCTCCTTCTGGAAGGATATCCTTTTCGGATACCTGGTTGAGCCAGTGATTACCCCAGGCAACGCAACTTTTTTTAATTCCCAGCATTAATTAAGAAAATCGTTGTTGAATCTGCAATTACCAAAATCCCTGTTGAATCATTCAGTCTCTTTTAGGCACATCCTGGATATGATAGGGAGTATGTGCTTTTGATAAGCACCGGCCAACAGGAGCGGCTGTGTACCCAAGTCACTAGTTTATCCTAAAAATGTTTTTGCAAATGATTGTAATGTATGTCCTGTCACTATCCTATTATGGGGTTGGCAAAGTTCAGCTCAGGAGGGGGCTCTTTTGCCCCTTCAGTCTGGCTTAGTGGCCTAGGGACCCATTCTTACTGCTACCTGTTCTTTATTTTATTTGTTTTTTTATATTTTTTAGTTGTTATGTCCGGGCACCCCCAACAGCAAAACCCCCACATTACCATCAACCCCAACCCCCCTCCAAGGAGTGGGGGCTCTCTGTTTACCATTAAGGGGGGGCCCTCTGGCTACCTACAAGGGGGCGCTCTGTCTACCTATATGGTGGGCTTTCTTGCTATAAATAAGTGGGGGGCTCTATTGCTACTTATAAGGGGGGCTTTGTGACTTAAATAAAAACAACAACATACAAACCTGACTTAACCAAAGGAGATGCAAAGCCATTGTTGATGGCAGTGACAACGATTGTCATCCATATTTCCAGTATTTCGAACAGGAAGACATACTGCTGTTTAGTACAATTGTAACCTTGAAAATCATTTCCCATCCACTGTGTACATCTTACGATTTGGAATTTCCACACATCTGAAATCCTAAGGGTATTACGGTAAATATTCTGTGCTATGTGATAACATCTAAAATCATTACAGCAATACTGTCTCTGCCCGTAAGAAAAAAATAAACAAGCAAGCAGAAGGCGCCACAGATTATCAGAAACGTGACCTCTTCTGTGACCTCCAAGCTGGGACCTGTCCATATATACAGCCCTCTCCTGACAAATGAATCACATCGGTCTCTCACACTGAACTCACCTGGCAAACCGGCTTTGACCATCTCAAGATACAGAACATGAAATCCACCACTCTCTGTCTACTTCTCATCCTCTCCACTTTCTACCACCAAGGACAATGTGCCTTCATTAAAAAGGTAAGTGGGTTACAGAAAAGTGGTTTGTAAAACTTTACTACAGGTAGGAGATAGGTAGGTGAAATCTAATGCCCACCAAACTGTGTCAGTATTTTTGTTTTTTAAAGTATATTTAAAACCATTTTTTATGTATAAAGTGTTAAAACCTCATATTTAATTAGGTAGTAGAGTTGCCCTTATTACCTGTTCTTAAGAGACAGATATGAGGAGATTCTTTAAAGGGTAGAGGAGATTCTACACTGGTCCGATTCCGAACGGATTCCGGGACGATCGATTCCGGGCGCGTGCACGCTAATCGATCGTCCCGGAATCGTGTGAAGCCCACCTTGCCCGATCGATCATGTCCGATCGATCGGGGGCCCTGAATCGGATCTGCCAGAGAACCAACATGTTGGTCTTTCTGATCCGATTCTGCACACATCAGGGGGAGTTGCCATGTGTGAAGTGATCGATCGGGCACGGAATCGTCCAGGAATCGGTGGCCCAAGGTGGTAGGGACAGGCTTAATTGGGCGATCGATCGGATATCCGATTCCCTCTGGCATCGCGGAATCGATCGGATGGGTGATCGATCGGCCATGGAATCGGAACATGTATGGCTAGCTTTACAGTTCCACCATAAAAGAAGTCCTCAATGTCCCCTCTCCTTTATATGTAGCCATTAAAAAAAATCACCAGACAATTGTGACCCAAGCAAATTGTGCCGTTGAAACTGCACATATGAGACTCAGACCCCTATTAAAACCATGTTTCTAACCATTCATATTCTTAAAAAAACCATTATAGTATTTTTATCTGGTTAGACAGAATGTTTTTTACAAACGATCATTTTAAGAGACCATGTTAATGAGCTTTGGGCTGCATCTGACTTGCTTCAACGGAGTTTCGTATTTCACCAGCAAATCCATCTGATGCCAACCGAGGCCCATTAACAAAGTCTCATCGACATCTCTGCATTATGTGTATGCATAGCCTTGGGTTTAGTTGGGTACCTGCAACTCTTGTCAGTTCTAACAACTTTAATTGGTCAGTCTAATAAATTCATTGGGAACACTGATTAAACATGTTTGAAAATTTACATAGCAACAGCATGTTACGTTTTTCAGAGGATGGCAAAAATGTCTACACTTTTTCTACAGCAATCTTTACAAATGATAAAATTTTAATTCTTTTTTTTCTCCAAGAATGAAAAATTGGATTCTGCAGCCGACCTGGCTAACCCACAGATGGAAAAGACAGAGATACAGGTAAGACACTCTAAGATGATGACTTTGGCTATGTCTCCACTGTTGTGTGATCCATCAAGACCCCCTGCGTTAAGCGCAGTGCTTGGTGGGGGTCCAGACGGAATACATACATTACCTGCCCGGCAGATTTTCTGTTCACATGGTGTTGAGCCGATCCCCTGATGCAGGGGTTAACGTACTGCAGTACGTTAACCCCATGCATCGTCGGATGTGTGAACAGGGGATCCACCGGGCAGGTAATGTGTATGTGCTCTGTTGGGACCCCACCAAGTACTGCGCTTAACGTTAGGGATCCTGATGCAGCACACAATGCAATGAAATAACCTTAGGCTAAATCTACACTGCCATTTCCCGAGCTGCTTTCAGCCCGCAGCCCTGCTGGAGAAGACTGTCTGAAAGTGGCTGCAAAATAGTGTAGGGATTCACAGGTCGTTTAGATAAGGAGCCCATGGAGGTCCTATCGGGCTGAAGCTGTTTATGGATAGTTTACCTGTAAATGAGCCATAGTCACTTCACACAAAGGATGTGGTTTAAGGTTTACTACTATCATGCTGGATTGAGTAGAGAAAAATACAATATCTGTGCAGGTGGAACAGCTCTTTATATTCATTTTAGCTTTAAAGGCCCCCATACACGTCTAGATTTTTCATTCATCAACTTAATTCCTAGGTGCCCAACCTGTGGCCCTGGGGCCACATGCGGCCCTTTGGGCGTTGTTCAGTGGCCCTCTTGGTCCTCCACATGTGGCCTTTAAAACCTAATTAATGCATAGGGCATAGCAACTCACCTGTGTAGTGGTCACACGCTGATCCAGCTTTCTTACTCAACTTTAGCAGTCCAGTATGATTGTCAATGTTTATCGGGGAAACCAGGTATATGACCACTGCACCAAGTGCCAGGAGGGGGGGGTGCTGTCGGCTTTTGACTGCCTGTCGGGATCTGGTCCACCGCCTGCTGATTCATGCTGATGGGGGAGGGTCTGAATCAATGTTATGTACGGCCCTTTTGTAATGCAGAGGGCCGCATTTGTGGCCCTCCATATCAACTCAATTGCCCACCACTGACTTAATTAAATCAATTATTTTTGTTGATTGATTAAAAATGTGGGGTGGCAGCCCACGTGGTTAGATCAACCTAAAAGGATTAAAGTTTGGAACATTTTCGATCAAAAAATGATCAGACATGCTGGAAAATTTTAATCAGTTGTATTGAAATTGAACCTTAATGCAATTATGCTTTAAGTCAATCCAAAAAAATTTGATCAAATATCTGTTACTACAGTTGGCATAGATTAAAATTAATCACTGATTTCCCTGACCCCCAAAAATGTATATTTTCAAGTTGATTAAAAGGAAGATCTACATGTGTATGGTGGCCTTAACTCAACTTATAATTTCCTCCTAGGAATCTGTAGAGACTTTGGCGCGAAACAAGAGACACGTCGGTCTTCATATCTGCACCTATTGCTGCAATTGCTGCAAAAACAAAGGATGTGGGTTCTGCTGCCGGACTTGAATTGCTTTAAGAAGGAAAGACAACCACAGACATTTGCGATGAATGAAAAAAAAAAAAAAATGGTCACATGACATGCCTTAAAAAATCTAACTTTTCACATAGAAGAAACAATTTTAAGTGTGTTTCATCATGTATATGTATAGAATGTAAATATTTTTTTATTTTGCATATCATGGAAGAGCGGGTCCCTTTAAAACCCTCCTGCTATCAGTCCCTCTGCTAATAAAATGTATTTGTAGATATTACAATGTTTATAATCTCTA
Organism: Ptychadena robeensis; assembly: GCA_036250615.1. Lineage (NCBI taxonomy): Eukaryota > Metazoa > Chordata > Amphibia > Anura > Ptychadenidae > Ptychadena > Ptychadena robeensis. The sequence goes on from CM070038.1 coordinate 46,320,089, forward strand.
TATCACTTTTTATATTGTATATTTATACTGAACAAAATGTGAAACCTTTTATTTAACTGGTAAACTAATGCAATAAAACTAAATATTATATGGGAAAACAAACCTTTATTGTTGTTGTGTTTTACATACCTAGATAGATCCTGTTCGAGTGTCAGGTGGTGATGTCAAGATGACATCACCATGCTGCGCTCAGGCGCCCACCGATTGGACAGGAATCAAGAAGCACCACTTAAGGTGCCCGATTCCCGGTCAATCCTTTGGAAAGGAATGACTTTCAAGCAGGATTTACGGACATGTCTCTTACCTGCTTGACAGAACTGTCTTTGAGTGGGATCGTTTGATCCCGCTCCAAGACAGGCATCCATGGGCTAGATTTGTTAATAGATTAGAGTACAAACAAGCATGGTGAACGTGCTCTAATGTATTAAAAATCAAGCCATGGATGTACACCTTTATGAGCAATATGCTAACAAGTCCACATTACATCCAATATACAATGGCTGGCACACAATGGGTGCCCGGCCGATTCTCGGCACTAGCGGCCGAGCGTGATGACGTCATCACGGGCAGTCGGTCTGCTGAGAAGTCAACAGGTAAATGACCCGTCTATGCCCAGCTTTACATTTTTATATCCAAATCAACAGTGAGGTGGGACACAAGCCCAATGTTTTTTTTACAGAACCTTAAGAAGAATGAAATATAAAATTCCTGAACTAATCTTGGTAAAGTGTATAGGGACCATTCCTCAGTGATTCCTTTATTCGTGTTATTTTGTACACCCAACCTGGGCTGGCCCTCTGTTAATGAGATAAAAAGATGTGATAGTGACAAATCTATCTGGAGGTTAAAGTCATTCTGGGCGCTGCCTGGATGTTTATTTCTGTTCCTTTTAGTAGTTTCTGCAGTTAACGATTAATCAGGGCAGCAGAAGGATTTGAATAGTAGGTCAGTGTGAGAGAGAGAGACGCCTAGATAGCAGGACACACAACCACGCCAAGGTTTACTCATCGTCAATGAAGCCTGGGCAAGGTAAGCTGCAACTGAAATATTGTTATGATATAGCATGGACAATCAGATCTATAACCCCCAACATGGATTTCATGCCTTACCATTAAGGGGGGGGGGCTGTGGCTACCTACAAGGGGGCTCTATGGCTACTTATAGGGGGGGGGGTTGTGACTAAAATAAAAACCACAACATACAAACCTGACTTACCCCAACTTTTCAAGGCGATGCAAAGCCATTGTTCACATAAGTGGTTGCCAGTCATTGTCAGTCGTAAGTGGTTGTCAGTTGTTGTCTCAGTAAATTGTGAGGAATCCCCATCCCCTCCAGCAACAGATCTCTGGCCCTCAACATATATTTAAAGCGTTGCACTGTTGGGAAATATGTGCAAAGCTGGGCACCATTATAAATATAATACTGACTCAACCTACCAATACCTATGTAAAGGTACCCATACACATTGCGATTTTTCGTGCGATTTTAGCCCTTCCGACCGATCTGGTCGGTCGGGTAGGTCGATCATTCGTGATTTGTAAAATGCAAATGTAGTCCGACCGATGCTGTTTTAGATAAAACAGCTGAAAAGTCAGTCGGGTCCCGAATGATGATGCCCGTAATTTTCAGACGGTCGGCCACATTTAAAAGAGACTTTTAAAGAATTCCTGATACAACCGGCCGATTAATTAGTCACCGGCCGAAAAATCGTGCATCCGACCGACTTTTAAAAATAGCAGTAAAGCAAAAATCGGGAGTTGAAATCGAATATCGAATCAGTCCACGAAAAATTGCAACGTGTATGGGTACCTTTAGTTGGGATTCATTTAAACAACTGATTCAATACACAGCCTGGTACTGCTTGTACCATCATGTTACATTTAGTAACTGCTGACCAGTCAACAAGATTGTACTGTTCATGGACAGGATGTACTCATAAACCTAATCATTAATTCTAGATAAAGTCCAAGCTTTTTAATTATTTTTGATTTCAGTAAAGGTCCCATGTTTGGAATAACCAGTGATATATTTCCACAAGAAGGCAAAATACAGATTATTTAAACAGTGTTGTTCCATGATTGTTTAATATATGCAGAATACTGTACAAAACTAAACTGATGTACACCTCAAGGGAACAATGTGTATGCATACCATCCATCCTTTTGGGAACCCCTTTAAGGGGTTAGGTGTGGTCACAAGAAATTGTGTTGCTTTCTTTTTTTTTTTGTTCTTCACCACTGTACCACAGCGAGATCTAAATGTTTGGAACAGAGTTATGTCTTTATGCATCTGTGTATTACTGAATGAGATAGGATAGGTACATAGAGGAGGCATTTTATTTTGTTTATTTGCACTTGCCTTGCATTTGCAACTGGGAACATGGTGGTTATCTTTAAGTCATGTCCTCCATGATCCCAGGATTTCTTCTACATGTTCACGTTGAACAGTACGATGAGAGAGAAAGTTAATCATAAATCCATATACATTTCCAAGTCTTATTTTATCATTTCAGCATGTCATAAATAAATTGCCAATAAGAATTCACTTGACAGTCAAGGTTAGTTCAAAATTGTTTATAACTGGGATAATTCATGACACAGGGTAAAGACCAAGCATATTTTATGAGCTATAAGAATTTAGATGAACATGTGCATCTTTTGGACCCATCTGACTATGCCAATGTGAAAGTTAAAAAAAATCTTACGTGAGTAAAACACGTAAGAGGGGTAACCCCCATGTCAGAGGTGACACGGAACTCGCTGTATGGATTTTAATGAAGTTGAATAAAGTGTGTGACGCGGATTGCTTTAATCCCCAGAGTGTGGATCAATTTTTTCTAAAGTCGTGAAAGTTTAAAGGTTAGGCAAATCAAATTGGATATTTTAGTGTTGGCAAACCAAATTTGATATTTGGTTTAGTTAGTTTCTAATGAAAACAATTTAAAGTCTCTTCTATCTCATTATTGTTGAGATTCCTTTTAGGGTGTGCACAGTTGCCATGGTTGTTAGAAGGGATTTTATGTTATTTCCCCTATGAGGAATGTACTGTAATGCTGGGCATACACATGTCAATTTCTGTGCAATTCAAGGAACCAAGGTCTCCATCCAAAGCAATGGAAATCGAACAGGGTTTACCAACATGTTGGTTCCCTGTTCGGCCGATCTTTCTCTGTGCAAGATTGTTTGATCCCGCTCGAAGGAAGGCTGGATGGTGCTCGATTGTGCTCAAATCTGTGCATAGCTCAAAAGGAGTAAGAGCATACAAAACTGAATGGAACTCCACAAATAGAAGAATAGGAAGATATAGGAGGAAAATGTCATTGTTTAAGTATGCATAACAGGTAGGAAGCATACTCATTTAACCAGACCTAACCAATTGTCACAATACTTTATTAAGAATTAAGTATTTTTAAGGTTTAAACAAATATAAAATATAAGTCAAAGTTTTTGTAAGGTTTATAGCATCCGGAATTGTCTTAAGTTATAGGAAAAGGGCAAATATCTGTTTGTTCAGCAGAAATATTTGGGTTATGAAAAGGAAAAATTTTGTAGTTATCGCTATATAAAAAGTGGATGTTTATCTTTTTCTTTTTTCCTTACTTACCATCTAGATGTCTATGAAGACAGACTGTCTTGCCAAGGTCCAGTCCTGCAAACCAAGGTTGATCACTTGGCTGGAAAAGAACCCGACAGTGATATTAAGATGGATGCATGATGCTGGAGCATTAAAGCAGGAGACATTTTTCAGACTCCTTGAAACCAGACCTGAGGGCAACCAGATTATCTCTGTCCTGGAGATCGCATTACAGAATGAGGAAACTTGCAGAACCTTCCTAAATGTTCTACAGCAGGTGAAAGAACATTACAGTCCAGACCTTCAAAAGTGGTTGGGGGATACCTTCCCCTCGATCTATAAGCAGCCTGCTGATGTAATAGGTAATTCACAGAAAACGTTGAGCTTGATATTTAACAGCTTGCTATATTTAAATATCCTCACTACTTCTCCAAGCTTAATATTAAAATGAATTATAACATGGGGAGCTGTGTGTAGCTTACTGGCCCACTGGCCACCACTTGCAGAGCTTTTCCACTGACACCCACACTAAGAAGCCACCCACTTATTAATAATCCCATTTACATAGGTCAGAACACTCTCACCTCTAGCGACCACTGGCATAGGTTTCTACCTTTGATGTCCACTAACATCCACTAAGACTGGTGATCATTTTTCAGGGCTACTAATTCTCCTAAGCCCCCCAATACACCACATACATTATACCATCAACTTCTGTACAACCACTTTTCTTCTATCTCAAACCATGTAATATGAGGCCTTCTACCCTTCCAATCACTATTATTCTATAGGGAGTCACTATATATCATTTTTTGTTGGTAGGTCTCATAAATTTTATGGAGGAATCTGAAGGTGTATGGGGGGCTTTCTAAAATCCTAAAACCGACCCATGTTTTTTGTCAATCTAAGTATAATCTGGGTTTTTGCTGTCTTGATAACACACAATATGTGCATTTATGCTCCCTTTAAACTATTATAAAGCTTTGGAGATAGGTTACTCAAGTGTTTGTTTTTTTTTTTTGCAAAGCAAAAGTTTGTGGAAGATTTTCTCCACAATAACTTGAGTACCATATTTGGGCTCTGAATGTGCATTGGGTGAATAAGAATTATGAAAATAAACCTACAGGCAGCTAATTAGGTAACTAATTATGTAAATATTTACACATTTGAGTCCACCCATCTTTTGTTTAACCTCCCTAGCGATATGCCGACCCAGTTCGGGCAAACTGAAGTGTCACTATCGATACGCCCTACTGGTTCGTGCACATCGTTGGGATCTCACCTCTCCGCCGCGCCGCCATCTTTGCTTCTTCTTCCGCTTCTTTCCGTGTCCCGTTGACGTGTGACGTCACGGAGGCGGGACCCTCTGCCGGTCTTTTTTTTTAAATCTTTTTTTTTTAACTTTTTGAGCTGGATTTATAGATGTCTTTCTATAATCCACTCAAAGTTGATCCCGCTATCAGAAACTTCGCGCTGACGTTCCTTATAGTGGGAGCATCTTCGGCTGCACACTGAGCCTTCCTGAAATAGCCGATGTTCCGGCTATCTCCGTGAACGCTCTCCTCTGCCGGTGCGTCATCCCGGCGGGTAGATTTAAAGTACAGAAACTTTTTTTTTCTTATATTTTTTTTGTGTCATTTTTTTTTTCATTTTTTTTTTTTATTTTTTTTTTTTTTGATTGGATTGGATAAATGTTTTTCCATCCAAATCAAAAGAAACAAGTGTCAACTTCTAAAAAAAAAAAAAAAAAATTTTTTTCCCCCAAAATTTTTTTTTTTTCTGTACCTCTAAAGCCGGCCATAGCGCTTTAATTCTGATTTGTGGCGAATGATCACCATGCGCATTCGGGGTAATCGCTTGGTGATCAATTGCAAAATGAACGCGCCCACCTGAGAAGAATCTGGCGCAGTTGATCGTAAATCAACTGCGCCCGTGCCGGAATCAGGCGCAAACCGTGCTCTCTTTGTGCCTTCAGCATTTCTTTACTAAAAGCTGCAGGCACACAAAGCCTTTCTTCTTTTCCTTTACTTCGCCCCCATCGCGTCACCGGTGACGCCGATGGGGCGGAAAGGCAAAACACTGTATCACTTTTTGGTACGAAATCTGCACCATCATTGTGAACCCGTCCATGGAGTTAAAGGATTTGAGGGTGGAAAGGGATTTTTTAAGGCATTTCAAGGAATCCTTAAAATCCTCTTGCCACCCTCAAATCCCTTTTACAAACGATAGATGGGAACAAAATCAAAAAGTGTTATATATTTTTTGCATTTTATTGTATTGGGATGTGGCATCTGTAATTTTGAGGGTCCACACTTTTAATGAGACAGCTTAAGGCCCCCATACACGTCTAGATTTTTCATCCAATCAACTTAATTCAATACATTTTTTTGGATGATTGATTGAAAATCTATGGCAGCCCACATGGTTAGATCAACCTTAAACAATTACAATTGGGGAAAAAATTGATTGAAAAATGATTGGACGTGCTGGAAAATTTTAATTGGTTGTATTGAAATTCATTACACTTTCAGTTGATCCCCAAAAAGTTGATCAAATATCTGTAACTACAGTTGGCCAACATACAATCAATCACCAATCTCCCAAATTTGTAAGTTGATTGAACAGAAAATCTAGACGTGTATTGGCTTAAGCCCCCCATACACAAGATCGATCCATACAATTTCCATCAGATCTACCAACAACTGTGTAGTATAGCGGCCTCCCTGATAGAATACATAGTGATTGGAAGGATTAGATAGCTCCTCATAATACCTGGTTTTGGTAGAAGAAAAGTTGATTGTACAGAAATTGTATGGTAAGATTGTAAGGTGTATGGGGGCCTTAAGTTTGCCTAAATTGACGCAGCAGGGGCTCACTTGGATTCTTTTTTTACTTATTCACATGTTAGCAGCAACTATAAACTACGAAAAGATAAGATTAGTTAGAGATCCAATGGTCTCTGCCTTCAGAAGTCTTTGTAAAATCCAAAGGTTTATTTTATTACCTAATCAGAAGTTCACAAAGCTTTCTTCTGTGACAGATATTGAAAAAATAGAGAAAAAAAGCACTTGGACGAAGATTAAAGGTGCCCTGGTCAAAAGCAAAAAGTACAACCTGGGGGCAGCAGGTAAGACAATATTACACTTCACTACTGAACTATAGAATCTGAAAGCTGACACGTACCTGTAATTTGACAAAGCTGAAGACTACACAATGCCACTAAAGAGGCGTTAGCCTGCCAAACACCCACCCACTGGGTTGCGACAGACAAGTTCCGATGAGCTCTGGAATGCAGCATGATGACGTCATCACGCTGAATTCCCGAGCTGCCTGCATCGGCGGGCACCCTTTGTGTGCCGGCCATTAGCTTCAATGAAGACGCTGGTCTTCATTGAAATTAATAACATCGCCAGGCATCGGCCAGAGAATATCGGACATGTCCGTTCTCTGGCCGGCCAAGCTGTGGGGCGACAGGGATCTGTTGCCCCATGTGGGCACCCCCGATTGGCGGCCGATTTTGCCGCCGACCGACGGCCGCGAGCGTGCACGCCCGTGGGTCAGCGGCAAAATCAGCCACTAATCGGTGTGTGTATGGCAGGCATTAGTATTTTTTAAAACAGGTCTTTAAAATATCTGAATTAAGGCCCCCATACACCTTACAATCTTACCATACAATTTCTGTACAATCAATTTTTGTTTTACCAAAACCATGTAATATGAGGACCTTTCTAAAGCCCCCCATACACCTGAAGATCGATCCATACAATCTCCATTAGATCTACCAACAGCTATGTAGTATAGTGGCCTCTCTGACAGAATACATAGTGATTGGAAGGATTAGAAAGGTCCTCATATTACATGGTTTTGGTAGAACAAAATTTGATTGTATAGAAATTGTATGGAAAGATTGTAAGGTGTATGGGGGCCTTAACCCTTGCAATCAATTAAAAATTACATTTAGAGTGCATTTTTTTGCTTAAGTGAAAACTAGACCAAATAAGTTTTAAAGTTCCTTTTATGCACATGGCCTGTTGGTTTAACTTCAGTGGCGGTCCCATTATTTTCATTTCTTAAAGAGGTACGATAAATATAAACAGATTACCATGTATGGCATGGGCTTACCAATATTGGTAACTATAATCCACCCTGAGCCACACTCATGAATAGGTAGGTTAACCTCCCTAGCGCACTGCTGAGGTCCAGATTTCTGTACCAGAAGCGCACCATAGACTCGAATGGAATAAATTTTTTTGTGTTGTAGGCATGTAACTTCCAAAAATCTGTCCGTACGCGGGTCTAATAGACATCCTGACTATGATAATGTTTGAAACACTCAATTATTATAAAAAAAAGTACATAAAAAAATTATGAAATGTATCATTTGAATGCTTAAATCTCTTAAATACTTATTTGGTGAAAGATTTCAAAACAGTATTTATTGATTTCAAAACAGTATTTATGTTTGTTTATAATAAAAAATGTATTTTGTTTTTGTTTTGAATTGTATTGGATACAGTTATCACTGTATCCAATACAATGGCATTCTCTGAAAGGGTTAACTTCAAAGACACATCTGCAATGACAATGGGGGTGATATTCCAGATGTGCTCTTTGAAGATATTCCAATTTGCACATGAATGCCCCCCCTGGGGGCGCGGGGGGGGCACAGACATTCATGTGCAAATTGGGACATTCATGTGCAGATTAGGCTTGAAGAGAGGTGTCACAGCCTGCTTGCATAAGATCGCACACACAGACCATAGCAGAGCTGGACACAGAGCAGAGTGAGCAGCCGGAGGCTCCCTCTCGTCAGCTGCAATACTGCATTAGCAAGTGCAGGACGAGGTACTGCCGTCAGAAGCGCTAGGAAGGTTAAAGGAGAGCTCCATAAATAATTTTTAGAAAGGATGAAGAGAGGTAAATGTAGTATAGTCCCAAGAAGTAATATTCCATAATTGTCAACCCTCCCATTTTAGAAGAGAAAGTCACGTTTTGTGTCCGATTTGTGTCCCAAATCCAGTTTTTAATAAATCCCAGATATTTCCCTGGGTAACTTAAGTGGGAGGGGGCGTTACTCTTCCTCCCCACTTGTGAAGACAATGTGTGAGGTGGGAAGTTAGGAGGAAGAGTAATGCCCCCCCCCCCCTCCTAAGTTGGCCAGCTAGCAAATAGGAGGGACGGGAGGTAAACTTCCTGATGCCAGAAGTGATGTCATGGATATCCTTCCTGTAATTGGAATAAGGAAGTGGCACTCCACCTCGGCACTTGCGTGTTCCAAATACCGAAAGGGTTATCCATGATGTGATTTCCTATACGTTTTCCCTTATAAGATAAGGGAAAACTTGACAGGTATGATATTCCAGGTATAGGTAATAGGAAGCAGAACATTTATATTGTATTATGAAGTAAAATGTGTTGGTAAATATCACAGCTTAAATGAAACTGATAATCAATTAAATATTTTCCACATTTTGTCACATTACAGCCACAAATATGAATAAATTTTATTGGAATTCCAGGTGAAAGACCATTACAAAGTGGTGTACGCGTGAGAAGTGAAAGGGAAATCATACATGATTCCAAACATTTTTTACAAATAAATAACTGCAAAGTGGGGTG
>CM070038.1:46329380-46349174 GCA_036250615.1 Ptychadena robeensis
AATGGCCCAGTCAAAGTCCAGATCTAAATCCAATGGAGAATCTGTGGCAAGATCTGAAAAGAATGGGCAAGGATTTCAGTCTGTAGATGTGCAAAGCTGGTAGAGACATAACCTAAAAGACTGGCAGCTGTAATTGCAGCAAAAGGTGGTTCTACAAAGTATTGACTCAGGGGGCTGAATAATTACGCACACCCCACTTTGCAGTTATTTATTTGTAAAAAAAATGTTTGGAATCATGTATGATTTTCGTTCCACTTCTCACGTGTACACCACTTTGTATTGGTCTTTCACATAGAATTCCAATAAAATTGAGTCATGTTTGTGGCTGTAATGTGACAAAATGTGGAAAAGTTCAAGGGGACCAAATACTTGTGCAAGCCTCTGTATTTGTAGATTTAATAAAATATATTAAGAAATGAATAGCACAAATGTGTCTTTTATTTGATGTCATGTGTGTTATAGTATTATGCTTTGCTTAATGCTATTAACTTCCCTGTAGATAAAAAACTCATACTTAACTCCCCCCCCCCCCCCCCCCCCCCCCCCCCCCCCCCCTTCCTCGCTCCAGCATGCTTGGAGTGTCCGATCCTTCAGCATATAAGACTGTATGAGTAGGAGTGTCCACCCCTCCAGCATCACTGGATTCAGATCTGTCTGGCTGCCGGGCACATGGGGATTATGGAAGGTACATGTCAGAAGTGACGTCTACTTTGCCAATATCACTTGCGAACGCAGCTGGCTGCACGTCACAGGAGGGGTGGGGCACCCGCACATTTTGATAGATTTTACCAGGTAAGTATTTTTTTTAACCTCCATTCTGCTCTTTTTACGGCATTGGAGGAAGCAGATACCGAGGTGGTATGTACGCTTTAAGCTTGTTTCCATTTATAAAGAGGAGTTCTCAATATAATGTCCTTAATGAAGTCAAAGTTAACACGCCAGTTTGATTTTGGATCAATTACATTGGGTGGATAATTTTTTTTTTTATAATTTGTGTGATTTATAAGGACTGATTCAAGGTGCTTGCAATTAACAGGAAAGAAGCAAACTATGCAATCGAAGAGATGAAACGGAGGCTTGCACAGAAACTCTTTTGAACTGCATCTATAGTATGAATCGCTGCACATCCAATCAAAAACGAAACAATCCTAAAAGACTTTATCTAACATTTATGATGCATAATATTGTCACAAGTAATAATCATGCAAATCACTCAATTAATTTATTTTGCTAATCTTGTAAATCAGTAAAGTGGGGAACTGGAAAATTAAACCATGAAATCCACATGCATGTAAACTTCAGCCGAAACTTTAGTTTTGAATAGAGTGGACAAGGGTTGTGTTAAGCCGGGCATACACGGCTCGATGAAGAAACAGATTAGAGCAACATCGGGCGACGTGCGCGCTCACAGCAACTGATGTTGCTCTAATATGTTACAAGATTTGAGCCATGCACGGTTCCTTTGAGTAGGATCAACGGATCCTGCTCGAAGGAACACAACCAAACTGATTTCCAACATGTTGCAGAACCTTGGTCAAAATCCATTACTTTGGGGACTGCGGGTCTCCATTTAAAGTAATGGCCGAGCTGCAGCTGAAGAAAACACCGTATATGTGTGATCAGCTACCGTAGCTGCAGTCCTGGGAGTGTGAAGGGGTGGGGCCAGCAGGTCTCTGTGTGAGTGGAGGGGGCGCACAACCCCCTATTTTATAAATCATAAAATAGGGGCAGGCACCTGCGTGATAATATAGAGGCGAACTACCCTTGGAACCTTCTAACTCTACAAGCCCCAGTAGCAACACACTCAATGTTACTCATGACTTGTGATGGCCGCACTGCCCGCAGACAGTTCAGCGGCGAACATGGATGTTCGTCCTCATTCTCACCGGCGAGCAGTACGGGTGTTTGACCCGCCCCGTTCATCGGCGAGAAGAAGATCTATATTTCCCCATCGGCAGCAGCGAGATCAAAAGCAGCGAGATCATGCTGGAGAAAGAATCTTTTCACTAGAAGAACGGGCATGAAGCCTTTCTCCTAGTGAAAAACCGGCTCGATGTGATGTCAGTGACGTCACATCCAGCTCCCTTAACCAAGAACTATGCGTTCCAGGGACCGGATGTGACATCACTTCTGGTTTTTCCAATTCTGAACAGGCAGACGTCGGACTTCTTTAAAGGTCCGATCCGCCCGTTTGCGGACAGACCTGTCTGATGTTCGGCCATCACTACTTACTGTATATTGTGTTGAGCATTATATGTAAAAAAGCCTTGACAGACTTGAATGAAGGGATATTGAATTTTCTGACTGTGACAGTAAAATTCTTTCCTTGATAGAAGTCAACTGTTGGTAGATGTTATTTACTTAACTTACTAGCTTTATAGTGTTGGGGGGAGTCTATGGTAACTCCTAGTCTATTCTAGTCAAAGCTTACCTAAGACTGATTCAATTCTTGCATTCCCAGTCCCAAATTCTGGTGAAATCTGTAATAATATCACCAAAGCCTGTTTTCAATCACTGTAGAGCCAATCTTCATTCTGTTTAAGGTGTATGGCCAACTTAAACATTGTAACAACTTGGCATATATTGTACCATATATCCATGTGATTCTTCAGTATTCATCTGTACCCCAGCATCATTTAGAATTCTTTAGAAATTCGAGTTCCTAATTATTTCCAAATCCATGACATTTTGTATTTTTGCACGTATCTATTTATTTTATTTGTGTGCTTTATATCTTTGTCTTTGGTTTAAAATAAAATTATTTGTATTAAAAAATGCATGGTATTCATTTGATATTGTTTGGTCCACTCAATGTTAATCTGTCAAAAATGACAACTGGGTGCATGGAATCTCCTAATCATTAAAGTTTATGGACTTTCAAAGTTTTTCCTTCAAAAATGCCATTTGATTTGTCATGCTTATTATTTGGCTTTTTAAAATACTGATGTGCTGTGCACTTGAATAGCAAAAATGTAGAAAAACAAACAGCATTGGGTGTGGCTTTTCTGCATCCTTCCAAATTGAATTGATATTCAATGGATGTGTCACCACTGTGCAGTAGCGAGAAAACGTGGTACCCTGACGTGTTGTTTTACGTGAAATTGGACACTTTGCCATTCTCTTGACAGGGAGGTGTCTGCATTCGGCCAAAAACTGCAGTGAAAACAAACCTTAAGGCTGAGTCTCAGACAGGTTTACCCCTGGTTTACTCACAGCACATTGTGATGCGTCTTTTAGTGTGTTCTAGAACAGTGTTTTTCAACCTTTTTTGGGCACCGACGATACGCATAATCCGACGATACGCATAATCGCGGCGCACTTCCGGTCCCCGCCGTAAGTACGTCATCAGCAGGTGAGCAAAAACACCGCCCCTGGTCTGTGGGGACGCGTGTTGCTAAGCAACCGCATCCTTACAGAACCGGTCCGTGTATAACATGGATCGGCTGTATAAGTCTTAGAGTATAAGACTTATACAGCCGATCCGTGTTATATATGGACCGGCTCTGTGAGGATGCGGTTGCTTAGCCCTCCTATCTAGCTGCCTCTTATAGTATAAGACTTATACTATAGGACGCAGCTAGATAGGATGGCTGAGGGTGGGGTCAAAACCCACGGCACACCAGGCAACAAACACTGTTCTAGAAGACACTGCAATGCACCACAAGTAAACTGCCTGGACTCAACCCAAGACTTCTCCACTTTCTCCACTTTCTCCACTTAGGTTTTGTGTTTTCAATATAGTGACACACGTGTATTTTTGAAACGTTTTCTTGATGCAAGCTCTGGAACAAAAAAAACAATTACATTAGAACTTACAGTTCCCATGGGTCCATGCGTCCCAAATGCTAATCAGCATTAAAATATTTTTTAAAAAACAAAGGGTGCCCCAGTGTAACGATGCACATTGAATGCTTAAAAATAAAAATAGTCCTCTGTCAGCTAGGAGCTGATGCTTCTTCATTTGCAGCCATCGTGTGTATGTTCTGGTGCAAGGGAGTGAAGTAGGTAGGAGGCTTAAAAAGGAGCCACAACAAGAAGGCTGAAGATCTTAATGCAGCTCAAGAGCCACAGGTTGCCAACCCCTTACCTGGGGCAAGAAGGGAGCAGTGCAAAAAAAACAGTTCTTCCATATGTATACACGATACACTATAGCCCTCAATGTGCTGCTGAAGTTAATGGACGCTTCAGTCAATTCAATTTATTTAAGCCCCCCCATACACCTTACAATCTTTCCATACAATTTCTGTTCAAATTTTGTTCTACCAAATATATGTAATATGAGGACCTTTCTAATCCTTCCAATCACTATGTATTCTATCAGGTAGGCCACTATACTACACAGGTGTTGGTAGATCTAATGGAGATTGTATGGATCGATCTTAAGCTAGCCACACACGGTTTGATTTTGGTTCAATCGATGCTCGATCAGATCGAGGAATTCAATTGTCTAATCGAAAATTGATCTTAATCGCATCAACATACACCCCACATTGAGTGTGCGATTGTGGTGCGATTTCGACTAAAAAAAGATAACTAAAATCGTCAATTTTGGTATCGAAATGATTGAAGTTCAGATTGAAGTGGTCTATGTTAATTATATCAAATCTAATAGATCCAGGAGAAACACCACAAACATCCACCATAATAAAAAGATTTTGGCACAATCGACGATGATTTTCCAACATGTCCGATCAAAATTCGATCAATTTTTCTGCCTTCATCGAACAATTATCGTCGATCGTACCATGTGGGCATTTCTCGATTTTCATTCAATCGATGAAAAAATTCATCTAATAGAGCATCGATTGAACCAAAATCGAACCGTGTGTGGCTAGCTTTAAGGTGTATGGGGGGATTAAGGAAGCATTAATACCAAAGTGATACATGAACAATCTGCAAGTCTGGCGCCATGGAAGCGAAACGTTTAAGTGTTCATGTACCAAGTGTGGACCACCCCTTTCAGTGCACAGTGGTGCTATATCTTCAGCTACTCTAAGGTATAATAACTGTGGGGAATCAGCCTCAAAGGGCTGCTCAGAATGACGTCAGTCCACACAATTTGCTTCTCTCAAGGGCTCCTGCCCGTGTTTATTGGCAACTCCAAAGAATATACCCTTGCAGGGGTTAATAGCAGGGAGGCAACACAGTCCACACATAAAAATGCCAAACCCTCTGGCTTGCAATCATCAACTTAAAGTATTTCTGTTACCTCTGAAAAGTCCGTATAATTGGCCTGACACACAGGCCTGGCACCCCACACTCTTTGTGTGGCCCCTGCTATCCGCTGCTCAGGCAGCACAGTGTCTCCCCACCTCTCCAGGGTGCCCTGAGTGACTGGGCCCAGCTCCTTTTGTGGAGGCACACCCAGCTACCTCATTAGGGTCCAGCAGGTGTATCTTGGTAGAGTGGGAAGGCCCACCCAGTTCCTTCCATTCCCACTCCAGAGTCCAGATCCCTGTAACCAAAAACAAAACTGGACAGAAACCTACTGTTTTTGCCCAAAACTTTCCTGGACTCCTTCCAGGACATGCCATCAGGCCATTTCACTGCTGGATATAGTCACTTTACACAGTGACAGACAACCAGTCTGTCACATAGCATAAATGAGATCTAATGCCAGAAAAGTCTCATTCACCATAGATGCATAGCAACTGTGGTGCGGTATAGGGTCAACGCAAGGTACACAAGGAGACACAAGTGCAGCTCACTGCAAATTTTTTTTTTTTTTTTGCTGATAATGAAAGTTTTCTGCAAAAACCACAACTGCAAGAGCAGCACGGCTAGTGTGGGCCCTGATTAAGTGATGTCTAAACATCAGCGGAGAGTGTTCATGGACCATTCTCAAACATGTCTGCAAATACAAGCAGTTTGCATGTTCGCAGGGAACTGCATTAACTTTAAAAACAGGCTAAATTCTCAAACCCTCCTGTCCCACCAAAACCCTTGCCATACCTCAATGAGGGGGAGGACCCTCCTTAAGGTAGGGGGGTCTCTTCCCCACAACATGGGCCAGGCGTTGTGGGGGACCGGGTAGAGGCTCATTGAATATCCGAAGTTCCTTTTCAACTGCTCCCCTATTGGATAAGTAGACATACCCATTCACAGGGGTGTTTTAAAGTTTAGTCTTTAAAATAAGAGACCACACAGAGAAAAATCATTTTATTAAAATTTCTACCCTTCAGCATAGTTACCTCAAAAGTGTCTACCGTTGCAATCTATGTCTTCCATCAAAGGGACCCCATGTAATTTGTGGCCTCCCTTTTCCAGAGCTTAACAGACCCTATGTCAGCAGTGGGTCTGGTATGTACTGGGGGAGACCCCACCTTTTTTTTTTTAATGAAAATTAAATCATCCTTTTTTGTTTTTATTGGATGGTGCGATGGCCAGCATGAGAAAAATAAATATTTGGTAACAGAGCACCATCTGACTCTGGGGTGAAAAGTAAAAGTCTTATATTATATTGTATTATTATACAATTATACTGTATGGGAGGTGCATCAAACAGCAGAAGTATTCGCCGTTTGGACCGCGAATGCACAATGTTCTGGCAAAGATCAATGTTCAGAAAATTGCTTTAATGTAAACTATAGACGTGTCTAATCCATACATGTCACGTACTATCTGTTTATTGACTGTTTATTGCAGCTCTCCTGTGAGTTTGCAGGTACATGTAAGGAAATTACTACATCTAATAAATAAAAGCTAGTTACTGAATGCTAACCTCTTGACATACCATGGTTCAATGTCTAAGTACTACGTGATTTGATTGAAAATTATAAGCATAGGTGATATTTTCGTTTTAGGTCAAGTACAGTGGTGTAAGTCAATGTGGTCTTACATTTGTATTACTACTATCATCCCTGGATGTTATCAGCAATAAAAATAACCCCTCTTCTTCAGTTAGGTCCTTACAACAGATGGCCAATGGTAACTATATACATATGTCCCTTACAGGTCTTAAAACAAGAGCACGCACTGGGTCCTTTCTTGAGGAAGGTATGCTACTTTGCTTTATAATTTCTAATTATTTACCAAAATGTGTTGTTCTCCTTTCTGCTTTTCACATATTTTTGTTTACATTTAAAGTGCTAATACCAGGAGTGAAGACGAATTATGTAGCACCATATATGAAGTATTATGGGCATTTATGGAATGATTTGAAAAAAAGCTTATGCTTATATATAACTTTTGCTATAAAACAATTGTTTCTTGAATGTATTCCTTCATAGTAAAAGGTCCCAGAACTGATATTGTCTTTCTTACAGATGAAAATGTACATGTTGGATCTCCTACCTTGGAAGGTATGTTATCTTTTTTTATATTTACAGTAAAAATATTATTTCTTTTATTAAAATTAAGTCCTTGTTACTGGTAGTAGAGAGCTGTTCACCCTTGACTTCCTGGTAAGATGTTAGGAATTTGGGCATGTTAAGATAAAATTATTTGAGCTAGCTTTAATGATAAATGTTAATAAAAGAACCAGACTACTGTAAAGCAGATGTTTAGGTGGCAGATGACAAGCAAGTCTTGTTAAAAACCAGGTGCAGGTAACAACCAGCCTAGCAAGACATATTATTTAAAAAACTAAACCCCCCATACACCATACAATCTTACCAAACAATGCACTTTTGTTCTACTAAAACCATGTAATATGAGGACCTTTCTAAACCTTCCAATCACTATGTATTCTATCAGGGAGGCCACTATACTACATAGTTGTTGGTAGATCTAAAGGAAATTGTATGGATTGTTCTGAAGGTGTATGGGGGGCTAAAAGCAGGGTACAGACGCCTCGATATTCGAGCCATCCGATGTACCCTGCAGCAGTGTGATGACATCATCAAGCTGCTGTCAGATATCAGCAGAGCCGGGGAGACAGCTCTCCTTAGCTCTGCTGAAGCTTTGCCTGGAGACCAGCGGTCTCTAGGCAAAGCATCGGACATCGGCTGTATTTACGATCATGTCCGATATGGCTGTTTTCGAGTGGGATTGATTTGTCCTGCTCCAAAACAGCGATGGCGCATATTATATGGGCCAGATAGATGGACGTTAGCACGCCATACATTTGGCCCATATCTTAGCGTCTGTACCCTGCTTAAGAGAAATCTTTTTCTTAGACACAGATGGAACACACAAGGTGCCCAACAAAGCCATAGGATAGTGATGGACCACAGTTCACAAAAGTGTTGAATTCCCAGCCAACTTTGGTTCTTTGTTGTTTGCAATGGCACCACTTTGTCAAAAGAAAAGTAGGAGTATATATCAGAGTATGTACTCCGATATATGTACTCCATCATCAGTCATGACAATAGATGCCCCATCAAACTGTAGCGCATCATACTGATGTATAATGACAGTAAACTGGACCACACATGTCCAAAGCTGCAGAAACAAGACATATATAATATTTTGTTATAATTTTGTAAGGCAGAAACATGCAGGCAAGT
This sequence comes from Ptychadena robeensis, assembly GCA_036250615.1. Taxonomy (NCBI): domain Eukaryota; kingdom Metazoa; phylum Chordata; class Amphibia; order Anura; family Ptychadenidae; genus Ptychadena; species Ptychadena robeensis. The sequence goes on from CM070038.1 coordinate 46,337,828, forward strand.
TTTGTCAGGTAACTCTGTACTGAGACTCCAGAGAGGTAAAAAAAGGCCAATTGCCTGCCACTTTATTACCATTATACTGTCTAACTCATCCAAAATAAATATGCAGCACAGGAGTTGTGACTTAACTTGTTTTATGCTTCATGTTGCAGTCAGATGTCTAAAACAGGAGCTTCCATATTATATATATAAAGTACAAGTTTTCAAAACACTTACAAATGGGTGGACTGATAGTAATTTAATTATACATTTTCTTTCAGCTGAATTACAAAACCACAAGCAGTTCATGCTAAAAACTAATATTAAGGTTCAGGCAAAGTTGGAAACAAGCCATACTTCTAGTAAGATGCTGGAGATCCAATACACAGAACTATTTATCACCAATGAAGATCCAGATGGATTGCCAGGAGAACATGAGTATTTTCAGTTGGCCAACCGAAGAGCTCGTATCTACAAACATAACAAGCATCAGAAAATTAATCTTATAGACGTTTTGTCCTCCCTGGATGGAGGTTCTAGTGGTCCAAAGAAGGTTCTCATTACTGGGATAGCCGGAATTGGAAAAACATATGCCGTGCAAAGACTAATTCATGAATGGGCAATTGGTAAAGCTTTTATCAACATCACTTGTGCCGTTAATTTTGTGTTTCGAGAACTGAATTTGTTAGATAACCCCCTAAGCCTTCTTGACCTGATAAAACAAAATCATCCATTACTGAATTCCATTTTTGAGGATCTGTGTAAGCAACCCCAGAGACTGATGGTGGTACTGGATGGGCTGGATGAATTTAAACATTCAATTAGTGAAGGGACTTTGGTGCAAAGTGTCAGAGATCCAGCACCCATTAAAGATTTGGTTTACAGTCTTTTGCATGGCTCACTTTTGCCAGGAGCCTCTATTGTGGTGACCACTAGACCACGGCCAAACCTTCCTTTGAAGACATTTGATCGAAAAGTAATCATCTTAGGCTTTGAGGAAAGGCAAGTGAAGGAATTTTGTTTTCGATTTTTCAGAGAAAAGGTGATATCAGAAGAAGTGTTTCATTACATTATGAAAAATGATACTCTTTCTGGACTTTGCTTTATTCCTCTATATTGTTTTATTATTTGCTCAGTATTAGGTCCTTTTTTCCAGCAGAAGTCATCCTGCCTTCAAAAGCCACCAAAAACTATGACTGAGGTCTACCGATCCTACCTGTGCACTCTCTTGCATTTGCAAGGCAATTCATCAAAAGTGGAAGAAGAAGGAGAAAAAAACATTGTGTTTTGCAGTCCGCCCATTATATCTTCTATGAAAGACACACTTTATCAACTTGGAAAACTAGCTTACCATTGTTTGCTTGAAGGCAGGATATTATTCAGCAAGGTTGATATGCAAAACTTTGGTTTTGACCATGACAAAATGCCAGACACCTTCATGGAAAGAATAGTTGTCCGTGTGGATGGTAAAAAAAAGTCTGAAATGTTTACTTTCTTTCATATGACTATGCAGGAATACTTTGCTGCCCTCTATTGTGTCATGTCTATTGGTTCCTCTCAAGAAGAGCTCTCTCAGTGTCTTGATCTCTGGTGTTTTGGAGATTTTCCTGCAAAACCAGTTGATAGTCAGCTCCTGTCTACCACTATGAAACACATGATGGCAAATCGTTGTGAAAACCTACAAATGTTTATGAGATTCTTAATGGGCCTTCTTAGTTATAGGATTGAAGGAAAGTTAGAGGGGTTGGTAGACCCATTCACAAATGACTTACTGGTACCCCTGGCCAACTGGTTTAAAGAGAAAATAATGTATGAAGTCAACCAGCGGCTCCTAAACCTGTTGCATTGCCTGATGGAACTACAGCAGGAGTCCGTTGTTAAAGCAGTTGCACCCATGATTGATGAGGTCAATTTGTTTAGGGTGATACTGAATCGTTCAGACTGTGCCACCCTCAGTTATGTACTGCAACACTCCAACAACAATCTGAGGACCTTCAACCTAGGCTATACAAATATTGGCATCCAGGGGTTGAAAAGGCTTCAGCCTCTTCTCTATCGTTGCCAAACATTGTAGTAAGTACAGTTGTTTTGGTTTGCAATACGCAGCTTTAAAAATTGTCTCTAAATATAAAGTTATTTATCTGTTATGTTATTTAATAAGCAATTGCTCTAACCTTGGGGTGTCAAACTCAAATACACATCAGGCCAACCTTGATATTTGTTTAAGAATATAATTACACTGCAGGCCATCTGTGGCCCATGGGTCAGAGTTTGATAGTTTGATACCTCTGGTCTTTACACATTCAGTACATACAGAGATGGGGACAAACATAGTAACTACATATAAACTGTAGCGTCTGTTTATTCAATGTACTTTGCCTTTCTGCAGCAGGCCAAAAATATTTGTCTATATATCTGGTGTTCTTCAGTGGCCCCCTCGGTCCTCGACTTGTGGCCCCCAAAACCTAATTGTTATTGTATAGGGCATAGGAACTCTCCTGTCCGTCGGCCCCCCTGCTGACAGGTCCTTGCCTGGGAACTTCTTAGAGTGGGAAGAGGAGGAGAGGCGATAAACTTACATGATAGGCTAACATAAAAGCCAATCAGCAACCCAGATAGCGCCTTAGCAAGTCCCTTGCCTCTCATCATCTCCTTTAGTGTTGGCGGGGGATCAACAGACTGGTAAGTGCGTATGTTCCAACTATTCAACCAATGAACAGGTGGCGATTGCATAATATATATTGCGGCACATAACATGAGAATAGAGAGAACATAAACTTTGAATCAAAAATTTGAATCAGAGGCTTTGATGATTTCTATGCGGCACATAACCTTTGACAATGTAAATGACACAAAATAGCATTACCATACTACAGTGTTCCCTAATGCTTGAAGTATAATTTAAAACATAATTTTAAAATGTCTTCTTGCAATGCCTGTAATTTTTCATTAAAATTGCCAGTCAGTATAGCTTGAAAATGTTATGTGCGGCCCTTTATTGATGCTGAGGGCCGCACTTGTGGCCCTCCTCAGTTGGCCACCACTGTACATGACACTTTTTGAAAATATAAGCTTAGTTAGGGCTTGTTTTCACTAGAGCAATCGACTGCAGATGGTTGCGTTTTTATTGGCTTCGTCGGGTTTCCTCCTATTGAAACTCATTCGTCAATTTTAATTTTAGCTATCGCGCGTGGATGGGCACCAACGGGCGTGGACGCGATTTAGGGAAAGATTTTGAATGCCACACTACCACATTTTTTATCGCAGACCGTGGCCGATTGCGCCCCCTACTGAAAAATTAGTCGACAGTGAATAGGGACACAATTTTTGACTGCGTCCATTCATTTTCTATGGGCATGATCAGGATAACGTGTCCGAAAATTGTGTGCAAATGCGTGTTTGGACACGGCAAAGCAATTAATAACTACGGACGATTGCTCTAGTGGGAACAAGCCCTTAAGCGCAAAGGCTAGAGTTTTATTAGCTTATCTTCAATCTGCATGTGATTTCAATATTAATGTCTTCAAAATGAATGGTATTATTTGTACGTATTGTACATGCATCAAAAGAAAAATGACCAAACCGACAAAAATGAAAATCAAATCAATTTAAACTTGTCTTTTGCAAAATTTGAGATATGAGGTTAAATAATGATATATTTAAAGTACAGTAATATGGTTAAATGGGACTTGGGGGTAGTGTCACAAGTTGGGTATTCTATTTATTTAGATTGACTTTGAACCAGAAATATAGCTGATATATAGAAATATAGTCTTTTCATCAGGTACTTCATTGCAACACTGCCATCTAGAGACTAACATACAGAATACCACAAATTACAAACAGTGTATAATAGTAGAGTGTTGTACCGTGTTAGCCATTGATAAATATAGAGAGTTTGGAGTTCAACTTTTATGAAAATTATACCTGATCCTCATATTAAGGTCCTTGCTCAGGTATATGCTGTAAATTTGTTGCATGTGATCCTAAGTCATGTTACAAACCAAATCACATTGCACAGGCCTGGTCCACAGTTGTCATCATCAAGAAGCTAGGAGGCCAATGATATTCAGAATCTGAAGTGAGGGCATGTAGACAAGAAGTGACTTTATGAAGCATTTTATGATATTAAAAATGTGTGGTAATGGTATATTTTATTAAGTGGCTTAGTAAACTAAATGGCATCCAGCTTTTATCTCTTTAACCCTTCTTCCAAATTAAGGACTAGACCATTTACCAAAAAATATTAGGTATGGTATCCAGTAGAGTTGATAACATGACATATCACTATCCATTATTATTGGAAAAGGTTTCTAGTCAAGTCAGAATGCTATAATAATTTTTTTCTCTCTCTCACTTGATAGCCTTTACTTCATTGGCTTTGTTGGGTTCTTTGGGTTTAACAAGCTTCAGCATTTCCCGAAACCTGTTGAATGCTGGCAATACGTTTGATATAAAAGACCCTGCCACCAATAATATCAATGTATATGCCATATACAATATGTTAATACTTTGTCTTTTAATGTGCAGCCTTCGTTACAACTCATTGGATAAAGAAGCTGCAGAGATAGAGGCAGATGTTCTGAAATCACCTTCATGTCAAGTGAAAAGCCTTCTGTGAGTCCTAATGTCCATATTTAATGATATTTGTTTAAATACCACTTGTCATTTGTCATCAGAATGTAGAAAGGATGTGTTATATTAGTTATATTACAGCTAAGAAGCCACAGTGTTGACTACAACACAACATGTGTAGAAGAAATGTGCTTTGCCTATGTAATGTAAAGTAAACTGTATGGACCACCCCAACTGACCACTATATTGCCAAAACCATGTGGAAACAGCTCTAAGTTAGAGCTGAGTTCAGTTCTAGGAAGACACAATGGGCACAAATTCCTACAGTCAGATTCCAAAAGTTTGTGGGGATTCTTCCAAGAAATTGAAAAAATGTAAGTCTGCATGTGGATGCCACTATAATATGTATGTAATATTGAAAACTCCTAATAAATACCTCCACTGGTTGGCTCTAATGTAGCTACTGGGGGGAAGAACTGACACAAATGTCTGTCCAGGGGACCAGTTTCCTAAAATGTCAGTTTCAAAAGAGACTTGAGGTGGGGATTTATCTCCATTAGATAATTTTTTCATAACGTAGACCGAGTATGTTAGAATTTCCCTTCTTCCTTGTAGGTACAGCTTTTATCCAATGCTTTATTTTAGGAGCAGGGGTTTTTCTCTTGTTAATATATAGTATAATAACACAGTTAGAGAGATGTCAATGAAAACATTTCTCTTCTTGGTCTTCCAGGATGTGTGGTAACAGCATTGGTTCAGAAGGTGTGCAGTGCCTGTGGGAGGCATTACAATACAACCAGACCCTGGAGGAGCTATATGTAGACATAACTGGAATCACAGACAGCGGACTTCACAACTTACTGCCCCTCCTGGCCAACAATAGGACTCTACGCCTTTTGACGTGAGTACTCCCCTTTATCTTGGATTGCCAAAAAAAGTAAACTAACTGCAAACAAAATCTAGGGTCTGTAATATTATTGCATGACAAATCATATAAGTTATCTAGAATTTCATTGGTAAAGCCATCCCCATAAAGACAGTTTGATGAGTTTGGAGAACTTGAGTGGTCTGCACAGAACTGTGACCACAAGCAGGTCAGGAAAACTGGTGAAACCTCTCCAATGGTAATCTACACAAAGCATAAATTGTACTTAATAGAAGGGTAAGTAACAGTGCCGTTTCTAGACTTTTGGGGTCCATATGCAGGTTTCTTGGATGGGGCCCCCTGCTGACTCAGCGTGCCCACACAGTTCTGTACTGACTGACTGACACACTGCTTCTCCTTCCTCCTCCTCACCAATAACACCCCCCGGTGGCAGGCCACAGTGATTGCGCTGCGATTGATGAGACACAACCAGTGTAGTGGGAATTGGTTAGGTGGAGAACTGTATGGGCACACTGCCATTAATATTCTATAGTGTACCCTTTCTGGGCCACAACTGACAACAATCTTTATTAGAAAATCTGTGGCGGGTGGTCAAAGTGAATGTCCATGTATGAATACCATACAACAGTGATTCCCAAACTGGGGGGCGTGTCCCCTGGGGGGCGCGAAGGTATTCTAGGGGGGGGGGGGCGCAGGCCCTCATTCTGAACCTGTGCTTTAATGGGGAGGGGGGTTCGAAAATGTCCCTATATCTAAAAGGGGGGCCCTGCAAGGAAAGTTTGGGAACACCTGCCATACAATATGAACCAGCTAGGACAATTTGCAATGGAAGAATGGGCCAAAATCTCTCAGGAGACCTGTGCCAACTAGCATTACCATCCAAATGTACAATTGGGTGCTCTTATATATGTGTGACCATCAATTCTAACCTCCCTAGCTCAGAAAGGGCACACTATTGGGTGTCTTATTTTTGCTTTTTCTTGTTTCAACTTGGTGTACCAATAAAATATCCTAATTAAACTTAGCCGACATTGTTTTTTTATAGTGTAATTGTTTCCAAAATAACAAACACATTGTTAATGCTCATTTTCATGGAGAAAATGTCATGAGGGTAGCTTATAATTTTGGCCTCGGCTGTAGATACATTTGGTCAGATATTTCTATCACTTTTTGACACTTTTTGGGAGACATTCTCTTACCTCATATCAAACACACATTTACAAGAAAAGGATGTTAAGGAACAGACAGCAATAAAAACATGAGTACTTACCCTTCTCACTTTATTAACCTCTTGGGTTTTTATCCCGCAAACACACCCAGAGCTTCACTCACCTATCCACGGTCTGGCTGACCTTTTCCAGATACGCCTCTTTGGCGTCATCGCTTACATGTTATGAAAACAATTTATACTTTGTGTACATTGATATTGTTCCCCTATTTTCCTGGCCAGGTTGTGGTCACAGATCTGTGCAGACCCCTCATGTTTCCCAAACTTTATTATGGAGATGGCTTTATATGCAAGGACACAGTCATGTTGTAGCAGAAAGGGGCCTTCCTATTTCTTCCTATTGGATTCATTTTTGAAAAATATCTCAAAATATCAATTAATGGTTCATTTTAAAACATAAAAAAAACATGATTTTTCAGACATTACAAAGCTAAGTGAGGGCATTTAGCTTTGTAATGTCTAACACAAACAAGTAAAAGAAACTATTACCATTTGAAATAATAAACAAGTTCTTTTAAGTCTATTTACATGTTTTGTCTGGTGCTTAGCATGACATTCTCATCAGTTTTTCTTCAATTATTCATTATTCAAAGGATTGCGGGAAACAAGCTGAGTGATAGCGGGAAGGAAGTACTTTTGCAGTTACAGAAGCATCTGCCTAATCTGAAGATCCTTAGCAGCTTCATGGGGGACATGGGGCTCTTGCAGGCGTACTTGGACTGGGCTCAAGAACTAAGAGACAACCCCCAGCAGATGGAGTCTGTCAAACATGCTGACGCCTTACGCAATATTCTGATTGAGCTGGCAAAGGAGGATTCTAGGGAGAGACCCAATGAGGTGAAAGAGAGGGCCAAGCAACTTCAAATGGAGATCCTACAACTCCTGGAAGCCTCTAAAGATGTTGCATGATGGAATCATGAAGCCAGTTGTACGACAGACAATTGTTAGTGGAAGATATGGATGATCATTCACTTCTTGGGCTGATGTAACAACCTTTGTCTTATGGTGCACAGGTGTCAGACTAGGCATAAAAACAATGAGATATTCATCATAATAATAATTCAAGATTTAAGTGTGCTTAGACAGGCAGTACTATTCAAATATGGTAAGACCACTCAAGATAGAATTTTTGTGTCCTTTTACTAGCATTGTCATCTGAATTTACAATTGAGTGCTCTTATACATGTGTGACCATCAATGGTAACCTCCCTAGCGCTCTGCTGAGGTCCAGATCACCATAAAAAGCGCACCATAGACTTAAATGGAATTTTTTTTTTTTATGATGTAGGCCTGTAACTTACCAAAAAAATGACCTTACAATGGTCTAGTAGACATCCTGAATATAATAATGTTTAAAACACACAATTATGTACAAAAATAAAATTTCATAAAATAATAATAATAATAAAAGGTATCATTTGACTGATAAAACACTTCTTTTGTATGATAGATTTCAAAACACTATGTATTTATATTTATATTTTGTTTATAATAAAATTAATTTCATTCAATTGGAAATGTGTTTTTTGTTCCTTTTTTCCCTTTGAATTGTATCCCTTTGGCACCCTTTAGCTAGCCATACACGGCACGGATTCCCTGGCTGATCGATTCAGCACCCGATGGATTCCGGCGATTCCGCCGGCATCCACAGGTGAGAACGATTAGCCAATTAGGGAATCCGATCGTGGCAGCCCACCTTGTACGGCCGGATCCGGGAGGGATCCGTGTCCGATGGCTCGCCTCCCGGACCGCAACGCCCCCTGATCAGAGCAGAATCGGACCGAAAAGACCAACAGGTTGGTTCTTCCTCGGATCCGATTCTGTGCCCCTGATCCATCGGATGCGATCGGACGGGCAAGGTGGGCTGCAGGGGATTCCGGCACGATGGATCCACGTGCACGCGCCCGGAATCCATCGCACCAGAATCCGGCACGAATCCGTGCCGTGTATGGCAGCCTTTTCTCTCCTGGTGTGATGGACCTGGTGACATCATACAAGGGGAGAGAGGGTTAACTTCAAATGGGGCACATCTGGAGAATGACACTGAGAAAACCGTGTTCGTGTTCGAATGCCTGTTCATTCGATCGGAGCCACCGGAGCAGCGCAGATTGGTAAGTCAGCACTGGACAGCCTGGGTTCAGCAGCAACGACAGGGGGGTTAAACATTGGATGCCCTTATACACCATCATAAACAAATATCTAATTTGCTTTTCTTTAGGTAGGTTCTTTAGGTTCTTTAGGCCCATATACCAGATTAAGCATCCAAGATCACCGTTGGGTGATCTTAAGGCCCCCCCCCCCCCATACATGTTTCGATTTTCCTATTCGATCGACCTTAACCAATCGATTTTAAAATTGATCAAAAATCGATGCCTGTCCACATGGTTTGATCGACCTAGATCAATCAAAATTGGACAAAACTTCGATCGAAAAATTATCGGACATGACGGTAAATTTTGATCGATCGAATGTACATCGAATGTTTTTTTGTTGTGCCCGACCGATTTTAATAATTCACATACTTATACATGCATTGGCAGACATTTTGGTGTGTTTACAACCAACTTTCTTCAATTATCCTTTCCATCGATTGAACCAACATCAATCAAATATTGGTTTCTCCATGTGGGAGATAGTTCAAACGTACTTTGATCGATCGAAGGATGGTAAAGTTTTTTCGACCAGATCAAATTAGTGAGTCCATGAACATGCTATCATACCCAAACTTGTTTAAGATATAAAGGGTCAAGGTTATACTACAAAAAAAGTATAAAGTCAAGTCAAAGTCGATAAAGTCGAAATTATGGCTTTGACTTTTAACTTAATTTAAGCAAAGACTACATGTGGTAATACAATACTTTTTTTATGTTTCCATTACCCTTTTACAAGTTTGGTTTGAAATCAACTTATAGAAAGTCAGCTAGTCAAAAATATTTTTGGATTTTGGAAAAAACATTTGACCATCTCTAGTGATTACCACAACAATGCATATCAACACCATGCCAATAGTGCACTTATAGGTGTAAATGTAATCTAAAGCTTGAGCTAAATTTCATTGTACTCCAGCAAATCAAATAATGGCGTTTCATCATCGTAATCATTGTGTTGCAATGGCCCAGTGAAAGTCCAGACCTCAACCTGATTGAAATGCTGTGATCTCAATAGAGCTGTCCATAAAATCTTACCAGCTACTGATACATAGGGTGTAGTTTTTTAACACTCCCCCTGTCCATTTTGGCTATTTTTTTTATTAAATAATAACACCGTAACACGGTAGAATCTGCTCCATTTTATTTAACACCTGATGTTGGATGTGAAAAATATTAGATCCTATAATATATATATTACACATATAATAATATAAAACATTGTACATCTGCATCATTTTATTTAAATTTTATATAAAAATTTTACATATGCACATTATTTAATAATGCAAGAAAAAATCAGCTCTTAGCATAAACGTGCACATTTGAAAGCTACATGCCTATTGTTTTCTGTAAGAAAGATAATGGGTAGTTGCACACAACTTTCAGCAGTGATTACATAGCTACAGTGATGTCAGTGGCCAGACAGGCCCTCAGTGGGTGTATGGGGCCTGAGCAAAGATACAGTTGTGTTCAAAATTATTTAACCCCCACTGAAATTGAGTGTTTTGGCCATTGGTTCTCAATCAGATTTAAGTCTGGTGACTGCGATGGCCACTCCAAAATGTTCCAGCCTTTAGTCTGCAACCATGCTCTAGTGGACTTGGAGGTGTGCTTGGGATCATTGTCCTGTTGAAAGGTCCAACGTCTCCCAAGCTTCAGTTTTGTGACAGACTGCATCACATCTCCTTCCAATATCTCCTGGTACTGAAGAGAATTCATGGTACCTTGCACACACTAAAGCAAAACAGCCCCAAAGCATGATTGACCCCCCACCATGCTTCACAGTAGGCAAGGTGTTCTTTTCTTCATAGGCCTTGTTCTTCCTCCTCCAAACATAGCGTCCAATTTTGTCCTTGTTCCTATTGTTTTTTGTGACTGTATTGTTGTTTCAGGCTCATTGTCATTATATGGACTGTGGTTCATGACAGAGTTGGGTTTGATGTTGATGTCAGACAGAAGAAGAGGGGTAGCGATCAGGTGTGGCCCCCTATCATGTCCATTCCAGGGCCCCATAAACATGGAAAGGGGAGTTTACCCCTTGTCCAGAACAAGCCCTGCAGCAGACCCAACCATACCTAAACTTGTTGGAAACTCCAAGAGATAGGGGGCCAAACAAACAATATGGCCAGTGTAGAAAATGAGCCTACTTGCATTTCCCCTCCCTCACCCCATTGTCCACACCAAGGAAAGATAATAGGATCCTGTTAGCAAGAAGGGCAGATAATAGGATCTCAATAGCATGGAGAGCATGATTACAGGACCCTGATAGCATGAAGGGAAGATTATAGGATCCTTAAAGCATGAAGGGCAGATACTAGAATGTTTATAACATAGAGGGCTGGTAATTGGATCTTGTAAACATGGAGGGCAGATATGAGCATCCTGATAACATGGAGGGCAGATATGGGGATCCTGATAACATGGAGGACAGATATGATGATTCTGATAACATGGAGGGCAGATATGAGGATCCTGATAACATGGAGGACAGATATGATGATTCTGATAACAGGGAGGGCAGATAATAGGATC
>CM070038.1:46350311-46387736 GCA_036250615.1 Ptychadena robeensis
GATGACTGGACCTATATATTAGCCTCCATCCACACACTGAAGGACTTATATATCTAGCCTCCTCCACCACTGCAGACTATATATCTAGCCTTCACAGAGGGACGTATATATCTGCCTTTCATCTCTTTTATCACCGTCCTCCTACTGGTGACTTTATCATCAGCCTCCTCCACCCCTGATGGGACGATATACTTCTAGCCTCCTCCCCACTGTGATCTAGGCTATCTTCTCCTCCATCCTATCAGTTTCCTCACCCACTTTAAGGATCTATATATCTAGCCTTCCACCTCCTGAGGGCCTATGTCTATCTAGCCTCACTCCAACCCCTGAGGGGAATCTAATATATCTAGCCTCCTCCACTCACTGAGGATTCTTATATCTAGCCTCCTCATCCCTGGGGTGACTATATATCTTGTCTCTCCCCCATCACTGAAGGGACTATATATCTTCACAGAGATATACTATATCCCTTCACTAGAGGCGACTATGGATTTTCAGCCTCCTCCAACCCCTGTGTTTGCGACTATATTATCTAGCCTTTTCCTCTCCCACCACGCTACGGGTCTATATATCTAGCCTCCTCCACTTCACTTGAGGGGGACTACTATTATCTAGTAGCCTTCACTGAGCGGGACTCTAGTCATCTAGCTCTCCTCCACCACTGAAGGACGAATAGCTAGCCTTCAGAGGAGAATTTGATATCTAGTCCTTACTTCCACAACTGAAGGATATATATCTAGCCTTCACGAGGGACCTATAATCTAGACTTGCACAGAGGGACCATTATCTAGCCTCCTCCTAACTGAGGGACTATGTATTACAGCATCCTCCACCCTGAGGGGACTAATATTAGCATCCTCACCAAGAGGATCTATAGATTGCATCACTGAGGGACTATATATCTAGCCTTCACTGAGGGACTATATATCTAGCCTCCTCCATCACGGAAGGACTATATATCTAGCCTTCAGAGGGACACTTTTTCAAGCCTCCTCCACCACTGAGGGACTATATATTATCTAGCCTCCTCCACCACCTAGGGACTATAAATCTAGCCTCCTCCTTCGCTGAGGGACTATATATCTAGCCTTCACAGAGGGACTATACATCTAGCCTCCTCCACCACCACACCCAATGTATATGTTTTAATATGATAATAACTGTGAGCGCTTCATTCAGTCTTCTCCACACACATGTATGGCTGTAGAGAAAAGAGTCCCAGGCGCGAAGTGATATGTCTTAATTAAAAGTTGTAGAGCGGAGTGATCCGTCCTCAGAGGAGCGAAGTGCGATTGAAGAATAGCGAGCGGTATGGAGAGCGGAGCGGAGCCTCGTGACAGGTGTGTGGCCCCATAGAGTACTTACTGTACACGGCCGTGTTCTCGCACATACTTCCAGCGACTTATGAGGGAGATCATGTAGTAAAATGCGATAATGTAGACACACGTGACAGATCGCACATCACCTCATGGCACAACATTCGTTCACTGCAGTCATATAAACTGATATATTAGTACACTGCAGTCATATAAACTGATATATTAGTACACTGCAGTCATATAAACTGATATATTACACCCATCCATAGCCATTCTTTACATATTACATCCATAGTCATTCTTTATATATGATTATATTACACTGATTGCCATTCCTTATCTATGATTATATTACACCCATAGTCATTCTTTATATATGATTATATTACACCCATAGCCATTCTTTATATATGATTATATTATACCCATAGTCATTCTTTATATATGATTATATTACACTGATTGCCATTCCTTATCTATGATTATATTACACCCATAGTCATTCTTTATATATGATTATATTACACCCATAGCCATTCTTTATCTATGATTATATGACATCCATTGTCATTCTTTATATATGATTATATTAAACCCATTGTCATTCTTTATATATGATTATATTATACCCATAGTCATTCTTTATATATGATTATATTATACCCATAGTCATTCTTTATATATGATTATATGACATCCATTGTCATTCTTTATATATGATTATATTACACCCATAGTCATTCTTTATATATGATTATATTACGTCCATAGTTTTTCTTTATATATTACATTCATAGTTTTTCTTTATATATGATTATATAACATCTATATTCATTCTTTATATCTGATTGTATTACACCCATAGTCATTCCTGATATATGATTATAATACACACAAAGTCATTCGTTATATATGATGATATTACACCCATAATCATTCCTGATATTTGATTATATTATGGTACATCCATAATCATGCTTTATATATGATTATGTTATACCAATAGTCATTCTTTATATATTACATCTCTACTCTTTCTTTATATAGGATTATATTACATCCATACTCTTTCTTTATATAGGATTATGTTACACCCATAGTCTTTCTTTATATATGATTTTATTATACCCATAGTCATTCTTTCTATATAATTATATTGCACCGTAGTCATTCTTTATATATTACAACCATAGTCATTCTTTATTTATATTGTACATATTTATTGAAATCAATAAACTGATCTTGAAAAAACATCTTTGTAAAATTTAGATAAAGTATAATGCAATTATGTACAAATCATTTAAACTCCAGATTTGAATGAAAATAGTGTAAAGCTGACATATAAAGTGTTTAAACTCACCATTGCTACTTATTGTATGAGATCTATATGCTTCTTTTAAATTTGATGCTAGTAACACCTTTTCAAAAGTTAGAATGGTGCAGCAAATGACGGGATCACCCGAAGTTTAATTGGCATTTAATGTTATCTGGTATAAATAGCCCTATTGTCCAAAAGAGTCCGAGTCATCTGAAGTAAAGATGGGGAGAGTGTGGGTGACTAGACAGAACAATAGTGGATACACAGTTGAAGGTTTGCGTTGCCCAGAAAAAAATTAAGGTAGTGATCACACAGTATATAATATTTTTAGAATATTCTGAGTAACCAAATGTAAATACAGCTCTGGGCAAATACTAATTTAAGATGAAGGATAGTGGTACTACCTGGCCTGTTACCAGCATAGTTCATAATCCAACATTTATATTGGTATGGTAAGGCATTGTTGCACATGGCACCATTAATGCAGAATGATTTATGCAAATATTAGAGCTACATACAGTGGTGCTCATTTCTTCTGTTTTTGGAGAATAAGAATGAATGACATAAATACTTCTCTTTTTTTCGGGATTGGAGGTTGGCTGAAGCCAGTGTACTCTTCTGCGATTGTCCGGCCATCCCAGGAGGTTAATAGCATGTATTGCCACCTTTGCTCATTGCCCAAAAAGCCTCCAGTTCCCCTAAATTATTGAGCTGTCTTGGGGTCACTCCACCTTTTGATGTCTAGCTAGACTGGCTCAATTATATAAGGTCAGGTAACTGAAATGGCCCACTCCAAAACCTTCCCTTTTTTTTGCTTTAGCCAATAACATGTTAATTTGGTCTTGTGTTATGGATCATTGTCATGTTAAAATAAATAAAAGTACATCCCGTGTGCAGCTTCCAGGCTGATGAGCGCAAATTTTTCTCCAGTTCTTTATTGTGCCATCAATTTCCTGACCAAATTTCCTGGGCCTTTCTAGCTCACACATCCCCAAAACATCAGTGATCTACCACCATGTTTCACAGTAGGAACGGTGTAACTTTTTAAATATGTCTTGTTGAATCTAACATTTATGGTTGTGGTCAAAAAGTTTAATTAAGTCTCATCACTCCAAATTACTTTGTGGTAAAGGTTTGAGGCTGGTCTCTGTTCAGTTTTTCATATTGTAAGCGGGATGCTTTTTTTTTTCTCCTTCAAGTGCCTCCTTATTGTGAATCTTAAAACAGCCACACCAAATTTTTTCATAGAATCATGTATTTTCCCTGTAGTTATTTGTGGGGTTTGCCTGCATCCCAAACAATTTTGTGGCAGTTGTGGCTGAATTTTTAGTTTGTCTACTTGACTGTGGTTTTATTTCAACAATCCCTTATTTTTCACTTCTTAATTTAAGTTTGGACGCTGCTGGTTCGAATTCTCAATTCTTTAGATATTTTCGTATACCCCTTTCCTGTTTTATAGATTTCAACGACCACAGATCCTTTGACAATTCTTTTGCTTTCCCCATGATGTAGATTTGGGAAAAAACATTAGTGCAGCACTGGATGAAAGATGCAAGAGTCTGTGAGGAGTCCAGAAAGTCATTGACCTGCTATACACACACACACACACTAATTGCAACCAAATTCTAACTCTGTTGTGCCATAACATTGTGTGTATGTTATCAGGTCAATTGATAATAAATGGTTCAGCCAACCACTAACCTCGAGTGAAAGAAACACGAATCATGTTTGTGTTATCATGTTTTATAAAAGTGGTGGTTCATGGTTAAGAAATCATGAATTCTGCCAGGGTGTGTAAACTTATGAGCACAACTTTATGGTGCCCTCCAGACCATCCAGTTTTTTAGATGGCCAAACTACAAATGCAATGTTAACTTACCTGCAGTACTGATATTTACCCAGTGAAAACTTTTGCTGCATTAGTAATGGAGATGCATTTTGGCAAAGGAGACTTCAATCGGTTGAGCATCTGCAGTTGTAAGTTTTAGAAAAGACAGGCCGTGAACCAAGTCAGTTCATTGCATTGTATCTGCCTACACGCCAGCATGCAATGGACAGCAGTGAGATGTTCATCTAATCCCTATTGTGCCTGCGCTTCCAGGTATTTCAGGTGCAGTTTATTCCTATTGATGCTTTATACTGCATATGAGGGCAGCCAACCACTCAAGCTGCTGGAACGCAACAAAAATTCATTATATGTGATCCATAGGAACCAATATTTATACCATCCTTGGCAATTCACTAAGTAAGATTATATCCAGAGGTGCACATAACTGTTTTAGTGAGCTCCTCAGATGAGTACCAGGAGATGGTGTTTGGTATTCACTCCGTATGTATGTGGTCTCCCTCACTGTCCTCTGCAGATGGACTTATACCTCAGTAGTGACACCCTGACATTTTCTGGGTTAGTAACTAACCCAAGAGATTACCTGCAGTCCAAATGTCATCATTTCATAGTCCGGCTGTAACAAAGTGCTTTTCTCTTGTCAGATTTTACCCTTACATATGTCTACTCTGGCTTTCATCCCCCAGATCTCCAACACCCTTAGAAGCCAAATATTTTTTTTATTATTAATATACATTCCCAATTTCACACCCCTAACTGCAATCTTTCATAGTTATTCATGTTTGCCTGCGGTTATCCAAGTGACATGAATTTTATACATTTAACATTTAGCTGCGGCCGCCCAGACATGGAGTGCCTCCAAGTTGTTAGTACGCATATGAGCTTTGTAACAATAATGCAGGTATTCATAGCTAGTTTATGGCCCTTTTTGAACAACACGTTAACACAACCGACCTGGGACGCGACATTAGGCATCCACGTGTCAGTTTTCGGGCTTTGGCACGATAGACCTGCCATGGGGTTGTTATCTAAACTGTGACTGGTCGTTTTTACACTGTCGAGAAAGGACAGTGTAAATTTAGCCTAAATGTAGCCTCACTGCTGTCTGGGGTTACTTATCTGCACCAAAACTCTATAGAATCGAAGACTTGATAAATATACCCCATTGAATTTTAATATTGTTTTTGTTTATTCTAGAATCCCTGAAGGAGACCCTATTCCTTCATCAAACAACTGGGTTATCAGAGAAATTAGCAGCATGGACCCTTCTGTTTCACCAGGAGGAAGTGCCAGACCATCAGAGAAGAAAAGGGAACACCACTCAGTTAGAGGTTCCATTGTTCCCAGCTCCCATCATCGAGCTCCTCAATCTTCTTCTGGTGGGGCCATAGATCTTCAAGCTGTGGTTGGAAGGTCCAGCTCTTCTATTTCTGGAGTGACCGTTCCTATACGATTGGATGCTTTGTCATATCTTCTGAATAACGCAGTGATGGCAAACCATAGAATGCCTGCTCAAATGCCTTACTACCCACAATCACATGTCATGTACCCTTACCCCCAGATGGGATATTCACCCTTTGGCACATGCATGGGGTCTCAGTGTTGTGCCCCAGCATTCCCAAATCAGTATCCTGCTTACCAGGGAGGGTTTATGCCTTGTGGAAGCCAACAACCTATGCAGGCAACCCAACCTCAAGTACCAAACCTTAACCAATATGCCCAACATGCCCAAAGTGGAATGACCTTTAATTCTACTGAAATGCCATTGAATTCAACGACAAGACCGGCTTTTACTTCTGCTGGAAATCCCCCAGCGCAAAACATAAGTGGAACTGCTCAATCAGAATCTATCCAATGGGCCAAAAAACCCTCTGAAAAAGATGTTGGCAATGAGAGATCTGGAAGCAATTGGAGCAACCCAATCTCTTCAGAAAGTGAAAAGCAGAGTTCTCCCCGAAGAGGTTTTGGGAGATTTGGGGATAATAAGAATGAAGATAGCTGGTCCAGTAGACAACAGTTCAATAGCTTTGGCAGAGGTTCCAGTAGGGGCAGAGGAAACTTTGGTGGCTCATCTTGGCGTGGTAATTCTAGAGGACCGGACAAAGAATGGTCATTTGGAGAAAGGTCCCGTAACACTGATTTTGGCAATAAGAGAAGATTCAACGAGAGCGCAGAGAGTTTTCAAGACCGAGAATCCCTTTCTAAACAGTTCAGATGGCCGGCTAGCAGAGGAAGAGGTGAAAGCTCAGAGCCTTGGCAACAGAACAGACAAAAAGACCCACCAATCTGGCCCAGCACAAAAAATACACCAGGTGCGTCTAACCTGGGGACCAAAGCAACTGTTACATCAAGCGCTAAAGAAGAAGATTGGGAAACAGATTATCCAGAAGAAACCACAACTTCTAAAGCGGCAGAAAATCCTGAGAAACCAGATTTGCAAGTGTCAGAGTCTTGCTCACCTAAAAATAACGCAGAACATGAAACAGTTACTGAGGTCCCTAAGATAACTGAAGATCACCCAGAAGCATTTGGCACAAATCCTGAAGAGCCCCAACAAGATTCCAGCACTGGAAAAGGCACGGCAGAAGCTGATTTGGCGGCAGAGGTTGAGGAGAAAGATTCCACTTCGGTCATTTCTGTTAAATGCAATTACCAAGATTCTTTTAAGGTCAATGATGATGGAAAGGATATCAACAGCTTTTTTGTAGAGGTCTGTGGAGAAGGTCCATAAGCCAGATGGGGCCTTTTTCTTCAAAAGCTGTTGTATTTTGTTTTTTCATCAATAATTTTGTTTATTTCATCAATGAAGATTTAAATTTTTTCATGTAAATTTAAAGCAAATGTTTCATTCCAACCTTTTTGGATGGCTTCTATGTCACCACAGTAAGCACATTCTCTTTTAAAAATGTTTTTTTTACGCAGGTGGCCACATAACATTGCTTAAAGGAACCTTGAGCCAATACGGTTAAATTTAAATGGTTACAACCAGCGTTATGCTTTTAATTTTAGAAGTTAGGCTGGGTGTACACTAGGCAGCCCCAGAAACTGGGTAGAGTTGACGCCAATACCGCACTGGAAACACGTAACACCCCCCATTGTGCGTGTTTTTGGCGCGTCCATGGGCTTCTGTGGCTCCAACCCCTGACACAGATCATGATGCGCCAGTATATACAGGGGGGGGGGGTCTGCACTGCACGGTAGACACAGCCTAAATCTTGTATATTCAAGTGGCCACTTCACTTGATTTGATGTTAATGCCTTGTACATGTTATAATACCAGGTTAAACCAAAAAAAAATTACATGTTTACCCTAAATGTTTGATTCTATTCATGCCTTACTTTAAAATAAAAAATTTAGGAAGGTAAAAATCAAACTTTAAAAGATTACTTAATACATGATATGACTTCATCAATAAGAGTAATTCACAATACAATATTCCACAACTGCTTGAAGGACAAAAATGAAGTTGAGAAAAGCTTTACTTTGTTTATATACACAGTTTGGTGCTGTAAAAGATTCTTCCAACAAAAGAGCTGAAAACCTACAGATGACCTACTGTGGTATCATTAATACTTAGCACTGTGGGCTCAGTCATCCTTTTAGAAGTACAGATAAACCATTTAAAGCAACATTTCTGAAAAGAAAGGTCAGGTGGTTTTGGGGTTTTTAGGGCCATCTGCATGTCACATAGTGTTTAATCTGACATCTCATGGCAATGTTGCCTGTATTAAACAAGACTCAGGGTCCATGGTGAGTGTTTCAGCAGAAAAATAAAGTACAGTAGCAAGTCAACTGTGAATTGAAGATAGTAGTCATAGGGTATTATGGATTATTAAGACCTTACATTTTAGGACAACTGTGCCTTTAAATGCATAGGTAACCACACTACCCCAACCATTAAGTCTTGACTTATGACTCGGTAAGGCACATGGGGACAGTTTCTAGCGGAAAGTATGGAAGTCTGTATTCCTAGAACTATGGAAAGGAAGCTTATGCAGAGGATCAATGTTTCTAAGCTTACACTTCCCCACTTTCATTGTTTGTTATGCAGGACCCCTGTGCAGACTTCCGTCTGCTGTTCCTGTGAAATGTTCCTTCCTACGGAGAATATTTTGTTGCACTTCCAGTGTTATTGTGGAAGTGGGTTGGCATTGGCCTAATGTTTTTGAAAAAAAAAAAAATTTGATGTGCCCTTGAGCTGTTGGATGTTTGTATAATACACAATTTTACAGGCTTCACTGGCTGGAAGAAATATTATTGTTCATAAATGCTTTTTTCTGTCGGATCTGATGCTCTGGTCCTCCTAAAACTTCATAGTAAAGAGTTCACTAACTAGTGTAAGCTAAATTTAAGTTTATAAGTACGTTATAAGTTAAGAGCAAAGAAATATATTGCTGGTACATAAAAAGAGCTAAATCTTGCAGATTGTTTTCATTAAAAAACAAGATCCCATGCATCATACTGTAGAATAGAGCCCCTAGGTGTCTGTGTGACACCAGTGGTCTCTCTGCAAAGATCTGATTTTAGAACAATAGCTTTCCATGCAGCACACATGTTGCTGTTTAAAGAGTTTAGAGACCGCTGCTTCCACATTAAGAACATGGATCCCTAGCTGCTAAATGCTGGAAGGGACAAGGCACTTAGGCTATGTTTATATGGCGTTTAAGGTTGGGCCGATACCCTCTGTGTTAATCCCATGACTTGACAGGGATATTGGTGCATCCCATACATATGCATGACTTCCCGCCCCGCGGCTTTTAGTCTGCTGGCCAAGAGGTTAAGGCAGGGCAGTACGCCAACCTCCACTATCCGTTCGGTTGGTGGAGCTGCTGATAGCCATGTGAACATGCAAGACCGTAAGTCATGCATATGTATGGGATGTGCCGACATCCCCATCAAGGCATGCCTTTAACACAGGGGGTATCGACATATCCCTAAATGTCATACAAACATAGTCTGACTGGCGTAAACAAAACATATGTATGACTTTGCACATGTTTTGTTTTTTTATTTACCTGAAATATGTTGAGTTGATTCAAGATTTAATTGAGCTTCAAGGAGAGACTTTACATCTCATAATGCTTAATATGTGCCTAAACAGCAGGCCTTGTGCTCAAAGTGTTTTCCTGGTTTTAGATATCTATAGAGGGAATTCTGCAATATAAGGTGTCATGCTCGGAAAGGCAAAATGCTTTGCGCCAGGTATATGCAGTATACATCATTTAGGACTATGCAAGGTCCTCTTTGTGATATACTCTCACCATGTCTTATATGTGCAGAGTGTTGGTTTTACGATTGCAGGCCGTACTTTATGTTGTTTCAGTTTTTTCTGTTAAGAGTTTTTTCATAAATGCATGTTAAAATAAATTCTGTGTATGTGTCTTTTATCTAGGTACTAAGCTTTAAACTAAACATCTGAGAAAAAGGTATGAAATATTATGAAAGTTTTAAACAACATAGAAAGTAACATGTATAAGAAAACACAATACCAGTAAACCAATGTGAGGGGAGTGGGGACAAGAGCATCTTAAGCCTCAGTTAAAGATCTTAAGTATGAGACACAGTGCTTTCATTGTTACTATAGTCATAAGACCAGTGGTTCCCAAAATGGGTGGCAGCTTAGTTGGCAGTGGAAATCAGTGGCAGTGGTTCACAAACTTTTCTTCGAGGGACCCCCCTTTTCTATATAGGAATGTTATCACACCCCCCCCCCATTTAAACTACACAGGTTCAGAATGAGGGCCAGCGCAATGCAAAAACACATGGCCCTGAGGGAGCCACCCTTGTAAACCTCTCTCAATGTGAGTATCTTGTCTGTTTTTTTGTTTCAATTTGTTTTATCTTATTCTATTCCACATTATTTAACCAATTGTTGTACTAGGTTGTGCCCCTCTGTCCTTGTTCTTATTTGTCAAACACATGCACTCTACCTACTGTCTGCCAGACAGTGGTAGGGGAGGGTGGCTTGACTGTTCAATCCCCAAAGGAAGAAGAGAACTAACAGCGGGGAGTTCTGCAGATCTCTGGCTGAAAATACTATTGTCACATAGAGGGCTCCAAGTGCCACCTCGGCTGCGCTTCTCCCATTTGAGAACCACTTCTTTAAAGGTCCCCATACACATAACGAGCCATGGGCGATTTTGCTGCAGAACGATGTACACGCTCCCTCTTGCCCCAATGCTCGCCCAGAGAACATACATGTACGTATATCTCTGGCCAATGCCATCAGTTTGAATTGGGACCGGTGTTCCCATTCAAACTAACGGCCGGCACACAAATGGTGCCTGCCGATACTGTGAGAGATGGAGAGCAGCGTGATGACGTCAACACGTTGCTCTCCACAGCTCATCTGTCGAAGCGGGGGGCCTTTAGGATATGTCCCTCATTGCCCTTCCTCTCTACTTTTCACTCTGCAAGACCACCATGGCTGTGATCACAGTAAGCTGGGACAGATAAAGCTCTCATGTCTTCACCTCTACAATCCTGGCCAAAAGTTTTGAGAATTACACAAATATTTGAAATTCGAAAAGTTGCTGCTTAAGTTTTTATAATAGCAATTTGCATATACTCCAGAATGTTGTGTTCAGATGAATTGCATAATCCTTCTTTGTCATGAAAATTAACAAAATCCAAAAATTCCACTGCATTTCATTGCTGTCATTAAAGAACCTGCTGAGATCATTCCAGTTATCGTCTTGTTAACTCAGGTGAGAATGTTGATGAGCACAAGGCTGGAGATCATTATGTCAGGCTGATTGGGTTGGAATGGCAGACGTGACATGTTAAAAGGAGGGTGAAGCTTGAAATCATTGTTAACCATGGTGACCTGCAAAGAAATGCATTCCGCCATCATTGCGTTGCATAAAAATGGCTTCACAGGCAAGGATATTGTGGCTAATAAGATTGCACCTAAATCAACAATTTATAGGATCATCAAGAAGTTCAATTCTTGTTAAGAAGGCTTCAGGACGTCCAAGAAAGTCCAGTTAGCACCAGGATCGTCTCCTAAAGAGGATTCAGCTGCGGGATCGGAGTGCCACCAGTGCAGAGGTTGCTCAGGAATGGCAGTAGGCAGGTGTGAACGCATCTGCACGCACAGTGAGGCGAAGACTTTTGGAAGATGGCCTGGTGTCAAGAAGGGCAGCAAAGAGACCACTTCAGGGACAAATTGATCTTCTGCAGAAAGTATGGTGAATGGACTGCTAAGGACTGGGGCAAAGTCATATTCTCCGATGAAGCCCCTTTCCGATTGTTTGGGGCATCTGGAAAAGGGCTTGTCCGGAGAAGAAAAGGTGAGCGCTATCATCAGTCCTGTGTCATGCCAACAGTAAAGCATCCTGAGACCATTCATGTGTGGGGTTGCTTCTCATCCAAGGGAGTGGGCTCACTCACAATTTTGCACAAAAACACAGCCATGAGTAAAGAAGGGAACCAAAACAGCAACTTCTTCCAACAACTTAACAACAGTTTGGTGAATGGAGCACCCTGCCATAAGGAAAAAGTGATAACTAAGTGGCTCGGGGACCAAGACGTTGAAATTTTGGGTCCATGGCGGGTGGACAAACAAAAACCAACTAATTCTGACAAGCTCACAGAAGTGATTATGAAAGAATGGGTTTCCACCAGTCAGGATTTGGCCCAAAAGTTGATTGAGAGAATGCCCAGTCAGAGGTCCTAAAAAAGAAGGGCCAACACTGCAAATTCTGATTCTTTGCTTAAATCTCATGTAAAATCCTTTGAAACGTATGAAGTGCTTATAATTATATTTCAGTACATCACAGAAACAACTGCAACAAAGATCTAAAAGCAGTTTAGCAGCAAACTTTGTGAAAACTAATATTTGTGTCATTCTCAAAACTTTTGTCCAGGACTGTAAATACAGTAAGGGAAATAACCAGTCTATACAGTGACAAAAAATGAGTGAACTATAATTGTTAGGCTGGTTTGAGCAACTCAGATTTCAGCGCACTTCACAGATTTACTATGGGATTAAGGTCTGGAGACCTGAATGTGCTTCTTGAGCCTCACGTTGCCTTGCCCATGTGATTTTGTTCATTGTCATACTGGAATACCCATCCATGACCCATTTTAAATGCCCTGAGAGAGGGAAGGAGATGCTCACCTAAGACTTGACAGTACATGGTCCCATACAGCATATCTTCTGTGTGGTGAAGTTGTCCTGTTCCCTTAGAATAACACTCCTTAAACATAATGTTAGAACAAAATACAAAAGAGAAAGAATTTAGTCCCATCCAATGGTGAAGATAGAGGAACTACTGGATTTTAAATGTCTCTGTATATTCAGACAAGAGTTAGAGTGTTGAAGTGTTTATACAGTACAAAATATATTACACTTGTATCTTAACATGAGCAGATGATGTTGCAGTATAGTATCTTCAACCAAATGCAGGTAAATGCAAATAATGTGTTATCTCTTAACAAGTCAACATGTTTTGCGATTTATATCGCTTCTTCAGGAGAGGTTAAGGATATTGCAGTCTGAGAGAAAATAAATCATAAAAGACATCATAAGTATGTATATATGTACCCAAAAGTCTCAACTGTGTGAGGGAGAGTCCAAAGGGGCTAGTCTCACCACATTGCAGCACGGTATCATGTATTCTTGTTGCCAGATACGGGGAGTGGAGTACATCCAGTGACCATGTCACCCAGACTTGGATGGCAGGGGGGTGTCACCCAGTGAGTAAAAAATGTGACGAGAAACTAATAAGGACCTGTGCTGCCAAATCCAAGTGTACAAATCAATAAAAGTAACAAAACAATATGTGTGACTGCTGCGGTCCTAAACTAGTGGTGAGATGTTTGGGTAGTGAGATAGCCTTGCTGCAAAATTTGTCCTTTACTGCGTAGTGTGTTACCAATTGTTTTCTTGGTGACTATGGCACCTGCTGCCCTAAGACTGCATAATGTGTCACTCTGTACCCCCCACGGTAGTGTTACTGCAGCTATTAACCCCTGGAAGGCTGAAAGCTACACAGAGATCAACTTGGGGATATCCTCAGCTCAGAGTAGGTAAGTATATTGTTTCAGGATTTTGAGCCATTGGTACAACTCAGAAGTAAGTAAAAATGAAAATCTGAGCTTAGGTGTGCTATAACTGTAAAGGTGTATGTTAAATTGTTATTATAACAAAATTGTGACAAAGATTAAAACATGGATTCAGCAAAAAAAGTCTACCATAGTTGGGTAGCTAGCCAGGAGATTTTAACATGGCAAGGAAATAGATATAGGGACACATACATCTGGGTACACCAACACCTCTATTCAAGTGAAGGTAAAAAAACTAAACACTTATTTACAAAATGATAGCAAAGAATACTTAGAATAACTAAACATCAAATATGAAAGATGAACATTGTCCTTCGAGGACTTCCTTATACCAGTGACCTTGGCTTCAGTTCAAGAGAAATAAATTATGGTAACTTGAAAAGTGGTAAGAAAAAAAAAAAACTTGATGCAAAGTTTTTTTGTCTATGGGTTAATATTGTGTGATCTATATCACATCATGTGTGTGTTTAAGCTAAGCCGCCCCTGTGTTATAGTACAATCTCTCCTGTTGCCCTATTGCCCTGCAGCCCCATATGACACATGGACTTTAATACTCGTAGGTCCCTCCTTGCTGGTCATAAGCTCGACCCTGACACAAGAGTGTCTGTTAGCCAGGCAGGGGTTAAACCAGACCTCCATTGTTTCGAGGGGCCAGTTCTCTGGAAAAAACTGTCAGTCTCATCAGATCCTTTCTCTGGTCCAGAGTGCCAGCTAAGCACATGCCTTTTATCAGGAACCAAAGCAGCTCCCAGCTTGGGGGATCTATTGACCCTTTTCTGCCAGCTTTGGGTGAGCAGTATCCTGAGTTCAAAGGATTTTACCTGCGTCAACAGAAACCATCCAAAATGACCACGAGCATCACAGGGTTTTTTTGGACGTCAGCCTAGTCTGATCCTTTTCAGCGCTGTACTCCGTAAGAGTGACATCTCTGTTCCCTCAGTCACCTCTTCTAAGAACACCTCAAACAGGTAAGAATACTTTTTTTATATTCAAAGCATGGACGCATTTCCATTTACCTAATTTACCAGAAAACAAAAAATTCATTGATTTTTTTATTCTTCTGACATATAGACAAACAAGTTAAAGTAATGGATCTCAATGTATATTTCTAACTAAAGCGTAGGCAGTTTTGTTGGTAGTTTATATCATGAGCAAATCAAATGTACCGTTTTCCTTGAATATAAGCCAAATTTTTCAGCACCTGAAATGTGCTCCAAAAATTTAATTCGGCTTATATTTGGGTCAAAAAATTAAAATCACAGCATTTTGTAGGTGGACTTTATGAGTGAATTGCAAAGCCCTAAAACATGCTATTATCACCATCAATTTGCTGGAGATGTAGAGAAGGGTTGTGGGAACATTTTGAAAAAAAATTCTTGCTCTAGCATATGTAGTTTTTGCATAAATTAAGTTCAAAGTCAAGTCAAATTTGCAAAAACCTTTATATGCTAGAACAATAATTTTTTCTTTACAATGTTCCCACATCCCTTCTCTACATCTCCAGCACTTCTAGTGATGATACCTTGTTCAGGGGCTTTGTAATTAACTTACAAATCTGCTGAATTAAATAATTGCACCTCAAAACAAACATTTGCTGTGTGTTTCTGTGCCTTAGTTGCTGCCTTTCCCTCCCTAGACTTATACTCGAGTCATTCAGTTTTTCCAGATTTTTTTCTAAAATTTGGTACCTCTGCTTATATTCGGGTCGGCTTATACTGGAGTATATACGGTAATACCTTTGTTTCTATGTTTGGTAATGGAAAATGTATTCCATATTCATGAACAGATTTGTTGAACTGGAATTACAAAAACATGAAAACATTTTGTAAATCATAGGAATCGCTAACATTCAAAATCAATGTCTAGAAAATACTATGTATAAAAATACTTTATACAAAAAAATAGATATATTTAAAAAAACGCCAAAAACTTGACTAACTTTAACTTAATTTGTTTTAATGTTAATTATGGAATTGTTTTAGCTAAATATATGCACTAGAGATGGTCAAATTTTTCAACTTGCTGACTTTGTGAGCTGATTGCAAAGCCTCTAAAAATTGTATTATCACCAAACTTGCTGGAGATGTAGAGAAGGGCTGTGGGAACATTGGGTAAAAAGGTTTTACTTAAGTTTTTGCATAAATTAAGTTCAAAATTCAACGTTGAAATTTGGATTTTCAAAATGTTGACTTGATTTTGAACTTCATTTATGCAAAAACTATTTGTGTTAGAGTCATCCTTTTTTGTAGTGTACCCCTAACCCTTCTCTACATCTCCAGCAAGTTTGGTGATCATGCCATGTTCCGGGGCTTTGCAATTAACTTGAAATCTTCACCATATTTCCAAATCTCATTCTATGATATTTCACTGTGAGCGTGATTCAAGTGTCTATCAGGAATAACAATAATAAGAATCCAAAGTTTCAAGGCTTCATATTTAGCAGTAACATATTTAAAAATTTGATATAAATTAAAATTTAACAAATTAATATAACGTTTTAAAAAGTTGCTAAATATCAAATTCGTTTGGAAACCTCCACTGCATCAGACATCCCTATTTGACACGCGCAGAACGCAGCTGTTGTAATGCTTAAAAATGTGATTATAATCAATGGTCAACTTTAATATTTAATGCTGCATTGCGCCGCCTTAGCTTGTCCAACCACATCTAATTCAATGGATGCTTTTTTAACACTTTTGATGCTTTTACTTTTCAGTAGAACAGGTCCTTTAAAAAAAGTGGCAATGACGTGAATGTGTCTTTAATGTGCTTGTGGAGACAGACCTACATTGTCAAGTTTTTCTCATCACATTACATTTCTCAAAGGGGTTTGAAAAGTTGACTAATTTCAGTATATAGACTGTTGACTTAGTCTGGCCATACACGTCTAGATGGGCTCTAGATTGATGGCAGTTTCCAGAGCTGACATCAAGCCGTACATGCTCACGGCCCATCGAACAGGGCCACCCCTTTTCGAAGACAGGCGGTCAAACAGGTAATGGACATGTCCATAAATCCAGATCGAATCTCATTCCTTTGAATGGGGAGCAGGGTTGGATTGGGTTAGATAAATGTGCCACCGGACGCTGTGCGGTGACGTCACAGGTCATCGATCGTGCACCCATCTATATGTATGTGGGCACCTTTAGTTTTCTGAATATGGTGCTGACTAATTACTCTATAATTATCATGTGCAATAAATTCTTGTCTTGTTTATTTTTCTGTCTCACGTGATTGGCTATTGAATACAATGTTTGTTTGCCCTTGGACAGCACTATGGTTAATTGCATATTTTTGCTACACGTAATATAGATTTAAAGGGCCAGTTTAGGTAAAGTCCTCTACAGGTAGGGTGTAAATGTTTGGTCTTCATCAAGCAGATCTCTATCTTTTGGTATGTTGGCGCATATGTTTTCCGGTAACACGCCTACTTTAAAAAAAAAACTGCATACTGTAAAGATTTGAGACTCAATGCTGCACTGATCTGATCTACTGGTAGTCAACCCATTGTAAACCTGGTACTTTGGGTATGAGGATATGCATGCCACTCCTCCTACCATCCCAGCCAATTGTCAGGGCCCCAGTGCAGAGGAATAAGCATTAGTATTAATTTACTGGAACAAAAATTCTAATTTTGGAATGGTTTGGGAAATAAAAAGGTAACCCTGTCTGTAGAAGGCCAACAATAAACAAAGTTCATCTTTCCAGTGGTCCATGCCTTCAAACTGTGCAAACATTGTTACCCAATGTGTGAAATATCTGCTGTCATCACTGCAGACATAGAAACCACCTCATGTAATGGAAGGAGCTGGTATTTGAGACAACTGTATAGGTAAGCCTAGAACATCCCTGAGTTACTCCTTATAATGGCAGTGAACGTGTTGCTTTGATCTTTGTCACTTTAGACCTGAAAATATCTCATTTTGGTGCTTCTGGGCACCAGGAAAAATGTGGTCCTCTCCATTTACTCTCTGCAGTGCTTGTAGGGGGAAGAAGACGGTCACTGGACCCTCATCACATGATGAAAATGTTGTGACTCCCTGATCAGATAATGTGTTTACAATAAATATGATTATTCATTTATACCCAAATATGGTCATTTATGCACGCACACCGGAGCTTTAAGTCTTCAACCATGTACAGAAAGAGTTTAAATCTGGGAAGGACTTTTACTCTGAGAGACTTTGTGGGCATAAGAAGTGCCAGGGACCCCTGTACTCATTACTTAGTGTGGATGTGGTATAGTAAAAGGGGCCCCCTGATACTTACTGAGCTCTCACCTGCAGAACTCCACTACAGTAGATAGGTTCTGGGGGTGAAGGGGCCTTTCCCTCATTATGCCATTGGGCCTGTGTGGAACACGCCTTCCCTGGCTGACTAGGCCGGCCACAGGGCAGGGTATTACCAGGAGTGGGGGGGAGGGGGCATGCTCATGCTTTGGCCTCCCTAGCCAAACTTGCCAGGGGCTATGCACAAAAGGAGGTCAGGTTCTGGAATGGGGGGGGGGACTTATGTCAATTAAAAAAACTACAAAAGAAGTATATTACACTTATCTTTGCACATGCAACATAAACATATGCAAAGGGGTTCTGAGTAGGGACTCTGTCAAAATGTTTAGGGTTTTTTTAAAGCTCTTGTATGAGCATTTTTTTATGTTAGCACCAATGTGTGCAAACTTCCGGGGTGTCTGAACAGTGTTAAACATGGCGCTGGACAAACATCCACGTCACCCTAGACTAATGTAGGGACAGGGGGTGATCCAATTCCACTGCTACAAAGGAGAAGATGCGCACAGTTTAGGAATTAGTGATTTAACAGTTTCCCCTATAGTTAGATTTCTGATTGGTTGCACAAGTTTGGAGTTGGAAAATCTGCAGTATGTTACTCCACTTTGAGCAATTTTTCCTTTACTACCTGTACTAGAGACGTGTAGGAAATTAATGAAAATCTGCCTATGTCAAGAGAAATCCAATCTTTGAGAATGGTCCCCAGAACAGGAGTTCCCATTGGTGTATTTTATTTTATATTCTAGTGCTGCTGCAGCCAAACTGTAGTAAAAACACTTTAATTCTCCCGCTATCGATCCTGGCCCATTCAGTGTTTTTCATTATGACATTTTTTCTTACACTGCTGTAGAAAAAGTCACCACTATGACTATCCTGCGGAGTCCATACTGGATACTACATTGATGGTCCCATCATCCTCCATCACTTGAACCATGGAGCATGAGGTGTCATTCCAATGGCTGTTCATCACTGTTACATAGAATGATTGTTTTATGCAATATATACCATTTGTAGCAAAGCTTGTATTTTCTGCCTCATCTCTTCTGCAGATATTGTGCTTTTCTCCGCCACATCATCAGGATGTACAGTTTTATGGGTGGAGGCCTCTTCTGTGCCTGTGTGGGCAACATACTTCTAGTGGTCTCCACTGCCACTGACTACTGGATGCAGTACCGTCTTTCAGGAGCCTTTGCGCACCAGGGCCTCTGGAGATACTGCGTGACCGGAAAATGTTATATGCAGACAGAGAGTATCGGTAAGATTCCACAGAATATTGTTCTGACAGTAGTATGGAGGCTACCAATGCTGATCTTTCCTCCTGAAAATTCTGTTTGACATTCATGCTTATTAAAGTACTGCACAAATTTGAGCCGGTGATCTAGAACAGTGGTGGGCCACAAATGCCTCAGTATTACTAAAGGGCCACACATATTCAATCTATACTGACTTGTATAAGCATTTTTTATAAAAAAAAATTACAGCAGGCATAACTAGAAGACATTATTTTTATTTTTAGAAAACAAAACTTGTTTTAAATTATACTTCGGTTAGATTTAGGTAACACTGAATATGGTAATGCACATTTTGTGTCATATATATCATAAAAACCTTTGATCATAGCGATGGGACACATACCCTTTGACTCAATGGATGCGTCAGCGGGGTGATAGGTGGACAGGCGAGTTCCTATGCCCTATGCATTTACAGTTAGGTTTCGTGAGCCACAAGTGGAGGACAGAGGAGGCCTGCTAAAGAATGCCCAAAGGGCCGCATGTGGTCCCCGGGCTGCAGGTTGGGCACCTGGGATCTAGAACAAACATTCAAAGGAATGTGGTCCCTACCTGTTGTCCTATATACTTCCTTCAAAGTCAGGTTGGTCATCAAGGACTTTGCTACTTAATGGCAAGCCTCAAGACTTTTTAGCTGAATCCCATGGAGATTTAATGAAAATTGTCACCTAGCCTGGAAAAAATAAAGGTACGTAGGTACATAATTTTTTATTACTATTAAAGTGAAGTCTAAGGCTAGCCCACTTTTACTTCCTGTTGCTCTATATAATATAATCCGAAACATGACAAAAAATATTAGAACTTTTGCATATTTTAATGTAAAGTAAACAGTAGTATATACTTCCTTTTTTTTTCTTCCAGCTTATTGGAATGCCACTCGTGCTTTTATGATACTGTCCACCTTGTCTTGCTTTGCTGGCATCATTGCTGGGATCTTGTCCTTTGCCCACTTCTCAACTTTCCAGAGATTTAACAGATCTTTTGCTGCAGGCATCATGTTCTTCATCTCAAGTAAGTGTTACTTATAAAAAGTAAAAATTGGGAGCGATACTACCAAACCTCAGACAACAAAAATAATCAGCCACACCCCTTGAAATCACAAAGAACTAGAGAAGACCCTATTGAGGGGACCGCTCGATCTTTACTCCACAGCGTTTGGGTTTTTAGGCTAAAGATAGTAAACAGAAAAAAACAATAATAATGTCTTTATTGAACTCATAGGAACAAACAAAATATTTAAAAGGTACTTAACATTTCATACACAAATACATGAACCACCTGGTGCATTAAATCAACAATAGGAAATGCACTGGGACATCATATCCAATTCATATGCACTATGACGCAATGTTGTGTCCAGTCCCATGCATTACACCTTTCATTAATTGGGGACACCAGTAAACAATGGAAAGACTTCTATTAATAGGATGGAATAGTTATTGGAAAAAAGGAAAAACATATATCCATCTACGTGAATATTTATAGCAGGAAACAAAATCCAATCCATAATAGAAGGATTAATCTCCCTGTTTGTTGATGAATCCGTAGATAACCATCCATATTAGGATTTTGTTGATCAGATTCCTTAAGAGCTATTATCTGAGGTTTTTATTGATCCTGCCCCCTATTACATCATCAGAGCTCCAGTGATTACAATGACGGTCATTTGTGTGTGAAGTGTTGAGTACCTTTTACATTTCACATATTTTGTAGTTACACACCAATCTTGCTGAGACATGCATCATATATACACACCAATCATACAAAAACATTCATCATTCACATAGGGACACGCACACTATACTCATGCAGAGACATGAATCATTTCCATAGAGACACACACACAGACAGACACACACACATGCACTCTACTTACTGTTTGTAGCTAGTTCATCCATGTTTGGCTTCCTGTTTGTCCCTCCCTCAGCCCCCTAGCTGTGCCCACCCCCCAGTTTGGAGACCATTGCATTACACTGTGGGCCGGTGTCTGAAACCATTGTCTGCTCTTT
Organism: Ptychadena robeensis; assembly: GCA_036250615.1. NCBI lineage: Eukaryota > Metazoa > Chordata > Amphibia > Anura > Ptychadenidae > Ptychadena > Ptychadena robeensis. The sequence continues at coordinate 46,371,449 of CM070038.1, forward strand.
GCTCTCAAATATTGAATTTGGCTGACAAGTTCACTTTAAACTTGTATTATCATTAAGCTTTCTTTACATAACTGAACTCTGATTGACTAAACAGCAGCTGAAACAAACCATAAAAGAGATGTAAAAAGGCCTTTCTGGCAGATATAAAAATGTAATGGACACGGCAACACATTAAGTAATGTCATGTCTTGTCTGTTAGGGGAAAATAGATGTCTGCCAGTGACACGGCTTGTCTCCCGAGATTAATATGACATTAAGTTGCACAACTGCCGAAAGCGGTGAAACTGACACCATTTATTTCTACAAGTGACAGACTCTCACAAATGATATTTTGCCATCATTTCACTGAAATGTCAGACGTAATCTCTGTTCCTGAAGAGCTCATCATGAACTGCCGAGTGCATTAAGAGGTCCTATGTCCTCCCTGGGACCACTCAAAACTTCATTCCAGTTACATTACTAATGCTTTAATAATATATACAAGATTTATATATATTATGTTTAGATGGAGTATGTAAAGGTTGAGGGCCCCTTCACACCATTGCTAGCCATCATTTCTATTGTAGATTTTTATGTTCAGTAATGACAGCCCCTGATTTTCATAAATTTTTCTTACAATGAAATCGATTGTGAGATCACACAGCTTTCCATGTAGGATACGTCCCCTTCATTTCAAACACAGTCTTTCATTCTTTAGCTGCTGGTGACCTCGCTCCTGGTTACATAAATTATATTGAAAGGTACGACGTATACAAGCACTTCTGAAAGTGGTGCTTCCCAGTAACCCTGAAAACATGTTAGCTGTATTTTATTCAAGAAAATGTTTTGCATACTTGAACACTTCATTATCTTACTACAGAATTTCTTTTACTTTTTTTTACCCGTAGCCCTCTTTGTTCTACTGGCCATGGCTATTTACACTGGAGTAACTGTTAATTTCTTGGGCAAGCGATTTGGGGACTGGCGCTTCTCTTGGTCCTACATTCTGGGCTGGGTGGCTTTGCTTATGACATTCTTCGCAGGTAAGATCTATATATTTACTGATATATGGTATATGTAGTCATATCATTCTATCTATCTATCTATCTATCTATCTATCTATCTATCTATCTATCTATCTATCTATCTATCTATCTATCTATCTATCTATCTATCTATCTATCTATCTATCTATCTATCTATCTATCTATCTATCTATCTCTTCTCTATCGAGGGATATTATCAATCTGTCTAACTACTAACAATTTACTCTATCTAGTTGTAGTTATCAACCTATCTGTCTATCTATCTACTTATGTATCTACTGTATGTAGTTATATTATCTATCTATTGTATCTAGTTCTATCTTTTTATACATCTGTTTAAAATTTTTCCCCCTTCCGTTTTTTCTTTCATCACAGGGATATTCTATATGTGTGCCTATCGCATGCACGAGTGTCGGAGAGTATCTGGTCCTCGTTAAAAAGTGTGGCTTCGGTGGAAGTTTCCAAAACAAAATGTAGGACAATACCTCCTAAAAAATAGCAAACTTTTGTCTAACAGTTCTGGACACCAATGGATAGTTACCATCAAGTTTTAGTAGATACAAGCAAGCCCATTCAGTCCCAAATGCATTAACTTAGAGCAACCAACTAAAATGTACTTTCCAGTGACTATGGTAAACCTTTTAAGGCTCCCATACACGTTTCAATTTCCCTATGATTGATGCCAGATTCGACATTTTCGATTCAGATGTCAGATTTGATTTTTGATCGACGTTGGTTAGTTCGATCCAACTACCTCCCACATGGAGAAACCAATATTTGGTCGATGTTGGTTCGATCAATCAAAAGCATAATCGAAGGAAATCAACTGTAAACACACCAAAATGTCTGCCACTGGATTTATAAGTATGCTTATTATTTATATCTAACCAAAATCGTTCGGGCAACCACAAAATAACATTTAATGTATACTCGATCGATCAAAATTTTCCAACATGTCCAATTACTTTTGATTAGATTTTTCGGTCAATTTAGATCAAACTAGGTCAATCAAACCATGTGGACAGGCATTGATTTTTGGTAGATCGAACAGGAAAATCAAAACATGTATGGGAACCTTTACAGTACAATTGGCTGTTGAGGGTTAAGCTAGGCATACACAGTTTGATTTTAGCGTTCGATCGACCTAATACATCGGTCGAAAAGTGATCGGACATGTTGGAAAATGTTCGTCGATTGTACAACGATCGAATTAAAATCATAGCATTGTGTTTGTTGGTAGGGCGATTGTATTTGTTGAACACATTTATATATGACTCTTTCCTTTGTTTTAGAATTGAAACTAAAATCAGCAATTACGGTTGTGTTACGATCGTATTATGATCAGACTTTTAATGTGGTGCTATTTTGGATTTGATTTCGATCGGTGTCCAATTAAAAGATCAAGATCTAAAATTGAATCGAAAATCGATTGTTCTAAAATCGAACCGCGTATGCCTAGTTTTAATGCACTTCGATTTGCTCCCCACCTTGAAGCATTTGAATCTGCACATAGCATAACCTTGTAAAAACTGGTGCTGATAAAAGACGGTGTGGTGTTTGTCTGGAACAGATACTTCATTATTTAGATGGACTTATACTTACCATACAGATATGATATCCATCTTTTTGGGGTGAATGAATAGATTTAATACCACACCATCATGTCAAAATTTTTTAATATTGTTGCTATGTATGGTCTATTCACTGATTAAAATCGCGTTAACAAAAGCCCATTTAAATTCTGATTTCTGCAGACTAAATTTTTTCCTGAAATGCAGCCGCAATCAGGCAACATTTTTTGAAAAACAAGAGTTTTTCTAATTACGTTTTTGATCTCTTGTTAGGATTATTCACAACAAGTAGTTGTCTCAAGCGCACTGAAAAATGCGGGATTATCTATTACTGCCCAGAAACAACTTCAGTTGCATTGGCTGCAGTGGGAAAGGGCCCACTCTTGAGATAATTTGAAAAAGCAAATGTTTAAGCCGGCCATAGACGTCTTGATCTATTGCTGGGTTTTATCACCACGCTGAGGAGTCGGCTTGAGAACTGACAGGAATCCTGGGTGTTCCACTAACACATGCGATTCCTGTCAGATTGTAGCCAATTAACTTGGAGGGGGAGGACACTCCCCCTCCGAGTTAACTGCCTGCAGCAGGATCGGGCACAAAAAGAACCAGCAGGACGGATCCGCGTGTGATCCGACCTGCTGGCTCTTTTGGTCGGATCCTCAAGGTGGGCTCCCCTGTAGTTGCAGGCGACCGACCGACCGTCATGCTCACTCCCACCAAATACATAAAGGTCAGTTGCCTGCAACTACAGGGGAGCCCACCTTGAGGATCCGAGGCACCTGGAGGCATGCAACTATGGCCGGGAATCGGCCCGTCTATGGGGGACTTTAGACTAGAAATAGACTATAATCTTGGATGCATCATGTCCAATGAGCGCAATGAGGGCCAAGTAATCATTAATGCTACAATGCGGCCCCCTCTTATCAATGGGCTGACTTATGATTACCATGTCCGGACACGTTAGTCACATGTCAGTCTGAGGTGTCAAAATCATATGTTCATTGCATTCATTAAAAAAATCCCTGGCAGAATATTCTTTCTCATATATACAAAAACATGATCTCCCTAGTGTTGCCCCAGACTGAAATAAAACTTGACATCAATGTTCAATCTTCTCAACAATATGGTGTAGTTGTTGTTAAGAGGATAACTAAAAAATCATTGGAATATATTTCTCAGTAGTCATGTTGGACAGAAATCCTCGCACCAAGGTCATTGTGTAACATGAGTTGGTGCTATGCAGTGCCATTCGGTATGTTGCAGTGTGTTGGCATTCTAGAAAAGACTTCAGAAGCGACATATGCTCTGGTGTGGTACATTCAAATGACTGGACAACCTTAATGCAACAATGTTGGAAACAAGCTCTTAAGATTTTCATAAATTTTTCATCACCTCATTTTGAACCCTGTAAGTACCACAAGATACTGGAAGTGATAACTCAACCAGTGTTTATCACTAAAGTTTTAGAATCTACTAAAATGAATATAGTGCATTTAAAATGTTGTGAAAGTTAGAAAAAAGTTGAATCCTTATTGTTTTCATTTTTTGGCTATTTAATAAAGAATACGCATGCACATTGTAATTGAATTTAATCTACTGAAATGTTTTAGGTATTAATGTAAAAAAACACATAGAAGAATTGGCAAAGATATCAACCTGTGTAGCTGCATTTACATTTTTTATTGTGTTTCAACTACAAGCCGCAGGGATATTTGAATTCAGTTAATATTTCATGGATCATTTAAGTAAAGTGAAAAGATCATGCCTGCCTGTACATAGTGAGTATGTCTTGGATATATTGCCATACACTTCATTACATCATATCTTTTATGGCAGTAAGACCTGGCTCCTAATGGCCAACCCCCAATTATCCCCAAACTGTTCATTAAAGTAACTACACCAAAATGTATTAGCTATTATGTAAGCTGGGCATAGACGGTTAGATTTGCGGCCCATTTCTCTGCAGACCGACCACCATGAGCCAAAAATGATTAAGAGATCTTCTGCCAGGGTAAACACAATGGTATGCCCACCTTTTCTGGGGCCTGGCAGAATGTGCTGGTGTTTCATTAAAGAAAAGATCCAGGATAGGATTCACAGCGAGTCTATAGGGAAAGGATAGGTTTTACTGCACACATCCCTGTGGATATCATGATGTCATGTTAGATCAATGGCACTAACACATTTCCAAAACCCAGATGCAGGCTATAAAAGCTTTCTGAAAAGAGAAATAATTTAAGTACAGCAGGCTGCTGGGCATTTCTAAATCAGGTATGAGAAGCAACATAACTGTTAAAAGAACTGTCAAAAAGGGTAACCTATTCCCTTATTTTAATACATCATCATGCGTCATGGCCCATCTAAGACACAGCGACGCTGCTCGGTTGCTGTTCTGTATACGGCGGTGGGTGTGTATTGCTTGACGTTGCAAACTGTGTAATTTCATCGATTGTCATATTCCTGTCAGGTTCTATGGTATGGTGATAATAGCTGATACATCCTATAATTAAAAAAAAGACTTTGTTAGTGCGGTGCTATAATACCATATTTTTTGGACTATAAGATGCAACTGACCATAAGACGCACCCAGTTTTTAGAGCAGGAAATCAGAAAAAAAATATTTCATTTGTTTAAATGAATGTGAAAAAATCTCCTGCAGTACCCCTATTCAGCCACTAAGTGTCAGGAATTTAGCAGACTTTAGCGTCTCTTCCTCACACAGAGCTCAGAGAGGGGAGGGAGGGGGAGCACAGGGGAATCTGATCTCCCTTCTCTGCTGCGTGTGTGAGAAAGCTGCTTGCTACACACACTCTGCATTGGCTATATTTGCGAGGCTCTGCAAATATAGCCAATCAGTTCAGCTCTCCCGGCAGATGGAGATTACACAGCTGACATAGCCCATCAGCTGTGTGATCTCCATCGGCACACAGGAGGTGTGCCGACTGAGATCACACAGCTGATCTCCTCTCTCTCTCTCTCTGCACACAGCTGATCTATCTGCCGGGAGAGATGTCGGGGAGCCAAGTTGCGATCACCGGCGGCCGGATGGCCACGGGTGGTCGCACATTCGGACCATAAGACACAGGCACTTTTCCCCCCCAATTTTGGGGGTGAAAAAGTGTGTCTTATGGTCTGAAAATACGGTATATATTATTTTCTAAGGGAGAAATAGCTTATATTTGTCACAATCGGCACTGATTATCGGTAACATTACATTTCTTTTTGGTCATGGTATAGGAATCAGGAAGTGGCTCCCTGCACATGCTTCAGTTTCCATTCATCAAAGCTGAAAATGCATGAATAGGCATTGGATATGGGTGGTTTTAGGCCATGTGCCCACATGAGTGATCACCGTGATCACTAGAGATTTCTATGGGGAGCGATCTGGTGTGATTGGGTGCGTTTTCACCTGTAATTTTCGACCACGATTATGAGAAGAGGTCAGGAATGTGGCTCCTGTCACCCCTAACACTTTTCATACTGGGAACAGTCAGGTTTTTGTAATTACAGGGTATGCTGATCTGACTATATAGAAAGCCCAGCACTACCTATCTACTTCACAGACAGAGCTTTTAGACATTAAGAGTGAACATAAAACACAAATAAGTTAGGAGCACCATTTATTAATAATGAATTTATCTTAAGCTGGCCATAGACGCATAGAACTGCGGCCAATTGGTCAGACGTTTGTGTGATGATGTCATCACGCCGCGGTTGAGCCTCTGTGGCTCTGACAGGAAATAGCTTTTGATTCCCGTACTATACTTTGGATGGGGCATCCAGGATCGCTTGCTCCAGACGGGCAGCATTGATCCATGGACTAATATCACCCATTTGATTGCCACGAGCACGCATGGCAATTGATCGGATCTATGCGTGTATGGGAGGGTTTAGTCACAGATTCCTGCAGGCCCAGGGGATCTGCTGTTTCTGCATCCAACTCTTAATATATTCCTTGCCTCAGAGAAGTGTCCAGCTGAAGACCTCCCTCTGCTGGATACTAGTGGCATACCCTTCCCTGTCAGGTGCTCCTCCCTCCTGCCCTATTTAAGGAAGTCTCAGGCAACATGTTCCTTGTATATGATAGACTCTTTGACTTCCCGGTTTCTGACTTTAAGCTCGTCCTCCGGATTATCCCCGTCTTAATCATTCGACTTGGTACCTCGTCAGATATCTATTGATCCCGCTCAAAGGAAGGGTACACGGGTAGATTTTTTAATAAATTAGAGCACAATCGAGCTCAATGAGCATGCACGGCACTCAATTGTGCTTGAATCTATTTTGAAATTCCAGCTTTTCCAATCTTACCATGCAAATTTTGTACAAACAATGTAATATGAGGATCTTTCTAAACCTTCCAATCACTATGTATTCTATCAGGGAGGACCCGACACTGTTGGTAGATCAAAGAAATTGTATGGAGTGATCTAAAGGTGTATGGGGGGGGGGGTGTATCCTAAACATAATGACAAAGTTGTGCCTAGAAATAATTCCACAAACAAGTTACAGACAAACAGTTATGGAATATAGTAAAATACACTGCATTGGTTGTTGGTGGTGCTTTTTCGAAATGGGGGGAACCCAAACATACATAATAATAAATAAATAAATATACATAAAAAGAAATTACCAGCCACAAAGTACAGGATAGTGGCCACCCAGCCGAAGATTAAACCATATGAAATGTGGGAAAACCAGGGGATAAGAACTAAGAAGGCGGTTGCTGAGGCTACGGCACCTATTGACAGAGTAGCTGTAAAGAGGAAAAAACAATGCACATTATAAACAATGAAAGAGTCAATACAAACTCTAATCACATCCTGAACTGTCCTGTGCTGTTCTGAGGTTCCAGAAGGGATCCTGGTTCATCTTCCATGATCCTTTTCTCGGCTCTTACAGGTGGAGCAAGAAAATCAATTGGGGGAGTTTGGGAATCTTCAAATATCTAGTGCAACATTCCTGTGATATCTAACACAAATTCACCAATGGGAAAAGAACTCCCCTGAAATGGGATCAACTGACCTCTGGGACTTTATTCGTAGATAACTGCGGCACCACATTCGCTAGCAACATCCAGGGCTGCCGTCAGAAATCATGGGGACCCATACTGCCAAATTGGCCGGACCCCCTACGGGGGTGGGGGGGAATTGCTGGCAGTTGTTCCTGGACTGTCGGCAGGCACTTCATACACAGTTGCTGCTGGCCAGTGAGCAGAGGCTGCCGGCAGGCTTGCCATACCGATTGGGCAGCCCTTCATGCTGAATGACGGGCCTGCCTAGCTGCCCGGGACGGGAGTCCCCTCTATCCTTCCCTGATGGCAGCCCTGGCAACCCCACCCCCCCTCCCCACCCGCTCAACAACTTTTCTGGTAGCATCCAACCCTAGAGCCCAAACACAACAACTTGGGGCCCAAGGCAAAAAATGTTAATGATTGCTAGAAACGGCCCTGAATGCAGACTAGGCTGCAATAGAAATAACATTTATGACACTGTGTTCACAGTTCTCTACCATTCTCTCACAAGTGTGAAGTGACATCAAACACTCAGATGTCACCTAAAACATCATTTTAATGCAACAGATATTATTATACTGTTTTTTGTTTTGTTCCGAGAGCATTTGGGAAACAATGAGTGAAAGGCAGCTGCAGCAAGGACTACAATAGTCCTCATCAATAATCTGACATTTAGAGATGCAAAATGGTCAAAAAATAACCGTGTCACTTCAAAGTCACTTAGATGGAAAATCTTCCAACTAATGCTAAACACTTACATGGAGAAGACCAGCAAATGATCTACGGTCAACAGTGACCACTGAAATGCTTTTCATGGCAAGAAATCTGAGCATAATATGATTAGCAGATGGTACATACCTGTTCCAAACATAGTTTTTGCTATCATTCTTTTCAGATCTGTCATGCCATACACCATTGCCAGGACGGCTATAACATTGCCAAATATTCCAAACAAGAGTGCAAACACAATAAGGACTTTGGCATATACTAGGAATGAAATGAAGAAATGCAATAGTTAGGCACAAAGACATAAAGTAAGAAAAACACTGTGATTTAATCAGGGTACAGACATGAAGAAATGGGCCAGATCTATCTGGCCCATATAATATGCGTCCATCCCTGTTTTCGAGCGGGATTCAATCAATCCCGCTTGAAAACAGACATATCGGGCATGACTGTTACATACGACCAATGTCCGTTGCTTTGCATGGAAACCTTAGGTCTCCAAGCAAAGCATTGGCTGAGCTGGGGAGAGAGCAGAGCTCTGCTGATATCTGACAGCAGTGTGAGGACATCTTCATGCTGCTGTAGGGAACATCAGATGGCTCAAATATCGAGCCGTCTGTTCCCTGCATAAGAGGATGAAAACTGAAGTATGTCTGTGTGTGTTTAGCCAGAACTTTGTGAGTCAACCTACCCATAACAGCTTAAAGCTACCTATACACGTGTAGATTCCCAGGCGATCCACCAGCGACTCATCACAGTGTGATGCTTTCATTCATTCGTTCGCCAAACTTATAGGAATCGTAATGTGTGCCACTCAAGCATGGATTCCTGTAATATATATATAGCAATTGTCCAGAAAAGAATTGTCAAGTGAGATCGCCGTGTGGCCGACTTGTGGTGCTATTCTGGCCAATCGATCCAGGTGGGCACCTCCGTTTTGCGGGCAATCATCCGCACAATCGACCGCGAATGGACAAATGTATGGGGGGCCTTAGCATACACTCTCCTGCATGGACCTTCCATTAGATTTTGCATTGTGTCTGTGGGAATTAGCGCCCATTTAGCCAAAAGAACCTTTGTGGGGTCAGCTACAAATGTTGGACCAAAAAGATAAGGTTTATAATAGGGTTTCTAATGCTGGCCATACTCGGGTCAATACTTGTGCGATTGGCGAACAACGATCGCAACGTGATGATGCAACAGATAGATCGTCAATTGTTCGTCTAATCGTTTAATAGCACTTTGATTCCTGGTCAATACTTAGGAGGGGGCCCTGGAATGTCGAATCCCTGTTCTATCCACATTTCTTCAAGTGAGATCGAACAAAGGTTTTCACATTCAATTCCCGATCGGTTGGGAATCGAACGATAAGGTTTTCATTAGGGCTTTCCTTTAAAAAAAGAAATATTTCAACTTTAAATTTGGTGGACAGGGCTGCACATGGCCCGGAAGTAGGGCGGGCAAGATCTTCTAGAAAAGAGAACTCATTCAATTTGATTAGCAGATTAGGTTGATCTTCTCCAAATTCACTGGTTATGATCATTTTATCATCTCTAATTATAGTTGAATAAAAGACAATTAGAGAAGTAATAATCAGCTGATCCAATTCATCATGTGCTTCTCTGTGATGTTCTCTTTGTGGAGAACTTTTCCTAGGAGAAGTTGCCATCCCCACCCCAGAGCGCTGACACAGAAGGATTCCTGATGCCCAGAGATTAGTATTTATTTAATTCAGAAACAGATTGCTTGAACCTAGACCTGCCAGGTGGCTGGGCACTGGGACTATTTTCTGTAATGCTTGGCATCTGCTAAATTATCAGTGTTGTAACTGTAGCAGGGAAGTATTCGATTTATAACCGGGACAAAGACAAAAATAAAAAAGAATATTTAATAATAATAATATATATCATTATACAGTATTTGTTTTTCTGAAAATACATGAACATTTGTATTTTTTTGTTTATTGTGCTGATATTTAGATGTTCTAGGTGTAAGATGAAAAATGTCATCATATGTGTAAAATATATAATCTACTTACTGATATCCGTGTGAGCAATGCATAACTGTGTTAAGCACACCTTCCATATACCGATACTCTGCACATCTTCCTTTCCATTTCCTTTTACCCATTGGTTGGTTGATGTAGCAATTAATATGCAGATGGTGCTGATACTGATTAGTATAGTCACTGCCAGCCGCAACTGGAAGGACGAAGTATAGCTGCAAAGACATGATGCCATAGTATATAAGGTTAAAGAGACTGTGCGGCCAACTTATTACAAACATATTGATGGTAAAAGTACTGTAAAGCTAACCATACACAGGTCGACATTTGCACAATCGATCTTAGATTTGATTGCGTTGCGTTGCGATTTTACAATCGTACACCGGTCTAAAGGTTGCCACACACTGCCTGATTTTTCGGCCGAATGACCACCGTGCACGTACTCGCCAATCGGCCAAAAATAGAGAGCGCCCACCTGGCAAAATCAACCAGGAATCTGCCCCATGTCGGATCGCACAGTGATCCGACATGTTGGTAGATTCCCATCCAATCACATTAACTACCCAGTCCAAAGTAATGTCTGGCACACAAAGCCGGCTGATCCTCTGAGAGGCCGGCTGCAGTGTGATGATGCCATCATGCTGCAGTCTGTCCCTTATCTATCACGGGAGAATCTAAAGGTGTATGGATAGCTTAACATTGATCATACCACCACACAATGTAATTGACTTAAACACGATCGAATTACGATCATACTATGGAGCGCATGTGTAATTTGGATTCCAAATAAGATTGTAATTACAATTCTAATACGATCATAATTTTGGTTCTAAATATGATCGTTATTCCAATTCCAAATAGGGTGCTAATTTTGATTACAAATAGGATTCTTATTCCGTTTCCAAATATAATCATAATTTTGATTCCAAATACGATCATAATTACGATTCTAAATACAATCGTAAAGAAATCAATCGAAATACCTAGAAAACCCATCAGATATTTGTTTGATCAACTAACATTTACCAACATGTCCAATCATTTTTCAGTTTTCGATTTTGATCACTTGGTCGATCGTACCAGGTGGGTAGGAATCCATTTTTGTACGATCAACTTAAAAATCAATAGTTTTAAGACGATTGAACATGAAAATTTTAGACCACCTTCACACACTTGACTGATGAGGTGAAAGTGAAGAGTAAGTCAGTGGGCATACTGATCAGAGTTAGGCTATGTTCCCACATAGGCGATTAATCACGGTGTGTGTTTTAATAGCATGGCAATCGCTGTTGATTGCATCCATTTAGTTGAATGTGCTTGTCCCTATTAAAACTAATGGGCTCAATCGGGCGCGGATGCGGTTGGACACGAGATCAGAATTGGCGGCGGGCAGTCGCGATTTTTCTACAGAAAGTGATTTTTGAACGCGATAAAAAATTTAGTCCATTCATTCTCTATAGATGCAATTTTTTTTTTATGATGGCAAATTTTTTTACCAAAAATCACGTGTAAAGATTGCCTGGTCAATTGTGGCTGATCACATCAGCAATCGCCCACCCGTGATCGTCGCGTGTGTTTAAAATCACATCCACCCTGCGGCTGATCACCTATGTGGGAACATAGCCTTAAGCATACACGTTCTGATTTTTCGTACTAATTTTGCCTGACCGACCAACATGGTCGGGAGATTTATCTATCAGGAGATTAATCGGATGCCAGCCGACCGACCATAACATTTCAGGTGAAAATCGGGTGACACGATCGGACGAAAAATCGGTTGGGAGAAAAATGGGAACGTGTATGGGGGGCTTTAGAAAGAGTAGGGGCTCATTAACACTGGCATTTTTTAACCGCCAGGTAAAGAACAATTCACGTAACCACCCAGTGAAAGCAACAAGAGGTGTTCACCAGTCTGTTTTTGTTTGTTTATATGACCCCCCCCCCCAAGAGGCGTTCTTGGTAGTGTTGAGTTTGAATATTTGAATGTTTTTTTGAATACTTTTCATGGATATTCGAGATTGCAAATATTCACGGTATGGCCATGAATAGCGAAAATAATATTCGCACTGAGAAAATAAATATAGCATGTGACCATTCATTTAGAAGATTGTGAATGTGAATATTATTTTCGCAGTTGCGGTGACATTTTCACAATGCATGGCCATACCGAAATGGAATATTAGAATTATTCACGAAATATTGAAATTTCAATATTGCTTATGCCGTTCATCACTTATGGTTAGGCGTGGTAAATAAATAATATCTCTCTGATATCTCAACTCCTTACCTGGATACAAAGTAATATTCAGCTGCATTGCAACCATCAGCCAATGGGACCAGCAGCCAAGTGGCTCTGCTACGCAAAGGGGAACTATTGGCTGGGAGTTAATAACTATACAAATAAAACATGACTACATTGCTTTCAGTCCACCTGATGAGTCGACTTATATTGAGAGGATAGCAATAAATAGAGATAGACATACAAAACTGATCTCAAATACAAATAGCAATATAAACTATACATAGAAACAATGTGTTTAGATTGCCATTAACATAATGGAAATTCCCCCAGTCCACCCATTAAATAAAATGATCCCTGAGTTAATAAGTCCAACTTTAGAGATGAAGAGTTTTAAATAGTATCTCTGTACCTTGTGTCAGAAAACATGTCTGCTGTCCTCAGTCTCCAGTGACTTAGTAGACTCTTGGAAGGAGTAGTCCTTTTATATTACAAATTCTTCCTCTTCCCTTAAAGGTGGATGTGAGAGTGTTGCGAAACTGAGAGATTACTTCATTGCTTGAACATTTTATCTGATTGAAAATACATTCATATATCAATACAAAATACATACAAATGATACATTTTCATGACTTCAAACTTTCAGAATCAGTCAAAAATGTAATCCAAAATCTAATGGTTTTTATTGAAACTTTTTAATTTTACAAACAAGAAGAAAAAAAACCCATAACATTAAATACATCACATACAGTGAGGACCAAGTCACATCCAACAGGGATTAAAAGGTAAAAGAAACGAGGGAGTAGGAGGTTAACCAGAGATAACAATGCACCCATAATGGCGGACCTATGGCAAAAGTGCACGCAGGGCCTTCTCTGTTGGCACATGTAAACAGACTGTGTATCATTTTGTCTGCAGGTTGGGTAACATCGTATTCCGTAGCCAGGTTCAGGCTGGTGAAATGTAAACAAACAGACACAACAATGCCATCTTGTGGCCATACTGATACTTTACCAGGACATTCCAGGTATTAGTCTACTTTTGTTTTTTTCCTATTGTCTTATTGACTGTTAATCTTACAGAAAACTTGAATTAAAGTTGTTTATTGATGTACACCTTAACTGTGATGTCACAACTTGTCGACTTGACAATGACAGCATTAAAAATACAGCCACGGTCTCGAAACTAGCCGTTAACTAAGCAATGCTGCTGCCAAGGCAGTGAGAATGCCCCAAGTTCCTCTCAAGTCTTGTGGGGTTTCCGAGCTCCTTGCCTTCTCCTCATTCCTGTATCGGGGCAAAATACCAAACAAATTTGGTGGCATTTCACACTGCCATGTGGCTTCGTCAGAATGTATAGCCAGTAACTAACACGCTAGCCATTACCACATCTATTTAGACCCCCATACACCTTTAGATCACTCCATACAATTTCCATTAGATCTACTTACAACTATGTAGTGCCGGGTCCTCCCTGATAGAATGCATAGTGATTGGAAGGTTTAGAAAGCTCCTCATATTTCATGGTTTTCTTAGAAGAAAAGTTGATTGTACAGAAATTGTATAGTAAGATTGTAAAGCTAGCCACACACGGCTCCATAAAGTAACAGATTAGAGGAACATCGGGCGGCATGCTACCGATTCTCCTCTCATCTGTCACTTCATCTGAGCCATCCACGGTCCCTTTCCTGCAGGATCAATGGATCCTGCTCGAAAAACGTTGACCAAACAGGTTTCCAACATGTTGGAAAACCTTGGTCCAAATCCATTGCATTGAATAGGGGACTACACTATCCCCATCCAATGCAATGGATGTTAGCTGGAGCCGGAGACACAGAGCAGCTCAACACAAGCTGTGTGTTCAGCTACGGATGTGTCTGTGTGAAGGGGGCGTAGCCGACACGAATTCAGATAGCTGCCAGAAGAGTGGAGAGCCTGGCTGGGTCCGTGCCGTGTGTCTCCAGCTCAGGTACAGCGCTGCCAGCCAGCCGAAGAAGCTGGCTGCCGGGGGACCGGGAAACCAGTAATTGATGTGCCCATGTGGTGCACATTGATTACTGTACAATTGACCAGCGATCAATCACAGCGTGGTGACGTGACCACGCTGTAATTGATCGTCGGTCGATTGCACAGAAATCTACCCGTGTGTGGCCAGCTATAGGTGTAACTGGCAAAATATCTGCATCTCCCATTGTTTAAATATCAGGATGAATTGTCATTACAATAAAAAAGTGGGTTATGTGTTTCCGTTTGGGCACTCAAAAAGGTTCGCCATCACTACCATATATAAACAAAACATCAAATAATATGGTGCCAATAAACCTTCGGGAGAGGAATAGGAGCAAGAATGGCTATATGGAGCAAGAATGGCTATATGTTTCATTATTTGTAAAGTGCGGTAGCAGGCAGTGCAAAATCTAAACCTTTGATCCAAACCACTGAGCTGTGTTCATTGTTGCCTAACCTTTTATGTAAAGACTCCAAAGCAAACATTTCCTGTTATAGGAGTATATTTAATGAGTACAAAAATAATCATAAAAGTAATACTTCTATATACTTTAACTACGTATTGTCTTTATACACACACTTCAGTGTTAAGGTGTCCATATACATGGTTCGATATTTCCACTTGAGCAACTAAATATGATACATTTTTACACCTTTAGATCACTCCATACAATTTCCTTTAGATCTACCAAACTCTGTAGTATAGTGGTCTCTCTGATAGAATCCATAGTGATTGGAAGGTTTAGGTCCTCATATTACCTTTTTTTCCAGACAATAGGGCACACTTTTCCTCCCCAGTTATCAGGGAAAAAAGTGCCTGTGTCTTATGGTCTGACTCGCAGGCACTGGCCGTGGGTGGTCACGCCTTGGCTCCCCACCAGCTCTCCCGGCAAGAACATTAGCCAGGGAGGTAAAGGAGCTGTCAGATGGGTGATCCGCCCATGCCCAGATCTCCCATCTGAATTGTATTGTTTATATCAGCAGAGCCCTGTGGCTGAAATTTGGTATTGCATTGATTTGTTCCATTGCATTGATACAATTGATTTGAACACTTCACATATTTTTTTCTGGTTTTCCTGCTCTCAAAACTGGGTGTGTCTTATGGTAAGTTGTGTCATATTGTCGAAAAATAAGGTACATGGTTTTGGTAGAACAAAAGTGGATTTACAGAAATTGTATGTTAAGATTGTAAGGTTTATAGGGGCCTTATGATCAATCATGCATGCTTTAGTCACACATCATTGTCCTTGATTTTATTGATTAGTGCCAATGGTGGGCCTTGTCTGTGCAATGAGTACCTATATGGCCACCTCAAATCTCGGCCAAGGGATTTGTGTGCAAAGTGATAAGCCAAAAGACACCTGTCACCCCACATAACAGGGAATACCTAAAAAAGGCATTGCCAGGTATACTCTTAACAAAAGCTTCACTTCGGACTATATTTAACTGTCTTCATGCAATAGAGTCCCTTTGGCTAGATGGGGAGGAGTACAATTAAATAAAGATGACTTCTTTCAAAGGACCAGTGACCCCAAAGTGTTGCGCTTTCCAATCATCACCAATCATCAAGAGAAAAAATGAAAAGGTATTTATAAAGTCTAATGAGTATGAAGCCTTCCTATTAAAGGATATTATATGCAAGAGTACCTACAGTGGAGGAAATAATTATTTGACCCCTCACTGATTTTGTAAATTTGTCCAATGA
>CM070038.1:46393409-46406204 GCA_036250615.1 Ptychadena robeensis
CCCCCGGTCCACAGCTTTGCCACCACTAGCACTCACATAGAAAAATTGCATAGGGCCCCCACAAGCTAGAAACAGCCTTGCCGGTCAGTGTAGAGCGATGGCATTGCGGTGTGATCAGCTACCCTGTCCCTGTCTCCCTGTTGTTCATTTGTAGAGGTTTTCATCACCTGGCTTTTTTTTCTTCTGGCAGGAAAGATGTTCATGAGAAGGTACTGGTGCCCTCACATGGGATATGAGACTCTTAGGACTACAGAAGACTGAAACTTTCTTGCTGAGGCATAGCTTAGGGTGGTGGGACAAAAACTTTCACTGGTGTGCCAAGATTGGACTCTGTGTCTCAAGAATGCCTTCAAATGATTCTAAGAGAAATTACTTGCATGCTGACTAAAGCCAATCAAAGGGTTATTATACCCTCATGTGAAAATTATAGTAAAATTATTATGGGTTATGTACATAGACTTACACATGTATGCTTTTTTATGTGTTTCTTAAATTTTTTTGGTGACTATATTAGCTATGGAGCCCCATATGTAGTCATCCCTGTGTGTGTGCTCGTGCAGCACGTACAGCAACTCACACTCTAGAGAAGTGGTTCCCAACCTTTTTCTTTAAGGCCTTCTCTTTGCCTGTGTCCAAGCCCCCCCCCCCCCCCCCCCCCCCCCCCCCCCCCCCCCAACTCTGACCTGCATACACACATTAAAATAAATTTTCCCAGAAGTGATGTCACAATGTTCCCATCCTGAGGTTATGTCCCTTTTTGCCTAACATGAATGCACACAACCCTTCTTTATACCTCCAGCAATTGTAGGGATGATACGATGTTCACAAAAAGTCAGATAGCGACATTTTTTAAATGAAATTGCACCATCTCTAGAATAAATCAGCAAAAGGTCCACAAGATGGTGCTGCTGCTTGTTTACATTTCCCCAACCCAAGTCCAGCTAGGGATTACCACTTTTTCCTTTTCCTAAGAGAGAAGAGGGAAGCATGAAGCTGAGCTTGCAGCCTCTCTCTGTGAACCCCAGCTGACGATGGTGCCCCTTCTGCAATCTCTAGTTCCCCATCAGGGACCCCAGGTTGGGAACCACTGCTCTAGAGAGTAGGGACATATAGTCTCAGGAAAGGAGCCATTGACTAGACAGGGTGGCGTGAACCCCAAACAGGAAGTTTGAAGTAAGACTGATGTAAGAAGACAAAGGAAGGGACATAGAATAAAAGTGTGAAAAGTTTATTTTTGTAAAAAAAATTCCATTTATTTATTAAGTATTGTTTGTAGATTCAAAAAGCATGTAATATCCATTTACATCAAATATTTTCGTTTTTAGAGTGTATGTCTGCATCCTGTGTGGTACATTGGTCCCAGATGAGTATCACAATAAAATAAATATTTTAAGGTTAGAATATAAGAAGGACATTGTGGGTTTAACTTCTGTTTCCTAAACATGGACCACAATGTTTCCACTGACGGTCACTTCTTTTCACCTTTCATCTTTTTTTTTTTGGGGGGGGGGATACATTTTTGGCAGCAGGTAGACTTTTTTGAACACAGGTAAGGACAGAGAGAGGCCATATACTCTATACTACATAGTTGTTCTATGTAATGGAATTTGTATGTAGTGATCTAGGTGTATGGGGGTGGGGCTTTACACTGACCCATTACTTAGCCTGCACCAACTTAGATTTCACCAACACTTTTGACACATCGCATTAACATGCACAATTATGTGCCCTTAGATGATCACTGGGAAAGATTCCCGCTGATGATCAAGCAATGTTCTGTTCCTTTACTATAAAATTAGCAACAGTGGATATTTCTGGCAGCGTGGTTCCTTTTTTCCGAGTGCAAAAGCTTAATACACCTGGAAAACAGTGAAGACAAATTAAATGAAAAGTGAAATTAAGTGAGTAGCAGATAACGCAAATAGATGATTAAAGTCAAGTTGGTTGTAAGTCAAGACTATTAGATGTAATGAAATACCCATAATGCGTTCTGAACTCAAATCCCCCTTACCTAACCTTTTCATAATAAAAATAAAAGTATCGTGTAATATGTGTAACTTACCAGAAACACCAACAACTAGTGTTCTCACCAAAAAGTAAAATGAGCCTAGCCTACCAGAAACAAACATTTGTAATCATTAATTCAAGTTGACATGTTTGGCTTTCAGGAAGAGAGAATAATATTGTGCTTTGCACTGCTCGAGTTGAGGGCTTTTTGATTCCTTTTATCCTTTCTCACCATAACCTTCATGGGTACTTCTGTTTGTTAGGAAGAGAGAATGAAATGGAAGATGGTTATTGTTGGGAAGGTGATTCCCTCCATAAGAACATCTGGAATCTGGCTCTCTGGTGTCCTCTCTCTCCTTGAAAGAATCTGTAGATTGTATAGATGGTCCATTACCAGATGCTGTATTATTAGTGAGATCGGTCACATGATTGCTCTCAAATTTCTTCACAATTTCCCTTTCATCTGTTATTGCTTTCTTTACCTTCTCTTACTTGCAGGCTCAGGGAGCATGATTGTGGTCTAATCTATTTATAAATCTACCCATGTATGCCTTCCTTCAAACCCTGTTCGATGTCCATAAGTAACGGAGGCAGAAAGCGGCTTTACAGCCTACAGGCTATGAACAACTCCTGACAGTGGAAAGGGGCGGGGCCTGTCAAATGTCTATTTGCTGTGTGAGGGCAGGGGGGGACATGCTGGCTGCATGCTGCCTCTCTCCTCTATGCAGCTGTCAGAGATTCCCTCACAACATGGGTGTACCAGATCCCCATCGAATGGCAATTGATGTGCACTTTAGTGCACATTGATTCACGTTTGATTGACCTGTGATCAATCACAGTGTGGTGGCATCACGATTGATTGCATGGGAATCTACCTGTGTATGCCTGGCTTTACAATCTTATGATACAATTTCTGTACAATCAACTTTTCTTCTACCAATACCATGTAATATGAGAAGCTTTCTAGTCCTTCCAATCACTATACATTCTATCAGGGCCACTATACTACATAGGTTGTTGGTAAGTCTAAAGGAAATTGTATGGCGTAATCTAAAGTTGTATGGGGGGCTTTACAAATGCTTTTCTTTCAACCATGCATGCCAAAATTTGTTGTAATTCAAGAACTTTGTTGTAAGTTAAAACTAAAATGTAACTCAAGTTGGTCTTAAGTGAAGCTGGTTTATTATCCACTGGATATAATAAATGAATGTTTATACCGCTAAATTAGCCTAACCTCAACCTAACGAGAAAGTTGGGTATTTATTGCAATTATGATAAGTCATAGCTTCTCATACAGTGTTCAGGGAACATTTGAAGCCTACACAAATGGAGGAAAGGGTTTGGAAACTGGAAACATAATATGTCTAAAGTTTGAATTGGCACAAAAAGAAAAATCAATGGTACAACAAGGCCAACTGTTTTAGTTTTTCCTTAAGTTTTCCTTTTATTTCCTGTTGGATCTCCAGAAAAAGAAGTGGATGAAATCTATCTTAAAGAAACACAGACGGCATAAAACTCAGCAGGGCATCTAATTATTCCTTTCATAATCTAAAACTACCGTATTTTACTGACTGTAAGACACACTTTTTTTTAGTTCCAATCATCCTGGGTGCAAGAGCTCTGCATCAAGGAGACTGGATGTTGTTCCTTTCCCTCCAACTAAGCCAAAGTGTGCATTAGCACTAGCAGTACCCATTCTCTGAACACACTGACCAACTTATGGTGAGAGACATTTTACAATTAGATAGCATGAGTTTTGTATTTACATTGACATTCTGCATTGCAATAAATACATTTTGTGACAAAGACTCATATTTCTTTCCATATGTGAATAGCTGTTCATGGGTAAGTTGTTAGTGCCAGATTGTAAAATGTACATGTAATGTATCAATGTATTGTAAAACATGTAAAGAAACATACTAAAGTTTCAGCCCTGACACTCTGCTGGAACTAAGACCTCCCTCCTGGCACTGGAGGAATACAGACTGAATACTGCATGGCCCAGTCCTGCCTACTTCGCTGGAACATTTTGTATATTCACTTGATATGTGAATGGCCGTGTCCCAGATTTTCTTTATTTTTGTTTCTTTTTCCTAAATTTCCCTCCAAAACTATGAAAGGGGGGCTTATGGTCATATAGTGTGAAAAATAGAGTAAATAAAAAACAGACAAAAACTGTGAAATATATATTTTAGAGATAATGATGCAGTAATTATATAGGGTGCATCAGTCATAATGGTATTTTCTTTTAAAATGTGAAAAAGATAACACAAAACAAAACAAGAAATAAACAATAACCAAGACTGTGCAAACCAACTCTAAAGCCCCCCCCACACCATACGTGTCAAGTTTCTGCATCGCAGAACCGGGGGGCATACAGGAAATGACGTCAGTGACGTCACTTCCGGTACATGGATCTTGGTTCTTACGCGTTCCACGTACCGGAAGTGACGCCCCCTCCCTGCTAGATCAGCTCGGTTTCAAGAACCCGGGAAAAATCCGGGATTTCTTGAAATCGGGATTTGGCCAGGAAAGCCACATAAAAACGTGACTTTCCCGGCCAAAACGGGAGGCTTGACAGGTATGCCCCACACACCTCAGATCACTCCATTAAATTTTCTTTAGAAGAAAAGTTGATTGTGCAGAAATTGCATGGTGAGATTAGGTAGCCATACACGGCCCGATTTGCACCCGATTTTTGGGCCAATCCACTGCCGTGTGTACTCCCGCCGGCGGTCGCTCTGCCAAAAATTGGGTTGCCCCTCCTGGTGAGATGGTGATCAGACATGCCGGTAAATTCCTGCCCGATTCCATTACTTTGAATGCACACAAAGGGTGCCCACTGATCAGCCAATGACGTCATCCCGCTGAAGCCGATCCCTCATTTATCGTGCATGGCTACCTTAAAGTGTATGAGGGCCTTTATCCAGGACATTTGTCCTTGTAATAGCCAATTAATTATTTTGCACTTTGATGAAATGTTATGTTTTAGAGATTTACAAAAGGTCACAGATAAGGAAAGGAAACTGAGAAGCCTCTAAATATTCTCTAATTTTTCTTATTTTCTTAGAATGGAGAAATGGAACTTGCAATTGTTCATGATGGACGTTGTTTTACAAAACTCAGGATGGGATTGCTGTATAGGAATTCAGTATGCGATTGCTGTATAATCTGAAATAGTATAAGCTGAAAGTTTTAGCGCCCAAAATGTGGGGGAAAATGTTCAGCTTAAACCTTACACTCAAGAGACTAAAGCTAGCCACACACAGTTCAATTTTGGTTCAATCGATGCTCGATTAGATCGAGGAATTCAATTGTCTAATCGAAAATCAATCTTAATCGCATCAACATACACCCCACATTGAGTTTGCGATTGTGGTGAGATTTCGATTAAAAAAGATTACTAAAATCATCGATTTTGGTATTGAAACGATTGAAGTTCAGATTGAAGTGGTCTATGTTATTATATCGAATCTAATCGATCCAGGAGAAACACCACAAATATCGACGATTATAAAACGATATTGGTACAATCGACGATGATTTGCCAACATGTCCGATCAAAATTCGATAAATTTTTCTGCCTTCATCGAACAATTATCGTCGATGTGGGCATTTCTCGATTTTCGATGATGAAAAAATTCATCTAATCGAGCATTGATTGAACCAAAATCGAACCGTGTGTGGCTAGCTTAAGACCTTGAAATTTAACAGGGGATTTTAAGAGTTTGTAGTAAAGACACTGAACGTGGTGTCATCAGCATAATTGCTGGAAAAAGTCGGCTTCAGAACTGACGGGAATCCTGTGTGCTCCACTACACAATACACAATACAGGCGATTCCTGTCCGATTGTAGCCAATTAACTGCCTACAACAGGATCGGCCGTGCAATCCGACCTGCCAGCTTTTTGGGTCGAAACCTCAAGGTGGGCTCCCCTGTAGTTGTGGGCAACTGACCATTATGCGTTCGCCCGCAACTGTGGGAATCGGCCCGTCTATGGCCAGCTTTATGCCTCTGAACATTTTGCTGGAGATATAGAGAAGGGTGAGAGGGAGATTACAAAAAAATGTATTGCTATGCACTTGTATTTGTTTCATAAATAATATTCAGTCAAGTTACTTAAATTTCATTTTCATTTATGCAAAATTTAAAATTCAACTGAAAAAACTAGCATTTGTTGTTCTTTCCTTATTCGGGTCTACATATTTATGGGAACAATCATCTTCAAGCATGAACTTCATCAAGAGTAAATTGTAGAATTGTAGAAGTCGTCGTCTTGATAAGAACCAGGAATTGTGCCTAAAATAAAAGACATACAAACCTGACTTACCCAAACTTTCCAAGGAGATGCAAATCAGCCGGGCAGCCTTGGTGTGACGCCATTACTTTGGATGGGGATGCTGGTCCCACAACTGCGGCCAGGAATTACTGTGGCACCGGTGTTGCACTGTTGCGATTTGGCTTTTTGGTTGAATAAATTTGCCTACCACTGCTCTAGCACATGTAGTTTTTGTACAAAGTCACATTATACGTACAAAGTCAAGTAAAAAGTTTTGTAGTCATCTTAAGCCCCTCCATAGACACAGTGATTCCTGGCCGTAGTTGTGGGAGATCGACCTGCGTGTGGGCTCACGCCGAACACTTGGATACTCAGGATTCTGCCCGATCCTGATACTTTGGACTGGGACCAAAGTCCTCATCCAAAGCATCTGACTGCAATCTGATGGGAATTCCTGTGTTAGTGGCACACACAGGATTCTCATGAGTCACCACGCTGTAATGAGTCGTCTGCAAGATAGCCTATAATAGAGGTGTCTATAGACAGCTTTCGCTTTTAACTTTTTACATTTTAAGTTTAAGTTAGGAAAAACTAAATCAATACTTTTTTATTTTAAACATTTCTACAACCCTTTCCTACATCTCCAGCGGTTTTGGTGATGATATCATGTTCAGGGGCTTTGCAGTTAACTCACAAATCATCTAGTTGAAAAAATGACATCCCAAAACGAAAGTATATTTTTTTTAAGGCACCTCAGTTATACGTGCTCAGGGCTCTTTTACACTAGCAGTGCTTTCGTTCGCGTTTTCTGCTGATAATGGCTGCAGCAGAGGTTTAAAAATATGCAATTTGCAAGTGTATGGGAGATGTTTGCGCTATGCCAGGATAAATGGGTGCTGCAGGGCGTTTGTGGTAGCGGCATTGCATGTTACCAAACATGAAAGTACAGGGCTAGTGTGAAAGGTACACAGGTTTCCTAGCTGTGCTGCGCTGCAGTACTATATCGAACAACAGCTGCAGGGCAGCTAGTGTGAGAGAGCCTTGAGTCTACACTGCTCTTAGGGCTTGTGTCTTTTTCCCCACTGCGGATGTGTGTCTGCAGCGTGGAAAAAGACACAGAGAGGACACTTTTCATTCTGCTGAATGGGACAGTGTCCACTCTGCATAGTCTTAGCTGCATGCCTGCGGTGCTGCTTTGAAGCTGCAGGCTGCCGCATCTTCAAAGCAGCACCACAAGGTACTGCCGGAGACACCTACATTGAAGGTCAATGGAATTGTCTCCAAGACGGCACTGATTTTCCGAGTCTTTTCAGTGATGCATGAATAGTCCAAAGCCACAGCAAAACTGTCTGCGAGCTGCAGGGAATCTGCCCGGCAAATGTGCCGACGTGCACAGTCCAGCACTGGGAATCAGAAGTGGACACAAGCCTTTAGTGAAACATTTTCACATTTTCAGAAGGTTGGCCAATACTGTAATAATAATTAGACAGAGTACAAATGTGCTTTCTGTAATATACCTGATGCAATTGAAATGATCACTGCCAGCCATCCTAATCCAAAGGACCAAGAATAATGGAAGGAAACAGGGATGACAGAAAAAACGACAATTGCGTGGGTCATCGCTGCAAAATCCAAGATAGCTGTAAAAAAAACCAAAAAACCAAAATGGATGTCAGCTGTTGAGACTGTGGGTCAATGCTAGGGTGGTCTTTGCTGAACAAGTTTTGGGGGTTAAAGATTAGGCAAAGCAACCAACCTAAAATCATTTGCCTATTGGATCAGTATGTGGTCATGTGACTGGAATTTAGAAAAAGCTGCTATTATTACACTACATGGTCTAAGGTTTGTGGACACCTGATCATTGCATTCTCAATATGGCTCATAAAAATGTGGATAAATTATGAGCTTAAAGTGTTTCCATTGAAGATTGTTAATGCTTTAGTATACAAATACATAATAATATTATTCTTTGAACCCGATTATAACAATTTAGAGAAGGTCTAACTGTGCCAGTGAGTTCAAAACCTGCCAATGAAGACAAGTGGTATTCACAAAACTGTACCTCATCCCTCCTGAACACCCTTTGGGATGAATTGAAAAAACAAATATTAGCTGGGTCTTCTAATCCAAAACCTCACAAATGCTTTTTATTGGATGAAACGGCACCAGTTTAAAGCTGGGCATACATGTACCAATTTGTGCACGCTCTTGGAGGCTGCAACTGACGAGGATTGGGCTAAAATCACCCATCCTGTCGAATGGCACAGTTATCTGACAGGATGGTAAATTTTAGTCCGATCCCATTAGTTCAGCTGGGGACGGCTGCCCCCAGCCGAACTTATGAGCTGCAGATGCAGAGTGCTGTCCGATTCTCGGCACTAGCAGGTGGGTGTGATGACATCATCACGCTGCCTACTACTGCATAGAATCGCATAAGGAATAGACAGTACATCGTACCGTCTATTCCAAGTTTAAGACACACTCTGCAAATTTTATGTAAGTTGTTCCCAGATAAAGGAAAACAATAAAACTGCAAATCCATATTAATAGCCATGGTCTCAAGATGGGGTGTCCAACAAGCTCATATAGGTGTGACAGTCAGTTGTCCACAAACCTTTGCTCATTAAATGTATAATTTTAGACTAGCTAAAGGGTCTTGATAGAGTATAGGTCCAAGACAACATGTTCTTACCCATCAGTGCAGACACGCAGCAGAGAAAGATATTCAATTCTAAACCGCGGAAAAACTCAAAAATGCAGTATGGTAATGATATCACCATGCCAATAACCATGACTGCCAGAAGCAGATTAACGATGTCATCTTTAAAGAAATAAAAAAAAAAGATGTTCAGTTTCAGAGATTCCTTTAAATAGGATATTTCAAAAGTAGGGCAAGTCCTAAAGGTGGTCATACACAGGTCGATTTCCCACACGATTCCTGGCCAATCGATCACCAGGCGCGTGCACGCCGATCGATCGGTGAGGAATCGAGTGCAGCCCACCTTGACCGATCGACCCCGCCCGATCGACATGGCCCCCAAATCGGATCGGCCAGAGAACCAACCTGTTGGTGTTTTCTGATCGATTGAGCACACATCAAGGGGCGTTGACATTTGTGAATCGATCGACTGGTAACAGAATCGTCCAGGAATCGGTGGCCTAAGGTGGTAGGCACAGACTTGTATGGTCGATCGATCGACTCCTGTGGCTTCACCGGAACTGATCGGATGGTTGTATGGGGGGGCTTTAGAGTAAAGCAGGGTACACATATGTAGGTATGGGCCAGATCGATGGGCGCTTTGCGGGCTCAGGGCCATCTATCTGGCCCATATCATATGTAGCCATCCAAGTTTTCGAGCTGAACTGATCAATCCTGTGCGAAAACTGGGATATCTGACAAGACTGTTAATCATGGCCGATGTCCGTTGCTTTGCATGAAAACTGCGGGTCAGCATGAGCTCTGCTCTCTCTCCAGCTCCTCAGATATCTGACAGCAGCATGATGACATCATCACGCTGCTGCAGGGAACATCGGACGGCTCCAATATCAAGCCGTGTGTTCCCAGCTTAAAAGTAAGAAGAATCAGTGGGTTTCTTAAGTTTACAAAATTTACAGACTTCAAATTGTAATAATTTTAATATGAAAATATTACAATATGTATAAATATCATATTTCACCAATACTATATAATAAATACCCATCTGCTTTAAATTAAAGGCCAGTAAGTCGTTAATTCAATAGTGTGAATAACGAATGCTAATAAGCGTCCAAGAACTAGAGTAGGTAGCCCACAAGATTGAGTTGATTTTTGTTGAGGTGCAGCCTGGATCAAGGCAAATACAGGCTAGGGCAGCCCAGTACTGATCCCTTCCTTTCCCCTCTGTTGACTGGGCAATTGGGAACCCTTCCCCCATCTTCTTTTATATGCAGTAGTGTCAGGCTGGAGTCGAAGATACCTTGATTAGCTTTTTATTTTGTTTTTATCCACTGACATATACATCTTTTGTTTAAGCACCAAGTGTTTCCTATCTCTAAAGCCACCCATACACCTTTAAGCTGGGTACACACGTGTAGATATAGGCCAGCCCTGTTTTCAATCAATCCCGCTCGAAAACAGGGATATTGGACATGACCATAATCCAAAGTCGATGTCAGTTGCTGAGCAGTGCTGTGTCTCCAGCTCCTCCGATATCTGACAGCAACGTGATGACGTCATCACGCTGCTGCAGGGAATATAACAGCTCCAATATTGCCCATAATACTGTCAATAATAATGAGTGCATGCAAATGTTCTAAATTGATGTTGGATTGTTAACCGAATGGTGTCTTAAATTAGCAAATTTTAAACTGGTGTACTTTTGGATCTCACTGCAGCTCACTAAGGGGATACTTACCACAAACCACAGATATCTGCCTCACAAACCTTAAGGCCCCCATACACCATTAGATATCTCTGTCAGATTTCGTTTAGATCTCCTTTTGTTTTACCAAAACCATGTAATATGAAGGACTTTCTAAACCATCAAGTCTACCTGTGTTCAATCATAGAGGACCCTATACTACATAGTTTTTGGCAGATCTAAAGGATATCTGACAGAGTGATTTAAAGGTGTATGGGCAGCTTTTGTCAGCAATTAACAAAAATAAATGGGGCTGTTGCATTGTAACTAATGCCCAATGGACAAAGGACATCTAAAGTTGTTTCACCTGGCCAAATAATGTATTTTTTCAATAAAATCATACGTTGAAACCTCTTACCTGTCCCGCCTATTGTTTCACAATTGGAATGCATATCACATTTTTGGAGCAAGCCAATGTTTATTGCCTGGGAAGGGATGACAACCCAGTACTGCGTGAAGGCAGCCACCGGTGAAAGAACACTGACCGCCAGCTGAATTGCCGAAATGGCTAATGACCAAGTAAAGTAAACCATCCTTGGAGTGAGACCTAGACAAGACAAATATGGAAATAAAGAATTACAGAGGAAAATATTACAGTGAAAGTATCCTGGTAAGTACCCTGTTTAGAGTGGGCCTAACTTTAAACCTCGTTCACTGTTTTTATTGGGATCACAGGACTTTTAATGAAAATGCCATTACCTTATTTTCTCTCCTTTGAGATTTTGGCTAGAGCTGGGCATAGACGGGTCGTTTTCCCATCGACTGCTCAGCAGGCCGACAGGTAGTGCTGAGAATCGGCAGGGCATCCTTTGTGTGCACGCCATTACTTTGGAAGGGGGCTGCCGTCCCCATCCAAACTGATGGGATTGGCCAGGAATTTACCGGCATGTCAGATCACCGTGCGATCGGACATGCGGCAGATTCCAGGTCAATCTGATCAGGTGGGCGCACCTGATTTTTGCCCAACTGACAGCCGGCTGATCGGCTGAAGAATTTGGGCAGGAGTCTTTTTCTAGGTCTTACAACAGGGGTGCCAACATTTTTTTTGCTTTGCTACTTTTTAAATGTCCAGGTCACAATGATCTACCAACAGTAAAAATGGTAAATATATATATTAAGATTTCTCCAGTGATGTTGAATCAGATTTAAGTCTGCGAGGTGCTGCGAGATACTCAGCTATCACCTGCGAGCCTTTGATGATGAAGACTATCAGCAGACCTGCCAACCTCTTCCAAGTCCTCCTTTATAAAAAGTTGGAGGGGAGAGCGCTGCCATTGACCTCCATGTTATGCACTGGCTTTCTAAGCATATCTGATGCGTATGTCAGATTCAGATATGTAGGGGGTGGGTTACATTGTAAGCAAAACACCTAGGAGGTTCAAGGCCTATTTATTTCATCCTTTAAATAAGACTGGACCAGAAGTAAGCAGACGTTGCCTGCACATAAATACATTAGTAAAATGTGATTTCTCAATTGTTTCAGTATGCCCTACAATGCTGCCTCTCTACATCTCTCTCTATACACTGTATGGCTAAAAGCATGCAGATGCTCCTTTACGTGGTTATGCCCAGGAGCTTCTAGTTAATACTACATAAATACAAAAACATTTTAAACAATTGTGGTGTCCTTTTCTATTCCGGTATGACTGTGTCCGTAGGCAAAAAGCTAAATAAAGACTCAAGGCTCAAGATGATGAGTCCAGTGTGAAGGAACTCAGGTATGTGTCACCTACAAGCATCACCTACAAGCATTTGGCTAAATAGCAGATCATATTTGTTGTACCTACCTTGTCTTCAGCTTCTTTGAATGTCTAATTAGCTGTTGAGCTCAGCATTGTCCCTTCTCCAATGCAGGAAGCTTATTTATAATGTATGTGAGCATCCAGTTGAGCAATAGATAAACAGGTCTGCAACCCAAGGAAGTTGATGTTTTGCAAAAGTTACAGTTGTGCAACAGCTGGTGTATTGTTGGTTTAAATGGTGAATATTAAAATTATTGAAATTGTGTAAACAAACTTTTTTGCTATTTGTGTCATTTTAAGAATATTTTCAGAAAAGGGGGGGAGGGGGACCACTGGTAGCCAGATTCACCACATCCAAATTGATAA
>CM070038.1:46406304-46416574 GCA_036250615.1 Ptychadena robeensis
ATTGGTGGGGCATGATAGATGTGTAAACATGTAGTAAGGGAAGGTGGGGACTGAAAGTGTTTTAAGAATATTCCTTGTTTTGTAGACAAAATGGAAATAAGATCAAAATCTGCAGACACAGCTAGACAGGTAGAATTTATATGGACCGCTAAGGCTATGTTCCCACATAGGTGATCAGCCGCAGGGCCGACACGATATTAATCATGCGCGAGGATCACGGCTGATCACCTTCATTTAGTTTAATGGGCTTGTGCCCACTTTAACTAAGGGCTACAGTCGGTTGTGGGCATGGGTGCCCGATCGCCCCTGATCGTGGCCATAGACCTGAAAAGGCGCGGTTAAAAATTGCATGGCATTTCAACTGTGGGTGGCCGGGATGCCCATAATCGGGCGCGATTTTTGCGCTATGCATGATTTTTTATTGCATCCATTCATGTCAGCTGCATGCGACCCGTGATCAAAAACACAGTGAGCCACAATTCAGACAGCGGGCTGCAGTCATGACCACCCAGGATCATCGCCCATTATCTCCTCCTGTCAGCATGTTCCTATAAACATGTTAAACATTAAGTCTAGTTGTCCAGTAATTCTGCCTCTCTTCACAGTCTGAGCTATGCAGCCCTAGGGGCTACAAAACTGATACCATTTTAAATTCATGTTCACCTGTCTTGAGTTCACAAAAAAGTAAACCATGCTTTTTTTATGTACTATGAAAAGTA
Organism: Ptychadena robeensis; assembly: GCA_036250615.1. Lineage (NCBI taxonomy): Eukaryota > Metazoa > Chordata > Amphibia > Anura > Ptychadenidae > Ptychadena > Ptychadena robeensis. The sequence continues at coordinate 46,407,024 of CM070038.1, forward strand.
GTTTTCAGTCTTTTTTAGGTGATGGCGGTGATCCATGCCCTAAAGCAGGGGTGCACTTAATTAGTCCGCAGGTCCGCATGCAGAGTGAAAACCTAGCAATGTATACTGACATTTGTATTACTTAGCAAGTAAATATAACTGAGTCGCACCCTCTCTGTTCCTTTGATGTATAATACAGAAAGGCCACTAGATGTCACTATTGGCTAAGCTTTTTTTCAGCTCCTCGTTTTGCTGACAGCTGACATCCGCCCAAAAAGCGTCCGCAAATACCTGTGTATCAGCACTGAGCAGCGGGCAGTTTGGTTATTTTATATGTACAGATATTAGTGTATAGCAGAGATATCAGTGTATTCATGCCGCTTTCCCAGCGCTTTCCATAATCTTCAACCAGTTGTGTGCCAAACTCACAATTCACATCAGTATTACAGATTTAGCTTGTATCTTACAGAGGACCTAAATGTATGTGTGTACAACATATATACAAACTAGGACACCATGCAATGCTCCCCCACCCCACCCCACCCCAGTGCTGCAATCCTGCCCCCTTCTTTTAGTGTTGCAATCCTGATCTGTGTGTCCGTGATGGCTATACAAGGGTATATACAAGGGAGCTGTGTACATATGACAATGATACGGGGGAGGTTTGTTTTTATGACCATGATATGGGAGGGGGGGCTGTTTATATATATATATATAGTTGGGGAGACATTGAGGAAGACTGAACTAATTAAAACCAAGGTACATATGGGTCGAGTGCCAAACACTATCTACAGCTCACTAAAAAGTTATGCACACCCTGCCCTATAGTATCCTGTTCAGGCATTTCCTAATGAGTGATAATAGTGTCGCTTTTTTCTCTCCTACATGCAGGGCCGTTTTTACTGATAAGCAGTTAAAGCAATTATTTTTCTTATTTTTTATTTTTTTTTCATCCTCTCATTTCTTTCACATAATGGTAGGATCCTGCCTCCTTCTGCTGTTTGGAAGATCGGACACATTACAGTGATGAGACACAAATGGATTTGTAGGAGAGAAATCTAATCTTTTCCTTCCAAGAAGATCCATTTCTGTCCTGGAGGTTTATAGACCCTTCCATGACTACATATCATATATATCACCTGATGCTGCCCAATTTCTTCCTAACCTTGCCTGCTCCCCCTCCCTTCCCCCCTCTGTCCAGTGCACTGTGACAACAAGGCTGTAGAATCCAAAATAAAAGGTAGCCATAGATGAGGGATCGACTGCAGCCAGCTGATCGGTGGGCACCCTATGGCTATGTTCCCACTTAGACGATCAGCCACGGGCGGATCTTAATCGTGCGCGTCCGATTGCATCCATTCATGTATATGGGCGCGATCAGCGCTGAAAAATCGGAAATCTGTGGAAGCGTACAGCCACAATCACAGAGTGCAATTGAAATCGCGTCCGCCCAGCGACTGATCGCCTAAGTGGGAATAAACCTTTTGTGTTCCAGCCATTACTTTGAAAAGGGCCGCCATCCCCATTCAAAGTAATAAGATCGGCCAGGAATTTACCAGCCTGTGGGATCCCCGCGATCCAACATTCAGTAGATTTCTGGTCGATCTCACCAGGTGGGCACACCCAATTTTTAGCCGAGCGGCCGCTGGGGGATTGGCGGAAGCATGCACGGCGGCTGATTGGCCGCAAAAACTGGCCATGTATGTCTACCTTTAAACAGCCATATTTTGAAACATTCATATAAAAAAAACCTTTCATAGTATAACGTAAGAGTTAGTAATGCACCCCTACTACTTCTTACACCCCGAGATTTACCCCTCTAGCTACAACACTAAAAGTGCCCAGACACACATAGATATAGGCTAGATTAACCGTCGCTTTGAGTGCTGTGCAGGGTTATCAGACATGACCGGTCGATGTCCATTGCTTTGGATGGGGACCGTGGGTTCCCATGCAAAGCATCGGCTGAGCTGGATGACGCAGCAGTGTCTCCAGCTCCTTCCATATCGGGCTTGAAGGGCATCAACCCATGTAAAACAGCCTTTACAAGTAAATTGTCAGCTGAATGTACAGCAATCAGATAACACTTCCTTATGGCCACAGTGCTATCCTTGTATCTGCATCCCCTTATTCACCTACTTAGTAGTGATGAGCGGCATAGGCAACATTCGTATTCGCGGCATGCCGCGAATTTTTGGGAAAACATTCGGAAAATATTCGCATTCGGCAATATTCTTCTTATTGCGAATATCGGCAGTTTTATGCGAATTGTATATATTCGCGAATATATGTTTAACTTGCATTGAGGGGCGTGTTGAAATTTTTTTTTCTAAAGTGCCGATTTTCGCAATATTCCGAATATATTTCGCATCACCCCAATATTGGATTTAAAAACTGTTGATGGTCGCAGGTAGTGTTGCTAAGCTCTTGTTGCAGCCTTCCCATTTGTCCACTTGCATTGAGAGGTGTGTGTAATGGAAAAAAAATACAGAATACCCGGAATTGCGAATATTCGGCAATATATTCACCATCTTCGCGAATTTCCGAATTGCCGATATTCGCGATTAATATTCGGAATCCGAATATTCGTGATCATCACTACTACTTAGAACACATATCTCTGAAACCCTAAAATGCAGGAGATCAGTAGAAAAGAAAAATGCTGAAAGCATTTGGTGTCACCCTATAGCAGTTTAGATGGCATGCTGTGAGTAATAAGGGGGTTAAATTGTGTGGGAATGTTTTACAGATATGTGTTGCCAGTAGTGATGGCCAAACTGTCCACAAGGCACATGGCGAACAGTACGGGTGTTCGACCCGCCAAGTTCGTCGGCGAGAAGAAGATTATTATTTTTCTGCCGGCCAGATTAAGAGCAAAAAGATCCGTCTGGAAGTGACGTCAGTGAATTAGGAACTGTGCGTTCCAGATACTTTTCCAGATACCAGAACATGTGTCACTGACGTCACTTCCGGTTTTCCCAATTCAAATTCCTCGTGATCCCCGAATTTGAATTTCCCCACGCACAGACGGACAATCCACCTGTTGCCAGGTTTGAGAGGGAGTAGCTGCAGAAATGAGCATTCTAACATAGTTCTAACAAGTTCTAACATAAGGATACATGCAGAGACTGCTACATTCACAAGTCTGGGGGGGGGGGGGGGGGACAGTTGCAGCCAAAAACTGGGCTGCAAATGTCACACATTGCAGTTGTGATTACAAAGCAACATTGGAGTCCTCTTGCTGGCCCTATAGTCCTTTTAACAAAAATGAATTGCACTAGTTGGAAACTCTGGTGTTACCCCTCCTTTGGGAGTTGAAATTGTGGGACTCTCACTTCCCGCACTGGGCTAGTGATGCCACTGACTTTAGCAAATGAAATATTGTTCAGTTAGGGTTACATTAGTTAAATTGTTTATTTTTTTAATTTCTTAACATAGTTGTACTACATGTACAACTGTACAGGTTTACCTGTACTAAAGACCAAGCAAAAATTACATATAGAGGGTTGTGACCATTTATAACAATAACAGGTTGCGAATAACAAACCATATGAGTCCATCTCTAACCCTATCCTTCCCATGGTTATCCAAGACTGGCTGAATTTTTCATTTTAAATATACAAAAGCAAGCAGACTCTACTTCTTTACCTACCCTTTACCTACCTGGAGCTACATGGACAGTATATTTTACCCTCCTCGTATGATGGAGCACTCTTTTTGGCTATAAAAGCCTATACTCTCTGCAGATCAGTAAAAGTCCAAAGCACGCTAATCTATTTAGATGGTCTACTCAAAAGATACCATTTATTAATAAGTATTTATAGTCCTTCATTGCTTCTGAGCCCAGAGATGCAGGGACTATTTACAAGCAGGAGATGTAGTCCCAGGAATGGAAATGGCTTGGCCTGAGGGCTAACTATCGAGGGGTTCCTTACACACTACCCCAAGTCATTGGGGGAGGTTTTAACACTCACATGCCTTGCTTGGTACTTGTTGTCCTTAAAGCTTCAAACTGTTTCTGTTTCTCACAGGGGCCAACTTGTAGTCAAATGATTGGGCACAACCCCTGTACTAGGCTGTGTGTTCACAGAAGAACGTATATTTAATACATTCAGTGCCATTTTATTACAATACAACACTATCGTCTAGTAAATGATAGTGACAAAAAACAGAAAAACGTCTAATTGTTCTGCTGTGTTCTGTTGGAACGGATGCTCCGGCAACTGGGGACTTTTAAGGCATTCAATCAAAACCAAAAAGATTGCTTGTGAACAGTTTATTCCAAAAATGTCATATTCTAGGTGTAAAGCCCCCCATATACCTTATAATCATACCATACAATTTCCGTACAATGAACTTTTCTTCTACCAAAACCATGTACTATGAGGACCTATCTAAACCTTCCAATCACTATGTATTCTATCAGGGAGGCCACTATACTACACAGTTGTTGGTAGATCTAATGGAAATTGTATGGAGTGATCTAAAGGTGTATGGGGGGCTTAAGATCATAAGATAATGTTCATCAGATATGCTACAGTGGTGTATATAATATACTCAACAAGTTTTGCTGATTGCTTTTTTAGGATTTTATAAACTTAGCATGATTCATTATTATCCGCTTGTTGAATGTTATTTGGGGATTTACCCTCCCAGTAGGGAGTTGCCGTCTCGCCACCATCTCACCTTGCCGGGTGAATTGGGTATATCCAAGCATGGGGGTGTATCTATTATTGCTATGAAATTGGAGTAAGGAGAAGGAACACGTATCCTAATCCTATGGGTCACCGCCTAAGGAGAACAGGGATAACCTTGTGGGTGCAGCCTCCCCTTCCTTGGCTTGGGGTCTACGAAGTGATGGAAATGGTAGTCCCCAAGTTGCCGGAGCGTCCATACCAATAGGACACGGCAGGACAATTAGAAGTTTTTCTGTTGTTTGATGTGAGTTGGGATGTTGGGATTTATTTATCAGTAAATGATAGTGTTTAATGTACACATTAAAATCTACTTTCATCTTTAAGAAAAAAAAAGAACTGTACATTGTGTCTGAATGCACAAAACTAGACAATGGTGACAGATATATTAAAGTGTTTCCTTTTGCATACAAGCTGTTACTTTTGGCTCCATCTATGTCAAATCTTCTCACACTATGCCAGGTTTGACTTGTGTGTGATAAGATTTTTCTGGGCCACTTAGTCAGAATGTTCTCTAAAGTGTGAAGTTACTAACCACAGTTGATGAATTTGTGAAGTCGTTTTACAGCCGCTCCCCCTACCAACGTAAGTGTCTCAATGAGACAAGATCACTCAGAAGACCACTCAGGAAGAGGACAGGAAGACGCAGCTCTCGGCTCACAAGGTACTTCTCTGCAAACTCTGATTATAGTGTATAATAATTATTTATAATATACAATTAACACAGGCACCAGTGGATAAAACGTGGAGCAAGCATTAAATTGCTTCTCAAATTAGCCAATCAAATGTAAGTTTTAGTTTGTTGGGCAATTTCCCCAGTTTTATTCCAATTTTCCAAATTGATAAATACAGAAGGAGTAGTTCTTAGACTAGACTTGTGTACCCGGTGAATTTACATCTAGGTCTGTTGACACCATAGTTGATCCTGGTGTATTCATTCCTGTGCACATGTATTCCATAGGGGAAACTTACTTAAGGACAATTAAAGTGTGTGAGTCTACTCATTGGGGTACAACAAGTAATGTTGGAGACGGGGGCAATGTTATCATGTCTAATAGAGGCCCTGGAAGAATGCACCCCTGTTTTGGTTCTTTGGAAGCCATGAGCAATGTCATCATATTTGGTGGTAGCCATGACACTTTAGTCTTGATGCTTCTGGGAAGCATGAGCAATGTCACCATGTATAGTGGTAGCCATGGCAGAATGCACCATAGTCTTGATCCTTCCGGGAGGCATGAGCAATGTCACCATGTCTTGTGGTAGCCATGGCTGAATGCACCATAGTCTTGATTCTTTCGGGAAGCATGAGTAATGTCACCATGTCTAGTGGTAGCCATGGCAGAATGCACCATAGTCTTGTTGCTTCCGGGAGGCATGAGTAATGTCACCATGTCTAGTGGTAGCCATGGCAGAATGCACCATAGTCTTAATGATTCTGGGAGGCATGAGCAATGTCACCATGTCTAGTGGTAGCCAAAGGCAGAATGCACCTTAGTCTTAATGCTTCCGGAAGGCATGAGTGATTTCACCATGTCTAGTGGTAGCCATGGCTGAATGCACCATAGTCTTGATGCATCTGGGAGGCATGAGAAATATCACCATGTCCAGTGGTAGCCATGGCAGAATGCACCATAATCTTGATGCATCCGGGAGGCATGAGCGATGTCACCATGTCTTGTGGTAGCCATGGCAGAATGCACCATTATCTTGATGCTTCCGGGAGGCATCAGTGATGTCATCATAATTAGTGGTAGCCATGGCAGATAAAAATGGTGGAAAAAATATTTTATTTCTTAACATGTTTTAAGGACATCTTGGCCTGATTTGCAAACACCGGTATACAAAAGTTTAATTTTAATAAAGAGTTGCCTTTATTAATCCTTAAAGAAAAATTAACTACTATATAGTAGTGAATGCTAACAGTTATTTGTGTTTGATGGAAGCAGTAATAGGACTTAAAGTAATATTTCTCTTTTTATTTTACTCCTGTTAGAACTAATTTACGATGAGATGACAAAGGTTGTGCTAGACTAATATCAGTTTATGTATGAGGCTCTAGAATTGTCTAGGTTTCCTTGACTGCATCAATGATAATCTGGGTTTGGTAATGTGTTTGCAGACATAATTTAATTTATACTTTTAAATGGCAAATTCATCTATAGGTGAAACCTAGTGGAGCAAGTCAGTCCCTGGCTTCTTCTTTTTCTAAGCTGAGATGTCCATTCTGTATTTCCTTAAGGTGCACATGTACACCTTAAGATCTCTCTGTCAGATATCCTTTATATCTATCAACAACTATGTAGTATAGGGTCTTCTGCGATTGAACACAGGTAGACTTGGTGGTTTAAATGTCCCTCATATTACATGGTTTTGGTAAAACAAAAGGAAAACTTAAGGATATCTGACAGAGAAATCTAAAGGTGTATGGGCACCCTTACTCTGTCCAACTGGAAGTTCTCAGTGATGTCATCCACAAGGGATCTTTACAATTCAGCTACTTTTTCATAAAATAAAACAAATTAACCAGCAGGGATGGGGGAAGCCCTTTATAATGGTGTGCAGACCCAGGAACTCAGTACAGAGATCTCACATAGAGTCACTAAATGAGAAAAATATATATTTTACAATTACTCTACGGGATTGAACAATATAAAGCATGCAAGGAGAAAGATAGAGAAATGCTGTTTTTGTATAATTGTATAAATTGAGTGCAAAGTTGAACATAAAGCTAAGTAGGAGTATGACTTTATGGGCCTGATAAACTTTTGCGCACCTTGTGGTTATATTCTAATGTAACTATAATCGAGCTGCGGCCTATATCACGCTCTTTGTCTTCTTCAGTTAAAACCATTAGGGTTTTTGTATGCTTTTGAATTTTAGATGTGGTTATTTCTTTAGCTTTGACCACACTGCAACCAGCGAGTTTACAAATGTGCACATTTCTGAGAACTCCAGCTAGCCAGAAAGGGTTATATTTGACACTGACTTTACACTGCATTTCCCCTTGAGGTATAGCGACAAATTGTTTTTAATAATGTCAATAAATGGAAGAACAGAGCAGAGGAAATCATTTTTTTTATAGTAAAATCTTTGTCACAATTAATGAATTAAGATATCCAATACAGTTCCAGTGTCTTCCTTCATAAGAGTTTAAATATAATCTGAGATCTAGATGAATAATTTAATCTTTTTTTGTAAAACGTGGTTAGATGCTTGCTCAAGTGGTTAGAAAGCTTCGTAGACAAGTTAGCTTGGTAAGATTTAACGTCTTTGCTCAATTTGTACAACCCACTAAAACATGCTGATTTACAATTCTTGGTAGACATCTTTTATTGCTTGCACCAGAGAGCTGGCACGCCACCCTAAGCATTTTATTCAATTTAAACTTCAAAAGGTTTTCAAGCATTCCCCTTCTTACGAATAAGGGAGGGACCCAGGAAAAATGTCCAATATTCTTTCATTGCAAAGTTGGTCCAATTTATATGGTTTTTGACCATGTCCACTCACTTTTAGAACCCACCACAGATTCTCAATATGATTGAGGGCTAGGCTCTGTGCGGGCCACTTCAGCATCTTGGTTTTTGTACTTTGTATTTTTTATGAACTGTTGGACTAATTTCGATGTATACTTTGGGTCATTGTCTTGTTGGTAGACTCAGTTATGCCTAGACTATGAGCAGCTTTCTGTATATTCTCCCTCAAAATGTAAACATAATTTTCTTGATGCCATGAACCCAAACAAGGCTCTCTGTGTGTTTCTAGGGTTGAAGGCTAGTGTTGAGCTTGAATATTCAAATATATTTAAGGAATACAAGCTAAACGATAATTCGATAATTTCGCGAATATGAGTATGTTTCCCCTATCAAGCTGATGGGGGATTATGGGACTTTTCAGGCAGTACCAATAAAAACCTCCTTCTCGCCGGCGAACAGGGTGGGTCAAACACCTGTACTGTCCGCTGGCGGGAAGGAGGGCGAACATACTTGTTCGCGGTCGAACTGTCCGCCTTGCGGGCAGTTCGGCCATCACTAGTGGTCAGTATGCAAGCAGAAGCCAATCAGGCAGACGGGATGTCACGTCATCATGTCACGTCATCACCTCACGCCGGGGGGTAGAAGGATCTCTTCCTTCCAGGATCAGTGCTGGACGAGTCCAGCTCGTCCAGTGCATGCATGCCAGCACTGGACGAGCTGGACTCATCACAGCCGCTAGAGAGGTTAAGCACAGTGGATGCTTTCTGAATTGTAATGTCTTGAGTTTCTGCTAAGAGCAATGTCTTAGCTCTCCCACAACAGGAGTGTCCCTTGCTGTCCTTCAATCATTGCTGTTATTCTGTAAGCTGTTATACAATTCTTTTTGTGAGGTCACACTTCTAATCCTAGCATCCCTTCCCACAGAAGTTCATAGCTGGTTTTCTGGATACCTTGAAGAAGATGCTTTGTGGAAACCTGGTTGGGCTGACTTGCTCCTCTCTGAGCTTAATTTTGGGGCTCACAGGCATCCTCAGCGACTATTGGCTGGTGAATTTTAGTTCAGACCTGTTCCATGAAGGCATCTGGCAAAGATGTACCAATAATATTTGTGCCAAAATCACAGGAATAGGTAAGATGTGCGTCTGACTGCTATATGTACTTACTGTTACAGTACAGAGAATTTTGACCTTTCTTACTCGAAGAGGTTTTTAAACATCATCACTTTGCTTGGAGCTTTATTACTAGACTCAGGGCCGTTTCTCCTGCTATGCAAAATATGAGGTCTAGATGAAGCCCACAGCACCCTGGCCCACACGCATATTCAGCACCCTCCCCAACACAGACTCCCTCCCCGTTAGAAGCTGCTGTTGGTTAGAGGTGTGGGCGGTTGTTCTCAAATAGCACC
>CM070038.1:46437810-46451943 GCA_036250615.1 Ptychadena robeensis
TTCCTCAATATATACGAAAATATGTAGAGATAATCTGAACACTTAGCACTTAAGTGCTATTTGAGAAAAATAACAGAATGTCTCCACTTCAAGCCAGCAAATTCCTCATCTGTAGGTGGTATACAGACTGTACATAGAAACAACCCAAGTTAATGGTCTCTGATTGGTGGGTAGGGGAGATAAAAACTCCCCTCCAGTCCCTCCAATCAGAGACTGCATACACGCTGATAGTCTCTGACTATACAGGGCATTATGCCGGTTGCTGTGCAGGTCGGCACTTCTGCACCAGTCAGCAAGAGATGACCAATCCACTCCTTTCGGGAGCTGTTGACTAGTTTGTGAATGCTTTACTGGCCACCACTGGTGTATGAAAATATTATCATCTGCTTTTCTATACATTGACACATTATTACTGGATCTTACTTTTGGTGTAGCTGCCGACCATTCCTGGCACAAGTGAAATAATAGAAGCTGGACTATCTTCATTCATTATAGTAAACGTCCATCTCAAAAAAGGAAAGTGGCAACTCCAGCTTTTTAAGGCTAGCCAACACTTGCAGGAAATGAGATTTGGCAATGAAAGGGTGGATGTATGCAGATATGTGCTACTTTTTTGGCAGTTGAAAACAATTCACATATTCTAATAAAAACTTGTTTTCTTTTAAGAAAAGCGATTCCCTGGCATGATAGTCTCATTGATTTGTTTCCCGGGAACAGGTTTCTTTAATATTTAATAAACTCTTCCTTTGCACTCTTTCCTCTCCCTGACATGTATCTTGTGCTTCAGATTTAGAAGAATAAACCTGATTATTGCCATTAGTGGAAATTATACGTCATACCAATCATGTTTTGGAATTTTGATGGTTGCGTTAGGGCAAGCAACAGGAGAGTCTTGTAACTCAAGGTACAAAGCATTGAACATACACATGCCGCTTATGGGGGATGAAGATTCTCCAGGGGCTAGGGCAGGGGTGGGCAAACTAAGGCTTGGGGGCTTCATGCTTCCCATTTAGCTTTCTTTCCCGGCCCTTTGTCACCTTGTTGGAAAGATGCTCCCCTCTGTTCACTGCAATGAGTGCACATAATGCTTAGAGGTGTCCAAATGCCTTGGGGACGATGCAGTGGTGTGATCATGACACTGTGGGTCTTAATGGTGACAACAGGTATTCCAGGAATTCTCTGCTTAATGCAATGAACATTTTTTTTGTGTTAAGTGCAGGAAATTTTAAAGATAATAACGTCCCCGTAGCATCGGCCATTACAGGCTCTTGGTCTGGCCTATGAGCCAAAAACTTTGCACCCCCATGGGCTTGAGGAAGCTTCTGCATGGTTGTAATTGTGGTATCTGGCATCAGCTTTTCTGCTTCCATAATGGATGAAGACAATCTACCAATATTCCTGTCCTATAAATATATGATTGTTGGGGGTAGATGGCCTTGATCTGCAATACTGTAACTGAAGGACTGGCAAGCTATACTACACCCCATAATTTTGGTCTCCCAGCTTTGAGTGTACATCATGAAATGTAGATGATCCTCCCCATGTGGGATATACCATTATGTGGTTATGGTTTCACAAGGCTTATATTCCTTGTTTCCCACTTTGCAAACATTTAAGCAGTAGCCCATACTACAAATGCTTCAAGAACAGTTTGGGGGGTAAAGAATACATGTTCTCTACTCATGAAAGTACAGGTAGTCTTTAAAATATATCTAAACTCAATGACAGGCTGTAATATGATGCAATTTGCCTGGTAGATGTATGACCATTCTTTGTTTTATCCTGGAGTGTTCTCTATGGCAGCCTCTCAATGTGCACAGACATGGTGGATAGTTTCCTCTTCTTAAATTGTGAATGCCACAGAGATTTCTATGAGCAGGATAAATACAGACAGTCTAATGACAGGCCAGGAGCAAGAGATGATCACTAGTAGCTTAACAATCACAAACTTTACTTCTGTAGACTGATCTCAATGAGATAGGGTTGGGGCATTTAGTTCACAGGTAGCAATCTGAGGAGGGTAGAGTGCTGGCTGGAGAGTTCTACAATAATAACATGCGTCATCATGTGAGTATATGCTAATATTAGGGTAGAAATTAAGTATTTTGCCTCCTGCTCCTGGGGAAGAACCAGAGGTGGACACTATACCTAATGGTAGCGACACACTGGCAGATTTTCGGGCAATTGACAGCCATGCGCATTCCCCCCAATCTGATGCGCCCACCTAGACAGATCGTCCAGGATCCTCCTGCATGTCGGATCACATGGTAAATTCCTGGCCTATGCCATTACTTTAGATGGGGGTCAAATTAATGGCCGGCGCACAAAGGGTGTGGCGCTGATCCTCTAGGCGACCGGACGTCATCACGCTGCAGTCAGTCCCTAATCTATTGGAGAGTTGACCGTGTATGCCTACCTTTTTATATACGACGATTGTAGTGGTCAGAACTGTAGAATCGGGCTTGTTGACTTGCGCCTGGTGACTACCCCAACCCCACGGTTTGCTGTTTATTCAGGGAATGTAATTAGGATGCATCACTTCTAGCCATGTTCTTCACAGAATAGCGAATAATCTACTAGGGAAGAAGACGCCGCTGCAATGTAAAAACAGATGGGTTCATTTGGTGCATCTGATTGTCCTGCTCTTGTTTGCTAGCCGAGCACCATTAATCTTCCCTGCTGTGGCAAAGGCTTAAAAACAAGATTTTGAGTAGGAAATACATAGGCAAATGTTCCAGCTTGGATAAAAAGGCTGTTTCCATATTCCAGTAGCTCAGCCTGTCCAAAATATTCACAAGGACTGCTTTATAGTTCAGTGCTGTTACTGGTTGTTAGTCCGTTAAGGTGAACCTTTTCTCCACAGTAAGTTTTTGACTTGGAACGTCCTTTTATTTCATGGAAAAGAGTTCCTCATCTGACCTCCATCTTCTTATTTGAAGTCTTATGCCTGCCATACACACCCCGATGGTGTGCAGGCAGACCTGTCCCAATATGTTCCAGGATGCTAATGTGATGACGTCATCATGTTAGCATCCCGGTGCATTATGGGGCCCCTTCAGTCGGCGGCACCCTTTGTGTGCCGGCCATAAGCTGCAATGAAGACGCTGTCTTCATTGAAGCTTATGGCATCTGCTTACCATCAGCTTGCGCCGGCCAGAGATTATCGGACATGTCCGTTCTCTGGCCAGCCGAGCTGTGGGGCGACAGGGATCTGTCGCCCCATGTGGGCACATGCCGATAAGCGGCCGATTTTTAACCTGACCGACGGTGCGAGCACGCACGCCCGTCGGTCAGGTGAAAAATCGGCCGCTTATCGGCATGTGTATGCCTAGCATTAGTAAAAGTTATACCTAATGAGAGAATGCGGAGAGCGTGTGTTTAGAGTCTGCTTATCTAAAAAGCCCATTGTACTTGGAAACATTGCCCAAAAAGACCAAGTGCTTTGTCAAGTCTGCCCTTGACTTGATTGTACATAATAGGGCATCCATGAACTTGATACCAGGAGCAGTCGACTGCTCTTGAGGAGTCGACTAGTCATCTCTGTGTGCGCACCGGCCAGTTGGTGCACACACACAGAGAGAAGGGCTGACCTGTGTGGTGACTGGCATCATTCCCTGTGTAGTCAGAGACTGGATCAGCGTGAAGCTTGGGGTGATGAAACTTACTGACCTCTTATTCCCGAGCTGGACTCGGCTGGTAAAATGTAAACAAACATGGGTGGCAGCGCCATCTTGTGGGTGTTCTGCTAATTGTTTCTAGTGATGGTGAAATTTTTATTTTGAAGCTTCCACTATCTGATGTTGTAATTTAACCTCCCTAGCGTTTACGACAACCCCAGTTTATCCGCTGTTTGGGTTTGTCCCAAAAGCTAGAGAAGCGGGGATTGGGGGACCTGATATGCCCCCGGAAAGCTGCAGTGATTCTAAAAATTCCAGGGTTCCAGATCTATTTCTATAAAACATCTGAAGGTTTCATGATGAAAGTTCTTTGGAACTGTTCATAATTCCCTCCGCCTGGACGTCACCTTGAAGCTCCTGAACACTGGCACAATCATGGAATGGTGTTTCTCTGCCCACCAGGACCTGGAGGCGGGGAGACAGCTGTCATACCTCCTCAAGGCCATGTGTCCACTGCTGGGGGAAAAAGCTGCAGATCAGATTCTCTGCGGCTTGCGGGCAGTTTCAAATCGTCTGGAGCGTGCCCTTTGGATTAAGCATACCAAAGATGTGGAAAAACCTTTAGGAGCTCCTTATATGTATCTTGGAGATGGATCTATTGATCTTTATTGTACATGTCTCCGGCGGCACCGCAGAGTGAAGATGTGACATTCCCCAGCTTCAATAAGAGAACACAGGGGGGGGAGAAACAGCAGTGGACACAAGCCCTTACTAACACACTGGTGGTCAGAGCTCAGTGCTCCAACCAGCAGAGCGAGTGTAAGCCAAAGTGATTGCTTGGCTGTAAGGTACGTCCTATACAAGGCAGTGTCTTATGGTCCCAAAACCATTACATAAGCACACGTGCAGGTCTTGAATTTAAACTCTTTGAATTGTTAAGCCTTCAAATGGCAGGTTCCATAGATTGGCCATGTGTTTAATACCAACTGCAGATCTCAACAGAGGCTCTTATGCATAGGAGGGCTTAATAAATTCCATAGTGTTCCGGTTGAATCATGCCCAATTAATTCAAATTCATATTATGAAAAATGTATATTTTTGGGGGGTTTCAGATTAAAGGTCAAAACTGCTTTATGCCCGGGGGTTTAAAAAGTGGGTTCATTATAAAGTTGGTTTATACTTTTTCGTCAAATGAAATGTGACCAATACATTTATGTCTCTTTCAGTAGTATTATTGTACTTTGGGGTCAATGCCATTCTTCCCTAAGCTCCTGTACAATGTCTGCAGAATGAAGCTTATCCGCCAAGGAGGCAATTTGTATCAATTTCTTTCTTAAGCCTACAAAATGGCTGCCAGGTGAAGGTTAATCAGCACATTGTACGACGTGGAACATTTAAACCCATGCTGCTCACGTGGCACCTGTTAACATGGGGATTGTGTGTTCTACGCAGGGCAGACGCCATGATAACTCTGAATCCTGTGAGTAATATGTACGGTGCCGCCATGTAATGCATCTTCTTCCTGTGTGTTCAGTTTCCAACGGTGAGCTGGTCCAGCCCCAGGTGTCTGTGCTCTCTGTGTGATCCTCAAACAGATCCATCAATAATGCCAATTATGGCCCCATTCCACCACCAGGGAACCTCTAAAGTCTTTTGCTGTAACGAGAAGCGACATCGCTCCCCTCGTCTCCTGCCCCCTCCGCTTTCTCTCCTTCCTTTAACCGAGGCTTCTGGGACCAAGTATTTTTCAGCCAACGTGACAGCTAGGTTCATTTTTAAACCCTAGGTAGCGAAACAGGCCTCGGAGCATGTTTTAAAGAACATTACCATACAGGCAAGATTAAATTAGCTTATGCTTCTCCTGCACGGCTGGAAGGCCCTGAGTTCCTTTTTTTCTTCTCCCACTTTTTTCTTTTTACTGGGACTCAAAATGCAGGATATGTGTGTCTCGGCAGCCATTTATCAGCAGGGCTCTCCCCTCGTTCTGTCACTGTCCGTGCTCCACAACCAGGCCAATTACGGACCAAATCAGCAGTTTAGTGTCGTTTTTTCTCTTTGAAACGAGCGTTGTGCAGATAACGCATTAAAGGACAGAGTTCACAAGACGATGCAATCTCCTAATATCTCTCCCAGAGCCCTGTGCAGAATTCCTAATGAGGAGACGTCCTTCTGCCAGATATCCCACTATAAAAGAAGTCCACTGAACTGAGGCTGAACTCTGATTTGCATATCAAATTTATAAAGGGGCACAGTGATAAAAGGTGCCAGAGAGATGGGCGAGACATCAACTATTGTATGCATACAATGATCAATTGACTGATTGTAAATGCTCGGATATTTGATGTGTACAGTTTAGGTGTCTACACATACCTTTCATACAGCTCCTCACGTATCCTGAGTGTAAAGGTGGTCTTTTTAAAGGAGACATTAGTATTGACCCTCACATAGCTTTGTATGGAAGTTATGAAGGTTTTGTTTCTTTATTAGGGGCCCATTTCCCCATGCTGGGAAAACGACTGCCACAACCAGGTACTGATAGACGAAGAAAAGCCTAATAAAGGTTATTAGGCCAACCTCAATAGACTGTAGTAGTGATGACTGTGCAATCATATGATATTGGTAATACTTGTGTAGCTTGTTCCAATTTGCTGCTTCCTCTCGATAAAATAAATGCTCGTAATTTCAGTATGCAGACTGAGGACTGTCCATAAATAGGTCAAATTTCTGGGTAGTAGTGCTACATTTTTTTTTATATTTCAATAGTTCAAATAGATTTAGTGGATTGTCACCTTTTTAATGTGTTAGGTTCGGGTCAGTGAAACTACAGACTCCAAGCTATTGTGCAGTGGATAATTTGCCACAATTGATCCCTAGACATTTACAATAATTTTTTGGGGTGGTTTCTAATATTTTTGTTTTCCTTCCTTGAGCATGCCAGTCACCTATTCCTAAAGGAAAGGGGTACCCTGTTAGCAGGTTTGGGTGGGCAGCCATCGTTGAGAGTAGTTTTAAATGGCATCTCAAAAAATGTGATTACATTTTTATTGAAGCTTACTTGTGAGTACTGAGCAAGAATATTGGAGAATTTGCAATGTTTCGCGATTGTGAGCTCGGATTTTCGCAATGGCAGATATTTGTTATATTATGCTTCAACATTGTTTACTGGCATACATCGCGCATATATTTGCGCATTGCGAATGCAAACGCGCAATACACACACCACTCGTATTGGCTAAGATCACAGAATAAAGAAGAGAAGCTGTTAAGCTGCATTGTGAATCTTTGCGAATAATTTCAAATGTGTTTGCGCAATGGAAGGCAATGGAGTACAATTGAATGGAATTTTTTTGTGTGTGTAACTTATTGTCACTATATTTTTTGCCAGTGTTTGTACTCAAAGTACATCAGGGCAGTTTAGGTTCATTTTAAATTGTCTTTCAGCCGTTTGGTTACTCACCTAGTTTACCAATTTGTGCATCTGTGATATAAATACATATATTTTTTACCGAGTGCATCCACTTTGAAATCTGTTGAGAGCTTGTAAGAACACCTATAGTGGTAGTGATTGCTAGAAATCCAGATGGCTATCCTTATGATATTCACGTTATTGTTTACTAGTGTAGTCATGTTTATGTGCTATTATGTGAAAACAAAACCTTAAATGAAAAAAATAAAAAAAAATAAAAATAAAATGATTTATGTAATTATTTTGTTGGCGTGGTTTATATAAAAAAAAAAAAAAAAAAAAAGGGATTGGTGTTTTCTCTAATTAGATTACCATATTTTTTGCACTATAATGGTGGTAGCCATACATGGCACGAGTGAATCGAACCGTGCTCTGACAGGTAAATGCCTGGCCGTCACACAAAGGGTGTGCTCCGATTCACTGAGCGACCAGCTACAGCGTGATGGCGTCATCGCGCTGCAATCGGCTGCAAGAGAATCAGACGGGAATCCTACGGACTATGGCTATCTTTTAGATGCACTGGACTATGTGACGCACCCCACAGTTTTGGTAAAAAAAAAAAAGTTATAAATAGCCATACATATAAAGTAAATAGACATTGGCTATGCAATTTTCATCCTAGCCTCCAGCCTAGTGGCCAGTGCCAGGAGGGAGGGCTTGGTTCCAGCAGGGCTCAAACTGAAGCATGTGTCTATACACTAGCCCATTCTCTGAATCTTCTGACAAACGTATGGAAAGACATATTTTACAATCTGGCTATAACAACTTACCATTAGGCACCTAGATACATATAGCAGGAGAGATGAGTCTGTGTCACATAACCTTGTTTTTATTGCTATACAAAATAAAAAAGTTAATAATTCCATTCACCCAGCTATAACAGTTATTTACATATAGGAGGAGTCAAATTATATATTCTTAAACAAGCTACAAACGGAGCTCACAATAATATAAAATTATTGTGATGCAGACGCCGTGCTCCACCCATATGTAAATAGGTGCTCGTTGTTCCCAGAAGTAAAAGCAATAACCCTATATGTCATTCAGATGCCCCTGATCTGTATCAGGGGAGTGAGCAGCCCTATGGTGACAACTGTGCTCCTCCATAGATCGTACATAAATTGCCATCCATAACAAGATGGAAAACCCTGCAGGAACCACCTCCTGAGATTCAGTGTAACTACAAAAATGCTTCTATCTGTAAATCCATCTGGAAAAAGAAACACATTTTCTCTTTTAGTAGTTCAGAGCACATTGGCTTTAAAGCAAAGACATGTGTTCATGTATTAAACTGTAGACCTTGGCAAGGGAAGGGTTAAATCATTATGCTACTTCTGGCCTTCTCTGTAATAGAAGTTATAAATCCTCCCACTCATTTGGGAGCTTTTCTGCTGTAAGGTGCAGCAGTAACCCTCGTCTCTCCCAGTCCTCCACCCCCCCCCCCTGCTTCAGGCCGGAGGATGAAACGCCTGCCCAAGCACTGTGCTTTTTGGTTGGGTTTTTGTGACCTCAAGCGATGCCGGTTCCCGGTGGGCTCCGCTCCCTTAACTAGCTGGCTGGCTTCCATGCTGCAAAAAACAAGTTCAGCAAGGCGAGAGCTCACCATTCCAAATCAGAATTGATTCTTGAAATTCTTCTGCTTCCAGAGAAATAATTTAGGTGTTTTGGAGAGGGAAAATCTTGGCCACCGTTGCTTGCTCGTCTGAAACTTCTAACTACCCTGTCTGAATACCTGGATTACATTCTCTTATGTGCTCTGAATTCCATCAGCTCAAGTCATTTATATGTAAAACGTTCCTAACACTGTCAGAATTTAAAAGGAACCTGGCGAGGTAAAAAAAAAAAAAAAAAAAATGGAGCGCCCACTTTAAGGTTATGTTCCCACATAGGCAATTAATCGCCTCACACTCGCAAATTTAATCGCGATTTTATCACAAAGGGAATGAATGGACCCAATCAACGATAAGAAAAGCGACTCCCAATCATGGACAAGCCCATTCAACTGATTGGATGCGATAAACGCCGATTTCCGCACGTGATTAAAATCGCAAGCGCGAGGTGATACATAACTTATATGGGAACATAGCCTAAAGATGCACCTCCTGGGCTCTTTGGTCTCTTTGCAATGTAAAAATCAGGGATGCGACTATTGAGTGTTAGGTCCTCTTACAGGCATGGTTCTGTTCTGTTTTCATTTATAGAAGGATTACTGAAAAGCAACATGAAAACTAATCCTGTGAACTAAATACTGTGATGTCCGCATTTAATCATGGAAACACCATGACCACATGGTCTCTGGCTTCAAGCGATTTTGCAGCAGAACATTTCAATTCTCTCCATGATTTTGGGGATTGGCATTACTGTATTTTGTGGACCATAAGACCCCCCTGACCATAAGACACACACAGTTTTTAGAGCAGGAACACGAGAAAAAAAGAGATTTCAAGTTTTCAAATCAATTGGGGTAAAAATCCCCCTGCAATACCAAATTTCAGCCACAAGATGCGGCTAGTGAGCACTTGCTATCACATTACGACTTCTTTTTCACGCATCGGGTGGTGAAGGGGAAGCTGCATGCAACTGTCTCCCCTCTATTGGTGTTTTTTTGTCAAAGCTGCAGCATGAGTGCAGCTTTCATAGACAGAGATAGATGGGGGAGATGCCAGCTGGCATTTATTTCATCCATCTCTGCCCTTCATTGGTTATATCAGTGGGGCTCCACTGATCTAAACAATGGAGTACAGATGAAGGGATCTAATATCTGACAGCTCCCCCACCTCCTCAGCTAATCTTCTTGCCGGGAGAGCGAAGCAGCTGGTGGAAAGCCAAGGCATGGGGAAAAGTGCGTCTTGTAGTCTGAAAAAATACGGTTGTTTTTTTTTTTTAGCTTGATATTATAGGTTTTTTTGTGTTTTTTTGAAGAATCCTAGATTGCCGGTTAATTGAATTCAGGGCGTTTGGGAAGTCGGAGAGTCTCGGACAGGTCGGAGACATTTTGGGGTCCCTGGAGTCGGAGTGCGGCAAAAAAATTTACGACTCCTAAAACTAAATACAAAAAAGTTAAAAGGAAAAATTACAAAAAAAAAATGTAAATTAAAAAAAAAAATTTCTTTCAAATGTCGCAATTAAACCCAACAGTCAGTGATGAACATAACGACTTCTCTGCTATAAGAATAAATGCATGCAGTTCGCAGCGCCATAACATTACGCGCCCCACTGTGGACCCTAGCTCTAAAGGGGCCACCCACACACGTTACGGAGTTGGGGGCCGAAAGAACAGCTCAGATGAGCTTTAGAGTTGCTGAGTGATGAGGGTCATCACTCTGCGTCTTTGGTGTGCCAGCGGTTAGCTTCAATGGCGATGCCGGTTTCATTTGTAAACTAACAGAATCGGCCAGAGATTATCGGACATAGCCGTTATATGGAAGGCCCGAGCTGTGGGGCCTGTCAGAGATTCTCGTTCACCCCATTTGGGACTCAAAAGAGAGTGAAAAAATTACAAACACGCCATTGGTCGGCAGAAAATAGCCCGCCCGCTCGGGGCATGTTATGGCAGCCTTAACTCTTGCGATAATGAAGTAAAATTTGTTGCCGGACGTAGAGACGCGTATACGTGAAGGGAAATGGATCGCCAATAGTTCAAGACTGAACCGTAAAGATTTGGACAACCGCTGTCATTCAGCTGAGGCGACAAATACTTAGGATTGTTATAGCTTCAACTTTACACATTGCTATGGGATTCCAGGGAATCTTGATCAAGTTTGAAGTGCCCCTTCGCCTGCCTCTTCGGGAGCCTTCCACTGCCCTATCTTCGCAGAAGATCAGGAACACTCTAAGCTTGGCACACAAGGTAGATCTGTAAAAGATTTGGAGTGCAATCAATTAACTTGGTGCTCACGGTGATGATTATACTCTAATCTATCCTTTGTTTTACAAAACCTACACGACTGTTGTGCCTTCCTTAGGGCCAGGATCAATAGAGCCGGATCGACGGAACTTGATTGAACGGGGTTCCAAATGTTGAAAAGACCCCGTTCAACTCCAATACTTAGCATGGGACATGGTCTTCATGGAAAGTATTAAAACAGCCTGCAGCTAATGCCTATCCACAGCTGTGGATGTGTCAGTGTGATGAAGGGGACCGGAGCCAGCACTCCTCCCCTGCTGCTGAGCGCGCCCGCCATCTTGCTTGGAGGGGGGGGGCCCCCGGGAAGAAAGCGGCTTGTTGCCGCCGTGCATCGCTGGAAACCGCAATGACCGTACCGCAGCAGGGACCGGAGAGTGAGGGGCCATTGCCAAAACAAGGGGAGCGAAATCAAGCTGCCAGGACCGGCTCCGGGGAGAGGGATGAATTTTACAGGATCAGGTATGGGAGCTTCGTGTGCCAGGCGTAGTCCGCTCACATTGCCGTATCTGGCCACGCCCCCGAGCCAGCACTCCTCACTCGGAAAGCGGGTATGTTGTGTGATATGAGACAGGGCCTGATTCTTCCCCGCTTGTGGCGTGTTGTGAAATCACACGCAAGTGGGATAATAACGGGTTCCCTCATTTGAACGGAATCGATGTTTTGTGCCCATGTTGTGGTTTGCACATGTGATTTCCATTCAATTGTCTCCCGATCAATGGACGCATGGTTGCCATCGCTTAAGGGAAAAAGCAGCCAGCATCTTCTGCCTAAACTCCCTTTCTGCTGCTTTTAATTTGGCCATTACAGTGTTGAGTTTCCTGGCCCAGTAGTTCTGTGGTTAGTGGTGAGGTGCCTTCCTTTCATTCAATGGATGGGATTACAATACATTAGCATATGGAATAGAAGAGGAGTGCGGAACAGAGGACTGGAGTCGGTTAGATCGAATTTGGAAAAATGCGGAGTCGGAGTCGCGGGAGGGAATTTATCGACCGGCTCCACAGCCCTTGGATTTGAATTTAGAGGGGTTTGGTGGGCCCAAAGTTAACGGCCCCTATTTATCATCAGGTCCCCCAAAGCATATTCTGTAATATTTGTGCAGCCATCCAAAAGGTTAGCTCAAAATTTTAAATTTCCTATTTCCGTGTCAAAATATTAGGCTAAATTAATAAAAAAAAGCAGTTTAGATGTCCTTTTTGGATGTTTTTTTCTCTTTCTACCTGTTAAATAAATTTTAGTGTGCTAGTAAGTTTCTGTGTAATAGTGTTCTCAGTTTCCGAGCTTACTTCTGTAGAGAAGATTGCTTCTTTAAGTAATGGGGAAAACGAGGCGAGGGTGATGACGCTGCTCCTATGTATACACAGTGCTATTAGTGTGTGTTGGAAGCCCAGGACAGAAAAGGGTCACACATTAATATCCATAGAAAAAGCTATTGAAACACCTCTGGAAAGCGTCTATTTGTTTTAGATGTCCTTTAAGTTCCTGCAAGGCAGCATTCACTTTCTGTGCGCTTTCTAAGCTACTGGTGCAGCATTTCCAGATGCCCATGTCCATGGCTTGAGGCCAAGCTTAATGTAGATAAAGACCTACTGTATATGGGGGAGAAAAAAAAACACACAAAGTTTATTACTTGTGTAAATGCCTGAGGGCCCTTTCACACTATATGCGCTGTGTTGCCTTTTTGTAAACTTGTGTGTTTTAAGTAGTGAGTTTTACAGTACTGCATCTTCTCATAGAAGACCAAAAATGTTGGCACGTGCATTTTTTACAACACCCTGCTGCATGCATTTTTTGTGCTTTGTTTTTAAAGATGCAAGTGCAAACGCAGATGTGTAATGTGCAAAGCGCATGCGTTATTTGGTATATGCGTTAATCTCTTGGGTGTTCCCAAAACTCAGCCTGCGTTAACTGTAGAAAAACTTACCTGTCTGCCGGATTCCCACGCCAATCATACATGCTGATGCTTCCGGGTCTGCCCCCGATCCCATCACCGGTTATGCAAAGGGGGCGGGGGTAGGCGCCGCCATAGACCTCCGTGTAAATGGAGGGGCATCGCCTTTTCCCAGCATAACTCCAGCATCTCCAGTGACGCCAAAGTTATGCACGGGACCAACCTGCTCCGCTGTGATTTGCCGTAGCGTGGTTTTAAGAAAAAAAAGTGCCACGAGCGTAACGCCCAGGAGGTTAAGGCACACCTTTTAAAAAATGCATATAGTGTGAAAGGGCCCTGAACCTGTTTTGTTTCCTTTAAAAATACTCTCTACAGCCGAGCTCTTCCTGGGAGAGGCAGTCAGCTGTGCGGCATTGCGTATGTTCTAACAAGGCGCATGCTGTTAGGAGGGGAGAACAGAGTGACCGATAATACCATAAGATTGGTTATGCTTTATGATTCTACATAGTAAATCTCAGAAGTACAATTTTTTTATTAGGTAGAACAATTGTTGGAAAGTTGTTGGAGTCCCTATAACTGTTCAGAGCCAGAGATTAAAAGTATAGAAGGCAAAATACCATCATGCAGGCACTCTTTATTATTTATTAAACCTTTATTGAGACTAGTATGATCTCACTGCAGCGCACACCGATACTTGTGTACCGCACCCTAAACCTACACATTATTTCCTTCCAAGGTGAAATATCGGTGTTGCAACCTCCTCATCATCCAGTAGGTGTCTCACTTTGCTGTGCTATGATTTAGCAGCGCTCCAAGCTAGTCCTAATTTAAACCAGATTTTTTCCACCTCCTTACTCTTTATAGGGAGGTGATTTTGCTCTGTGCAGGTGCTGTGCGGAATAACAACCTCCTGGAGCCTGCGGTACTTTAATGCAGTAATTGTGCCGTGCTCTTGTATTAATAGCGTTCCCGTCGGGTGGTGCCGCTCAATAATGACTTTATTTTGGACTTATTTAAGGGAGCTGGAAACCTACAATACAGACCTGCTCGTGTATAAAAGTATTGCTACAGTATTGCCAATGTCTGTAGCATGTGCAGGTCGGTTCACAAAGCTGTAACACATGAACAGCAGCGGAAACTGTCTATCAGTAAGCCCATTGTACCCCATCGGAAGTCCATGTAATGGGGACTATGTAAGGGTTCAATAGACTGTCCAAGGATGTTGTTGGCTCATAACAGAAGGTGCCTGACGAAC
>CM070038.1:46476730-46491647 GCA_036250615.1 Ptychadena robeensis
TCTCCATCCACAGGTCACCAGCGATTGACTTTAGTATAAACAAAAGAGCAGGAAATGCTATTGTTTTGGGGTGTCATGTGAACTCACTTTAAAAATGCATAGAAACCCACTAAAATTTAGAAATGAGGCATGCTGTGCATTGTAGTCCATTTCAGGACAATTTACTCACCATTCATTTGAATGGGTGGGAAAATGCAATAAACAACAATGCTAAGACTGCAGGGAACGACACTGCTGGACCATTGGCACACTCTCAAACATTTCCCACAAGCTGCAGTGCAGCACCGGAAAGCAATACGGCTAGCATTAACACAAGGCAGACATGTTAAAATAGGAAACCTGCTGTGCTTTTCACGCTGGCCCATGTTTCCGGAAACATGCAATACAGTGAAATACCACAAACACCCTGCAGCCCGTGTGGCTGGAACAAAGTGGCCCCTAGCCCTAAATGATGACACAATCACCCACTTAAGGTATAAACCCTCCACTTTCCTTACCAAGTAATGTCTTCCTCAAAACCACCACAGCCAACAAGACAGTCTCCTTCCCAGTACACAGGGGCACCTGACTCAAATATAAGCCAAAGGTGACTTTTTCAGCACATTGTGGGTGCTACAAAACTCAGCTACTAGTATATATGGTACTTGTGTGTAAGTAGAATCCCTGTAAAGAAATATATTTGTGCTCAGTTTAGCCTTAATATGTATGAGAGCTTTTCTATTCTAGAAGACACACGTTTTAACATTAAAATCAATGGGAAAGTGTCATTGCGTCTTATGGTCAGAATATGTAAAAAAAAACACCTTCAGTCCCAACCATCCTGGTAGCAATAGCTTTGCATTCCATGAGGCAGAAATGAGCCAAAAAGCCACTGCCAAGAAGAAATCTTATCTGCATTAGCACTAGCAGTACCCATTCTCTGAAGAAAATAACCAAGACATGTTCCAATTAGATAGCATAAGTTGTGTATTTACATTAACATTCTGCATTACAATAAATACATTTTGTGACAAAGACTCGTATCTCCTCCCATATGTAAATAGCTGCCCATGGGTAAGTTGTTCAGTGGCAGATTGTAAAATATGTCTATACATAAGTTGGTCAGTGTGTTCAGAGAATGGGTGCTGCTAGAGTAGAGTAAAGACACATGGAAAAGTTTAAGCCCTGCAGCAAAGACCTCCCTCCTGGCACTGGCCTTTTGGCTGGAGGAATACAGAGTGAATACTGCATGGTCCTGTCCTGCCTACTTTGCTGGAACATTCTGTATATTAACTTGATATCTGAATGGCTGTGTCTCAGTTTTTTTCCCGAATTTTCCCTCCAAAACTTTGGGTGCTTCTTATGGTCCGAAAAATAGGGTATATATAGCGTACATGTCTCACCTACCCTACCCTGTGACTGAACAGTGAAGGAAGCAGTGGACACATGAGCAACTTACACCAAATGCATTATTAATAAATACATGCAAATGTAGAGTGTTGTACCGTGTTATCCATCATTAAATATAGAGAGTTTGGAGTTCAAGTGATAACGTTTATTGGCTTCCAGAAGAAGGGATCTGCTATATCCTGAAAGCTTGCTTCTCTAATGACTTCAGTTAGCCAATAAACGGTATCACTTAAACTCCAAACTCTTTATTAATAAATACATGTAACACTGGCCATAGCAACCATATCAGGAATTATTCCTAAAGGGTGGTCACTACCAGGGTAAATATCTGGTCCTACAGGAAGGTTAACCTGTAACCGTTTTTCATATCTTCCTATGTTGGTTGCAGCTGATAAATGGCTTGGTATGGTTCTAAGATCGGATATTTGAATTTTCTTGGTCTTGGTCAAATCTTGGTCATTTAATTCCAAACATGAAAGGCCACAGCAGTTGCTGATCTATGATCTTGCATTCTAATAAATGAGAGTAAAATGAGGAAGTCCTTTGTCCTACCTGCAGCAAATGGATGGCGTAATCTGTGCCAAACAAACGACATTGGTCATCTTTATTATTCTCTCAACTTTCAATAACTAGACAAACCTGATCTGTACTGTATAAATAAAACGATATGGTGCCATTTGCTCCTTTTAACACCTCGTAAACCCGTTTCCTGCTTACGTGGATCACCTCAAATTATCTCCCCGTTGATGCACATTTCTAGAGAGATCGGCGGGCAGGCAACATCTTCATCCTGATCTTTAAGGAAACATGAACAGCGTCGGTGTTGGATTGGTGTGCGCTCTGCTCCTGGTCATTCAGTATGGTGAGTAGCTCCAAAATATTCTACGTGCGATGGCATAAAAGCTTGCACTCAGATTTATGGTCAATAGGTAGGCATTGGCCCCAACCCACATGCTCTAAAGGAATATGGCATGACATTAAAGCATGCCCTAAAGTAATATTTTATACATCCTATTATTACATCCTTTTCAATTTACTTTTAGCTTTGTGAGTAAGATGGGGACTTCAAACATCCAGTCATGTGCAAGTAACATTTTTCTTTTCCAATTGTTTTTATTGAGGATTTCAAGATACTTCTCTAAGATAGAAGTTTGAAATTTTCAAGATCCAAAAAGCACAAGTATTTCAAACGGAAAAATATAACCAGGGTAGCAGTCGCAGACAGTGCAGTTAATCGGGAGTTCACTACGGGAACCAGCAGTCTGCAAGACTATGCATAATCATGGCTAGCTAGTTGCCCTAACGTACATCCCTGAGATTGAGACTGCCAGACATATATATATATATATATATAAAAAGGAAGGTAGGAAATAGGGGAGGTGGATTGGGGGGTAACAACGGTGGTCAAAACTGACAACATGGTGCCGTAAAAGCTGGGATGGAGAAGGAGGGGGTACCGTGGGTTGCAACATTTTCAAAAAATATATTTCTGTAACATTTTGAGTGTTTTTTTTTCTTTAGCTTAGTTAATTTAGGTAAATTATTTATAAAAAACTATTTGCCAATTTTTAATGCTTGATGCACATAGTATGTCAACTATAAATAAAAAGTTCTACTCTACATTCTATTCAGGAACGAGCTATAGCCATCACATTTCAATTCAGGCAAGGTTTCTCCATCGGCACACAACATTACACAATAAGATCACATTTATGTTCTGATGGACGGTTCGGTGGCAGTTCTTAGGTAGCTAAGGAATTTTTTTGTAAAAGAAATCTGCTCATGAGAGATTATGCTTGCTGGTCAACTCTTTCCTTGGTCACCTTTTTGATCATATTAGCCATGGACATTTATGGGTTGCCAAGTGGTAACCGCAGTGTTCCCAACTGTCCTTGAGAAGGTATTGATAAAGTTATAGATTAAAATGCATGCCATGGAAATAGAGCCCTACTGAAAGAACAACCTAAGGCTTAGTCTGCACTAACACTGAGGGTGGCGTTATGGACATGTTGGCGTGATGTGTCCACGGCACCACCTGCTATTCAGGCACTGTTTGGGCCCGTTTAGGGTGCAGTATTTGCCATGTCCGCAATACTGCGCCCTATTAATTTTAATGAAAAAAAAACAGATATTGTTCACATCACATAACGCTCCCATTGTTTGTCAATGTTGACTGACCCACAACGCCCAGCCAGGTGTTGCTGATGTGTGACACTTGTGGCAATGAACCTGATGCTGGAAATTACGTACCAGTATAGACAGGCACATAATTTACCGTAGGGGAAAGCCGTGGGAGTCCGTACTGTGTGGTTTTCCCCGTGATGTAGACCCAGTCATAGGGACGTGCATTTTCATTAACCAGCTGCACTGCATAATACATAAACTGCACTGTGCATAAAAGCGGCATTTCTTTTTCCAATTTTGGGTAGGATAGGACCCTTTATTAGGTTAACATAGCCATCATCAATATTTATGTTCATCCTGAGACAAAGTGACAGAAATCCAGAAATGCTGAAGGAAAACCCTTTTATTGGGTGACCGGTTTGTGAGAACTCAAAGACATGAAGAGAATAAAAGACAGCAATACCTACATTGCGTGCCTTTCAATGGTATAATGAAAAGGATATGTGCACTTTCAACATGGAGGGCACACACCCCATCCATGCAATGTGGTTGAGCTTTTCTGTGGAGCATTGCCTCCAGATCTGACCTGTCCCAGGATTCCTGTTGTAGAGGTCAAAGACTCTGCTAACACAGACAACCCGATTTACAACCTTTTGCAGTTACAATTTGTGATAAATATTCCTCGTTTTGTATTATAGATGTTATGGATAGCAGAGCCTATACTTCTCTAATGTGTTAACCATTTCTGTTTGGAAACTATTCACAGGCAAAGGAGAAAATCTGATTATAACAAGTCCGAACTCTTCTCAAGTTGTGGTGATCGGAGATCCCATCAACATGACCATTTCTTACAATGCAACTCCCAGCGTCATAATATGGTCTGTCAATGGCAGTTCTGTGGCTGCCTGGTTTGGTGGAAAACAGATAATCAGCGGTGAATTCCTGAACCGGCTGACACTACAGGATAAAATGTTGTATTTCAAGAATTCCAGCTTGGCAGACTCCGGAGAATACAGGGTCCAAATTAATGATACAAATGGAAATTTTGGTTTCTTCTTATTTAACATTGTCGTCAGAGGTAAGTCCTGAAGCCCCCAAGCTTCCTGATGATTGTGAGAGAGCTGTGCTGTGTTTTGTCAGTTATGGTTTTATATAGCAAATGTATAAGGAAAGTCAGCCTAGTACTGGAAGTTATGGACATCTCCTCAATGAGATGAGCTACATCTCATTGATGATCTTTAGTCTTGACTAGTCTATATAGCTAGGTATTCAGCTGATGGTAAACAGAAAATAGTAAAGATTACGCATACTAATGCCTCTTCTATAAGTAGATGATAACCTTACCTGTATGCCTTGTTTCACCAGATGTTGTCCAGGAAATCCAAAGCAATGATACTGGAGCATATAAGACTGGGGAAAATATAAGCTTGACTATCTCGTATATAGGAGATCTAACTGCCATATTTTGGAGCTATAATGATAACCCACTGTACATTAAATCAGGTGTATATAACTACATCTCCCCCAAACACAAAGAACGAATGACGGTCAAAAAGAATGGTTCTCTAAATATTTATAACACCACCATTGATGATGCAGGAAATTACACGATAACTGTGGCAACGAGCTATCTCCCCGGTTCACGGACATTTCAGGTTCAATTCTATGGTAAGGTACTTTTAAAATATTTGTCTAGTTTTCCATTGAAATCAATATTAAAACCCATGTCAGTGAATACGGAGGTGGCTTGTAACGTGTGTTGTAATGGCCTTTACATGGCATGCCAACATGTGTTGGCAAATGGTTTAATGTGTATGGGACGTGTGTGGTGTATTGAAGTCTCTTCTAAGACATGTCTTGTTTTGATTAGAGCAAGTATGTTCAATTGTAATAATTCTTGTGATATGCACCTTATTTATATCAGGGATAACAGAGTGATAAAGAGAAAGGAGAGCAAAGCTTATTATTCAACAGCCAATTTACATACATTATAAGGACAATCAGGGTTTATTCTCAGGAATCCTTTTGACAAAAGTTAAAATACCCGACTGTGGCTTCTATCTCTCAGAGACACCGCTTTCTGCCTAAAGCAGGGAACACATGTATAGATATGGGCTAGATCGATGGCCGCTTCAAGCACCGTGCACGCTCATAGCCATCTATCTGGTCAGTATCTAATGTGGCCACCCCTGTTTTCAAGCCGGATCAATCCATCCCGTTCGAAAACAGGGATATCGGACATGACCGTAAATGACGGCTGATGTTTAATGCATTGCATGGGGGCCGCGGGTCCCCATGCAAACATTGTCATCGGAGCTGGATGCAGTGCTTCACCTCCAGCTCCTTTGATGTCAGGAATCTCAAACGGCTTGTATTTTGAGCTGTGTGTTTCTAGCCTTACTCATTACAAGGAATCTAACCAACCTAGTTAGATTTCATTAACATCTAACAGAATTTGTCAAGACCTACAGAAGAATATGTTGGGGAGCCTAAACTATGAGTAATCAAGTTCTCCATGAGTTAAATAGACCCCTAAAAAGACACTTGAGATGACTATATTGGAATATGCAATTAAATAAGTGAAAAGAGAAACCCACACTGCAGGCTTTCCAACAACACATAGAATCTTATCAGGATAGAAGGTCTAGTTCAGACATGGGCAAGCTACAGGACCACGAGCCATACCCATCATGTTTAGTTTTTTAATTTGGCTCTTTGTCACCTTTCTGTCAAGACACTCTGGCTTCCCTCTGCTTGTTGCCTGCACTAAAGCAGGGTACAGATGGCTCGATTTTTGAGCCGTCCGATGTACCCTGCAGCAGCGTGATGACGTCATCACACTGCTGTCAGATATCGACAAAGCCAGGGAGACAGCTTTGCACCCTTCCTGGCTCAGCCAACACTTTGCCTGGAGACCTGGGGTCTCTATGCAAAGCATCGGACATCACCGTATTTACGGTGATGTCCGATATGGCAGTTTTTGAGCTGGATTGATTTATCCCGCTCGAAAACCGCGATGGGGGCATATTTTATGGGCCAGATAGATGGCCGTGAGCGCGCACCGCGCTTGAAGCGGCCATCTATCTGGCCCATATGTGCAGGTCTGTACCCTGCTTTAGTGAACATAATGCCTAGAGGATGATTGGGATGTAACAGTCTCCTAGATGTTGCCTTTGCTCATGTCTGCAATAGAATGTCTATTTACTTTACTACCTAAAGCCTAAATACCTAAATATATATATTTTTTGTAACCTTCCTGGCAGTATGATTTATTTTTTCCTTTCAAGTGTTATAAAAAAATGTATTGATGTAATCTGTTTACATTTTCCACCCAGGCTGGGAGGACATACGGTAGGTCCAGGCGGCCCTTACAGGTTCTTTGTCCGGCCCCTCTGTCAAATTTAAAAACTCTGCTATTTTGAGTAACTAGACCAAGGGTCGTGGGCCCCAATGGGGCCCACGACCCTTGGTCTAGTTACTCAACATAGCAGAGTCCTCAAGTAGCACAGAGATTAACATCTAGAGAAGGATAACTGATTGAAGCTGGCTATACACAGAGAGATTGGTCAATTCAATCAACTTGAAAAGCATCATATAGTCGATCGTTCGAAAAAAATTTTTTTCTTTGCTTGACTAAATATGATTGAAATTGATCGAAACTTTTTTTTTTTCCATAATATGATCGAAACTTGATCGAGCAGTGATCATGTTGGTAAATTTCAGTCAATGGTTCAGGTATCTGACGGGATTTCTAGGTATTTAATGCTAGGCATACACATGCCGATAAGCGGCCGATTTTTTATCTGACCGACGGGCGTGTGCGCTCGCGCCGTGGGTCAGGTCAAAAATCGGCCGCTAATCGGCATGTGCCCACATGGGGCGACAGATCCCTGTCGCCCCACAGCTCGGCCGGCCAGAGAATGGACATGTCCGATAATCTCTGGCCAGTGCGAGCCAATGGAAGCCAATGCCATAAGCTGCAATGAAGACGGCGTCTCCATCGCAGCGTATGGCCGGCACACAAAGGGTGCCCAGCCGATTGAAGGGGCCCCACAATGCAACGGGATGCTAACGTGATGACGTCATCACGTTAGCATCTCGGAACACATCGGAGTAGGTCGGTCTGACCTACTCGGTGTGTGTATGCCCAGCATTAATCTATTTATATCCAATGGTTCTATGGAGCATGTCCACAGGGCTAAGGAAAAGATTAGATACAATAGGTACTTTAAACAATCGTATTTTAAGTAGATCAATAAGAAAAATCAATTGCTTGTTGTGAGGTAGTTAAGACATTGATGAACCCTACAATAGGCAAGTAGAATCCTTTCTCATACAATACGTAAACAAATGACAAATAGACCATCCACTTTCTTCTCAATAGATGAAATAAAGAATGTGACCGTGGCACACACACCAGACATCATAGATGAGAATACCCCAGATGTAAATCTGACCTGTACAGCTGCCTCAGGATCTGGATCTGTGACATGGGCGAAGGATGGTCAGCCTGTTAACAGTAGCAGCACACATATCCTACTGGACCAGAACCTTCAAATACTACGTCCAAATCGAACTTTCTCTGGAACCTACACCTGCAATATGTCCAACCTGATCAGCTGGAACGAGAGTTCCATAATCCTGACCGTGTACTGTAAGTAAAATCTAGGACTAATGTACTCATAAATAAGACTGGGTCTACACTTTGCAGCCCTAGAAACCACAGATGGCCTTATGGAAATAGTGGCGTGACATGTCTATAGCTGACGCATGCGGTTTGTCCATTGTGTGGGCATAGTTTTGGAGGGTTTAGGGCCGATGCATTTTCAGATGCGATTTGCTAATAAAAAAGTATAGGCCGCTGTATTCGGCATGTTGGCAATACCACGGTCCATACTTCTATTAGCAATCCACTGGATGCCGACTGAATTGCTCGCGTATGCTGCACTGCCCCCTGACATGGGTCATGACACACCAGTATATGGCAAGTCGTACAGGAATATAGGGGTCGTCTGCACTATGCGCTAAACCCAGGTAAGCATTCTCAAGTGTCGCTCGGTATTAGCAACTTCACTTACTACTCCTTCACTCTCACCTCCATCAGTCAAGTGTGTCAAGATTGAACAGTTGCTTTTGTTATAATATTATTGACCTTGTTATTTTGTGTATAAATATGAGTTTCAAAAACCAGAATTGTAATAGCCTGAGGAAGGGATCGGCGACATCCCGAAAGCTTGCTTCTCTAATGACTTCTGTTAGCCAATCAACGGTATCACTTGAACTCCAAACTTGCTGTATTCATAGATGGCTAACACAGTACAACACTCTACTATTGCCAATATTGGTAACAAAATGAACCTGAGCCCTACATTAGGTATACCACTGGGAGGTTAAGCATATCTGAAGTGAAACATACATAAACAATTAAATCCCCTCATGCTGCATTCAAATGGTCAGTTTTTGGGATGGCTAATACTCTCTGTCCAGAGAACATGATGGGTCGGGTAGGGAAATCTACCGATTTCTAACTTCTAACGATGTCAATTGGACCTTAATGAAGCATGGGCCCATCTGCTACCTTTTATTTTGAAACCAATTTAAAAGAAAAGGTATAGACAGAGCGATAGAATGAAAGTCTCAACCTTGCACCTGTATGAAGGACTGAGTGACTGATGATTTTAAATGCTAAAAATAAAAACATGGCTGTTTTCTCATAGACCCGGTGAAAAATGTTACAGTGACCCAATCTCCCATGACTGTAAGTGAGGACACCTCATTAGTAACTCTAAACTGCAGCGCCTCTAGTGGTTACATTGAGGCAGTGACCTGGATGAAGGATGGGCAGCCTCTTACTAATAACACCGCTTACAATCTATGGGATGGGAATCACATACTCAAGATAAAGCAACCGAATAGGACATTAAGTGGAAACTATAGCTGCAACATATCAAATACAGTCTACTGGCAACTTGGTTATGTTCAGCTCCTTGTCTACGGTAAGTACAAAAATGCCACCTACAGCCATTAAAAGTTCAGGTCCAATAAATAACTCTGGTAAACTATGGCTGTTTCCTCATAGACCCGGTGGAGAATGTTACAGTGACCCAATCACACATTACTGTAAGTGAGAACACCTCAATAGTAGCTCTAAACTGCAGCGCCTCTAGTGGTTACATTGAGGCAGTGACCTGGATGAAGGATGGGCAGCCTCTAACAAATAACCCTGCTTACAATCTATGGGATGGGAATCATATACTCCAGATAAAGGACCCCGATAGGACATTTAGTGGAAACTATAGCTGCAACATATCAAACGCAGTCTACTGGAAACTTGGATCACTTCAGCTTCGTGTCTACGGTAAGTTATAGCACAAAATTGTGTGAACTACAGTCAGCAAGTTTTTAAGTTAAATCCCCAGGCCCCTGAAATTGGCACAGTCCACAAAATTGCCAATAGGCTAGCTGTAGCAACATCCACAACATAAACAATTATGTATTTTATCAAAGTGAAGTCAGGCAAATAAATTTATAGAACTGGTGCGGAATATACATTGTCTCTTCTTCTACTTCCCTAGATAAGAATAATGAACACGAATGATGCCAACATAGTCTATTCATTGTCAGTGTTTTTAGTATTTTTTATATAATATAGATGCAACCCAACACTCTTTAAAAATGAGGGATTAATGCAGACCTTCAATGAAAATCTTCTTCACCCAGAGCCATTGACCCTCCCAAGTATAATAGATTTTAAACATAAGCATAGAAAAAAAAATATATAAAATTATTCAAGGAGATGCAGGTGATATCTCTTCATCGAGGGCTCAAAATATAAAAATTATGTACTGTAGTGTCTTGAGTACACGTTTCCTGCAATACAAGTCTAGGAGTCTACCATCTTGCTGAAAGTACTGTGTGTTATACATCTTAAATCTGTACATTTTTCTACAGCTAGACTATGGAAGAGCAGCCATGTACAACATTGAAAGTCACATCAACAGTTACTTTAAAGCGAAAATTGGGTCATACCATACAAAAGTAGTATAATTGACCAAAAATACTGTGCTTCTTATCATTAGGCTATGTTTCCACTAAGGCGATTAATCACCTGCGCTCGTGATTTTAGATCGCCGGCAGAATCACCTTCCAATCGCCTACACTGCTTTCAATTGGATTGTTGCGCGCGATTGCAATTGGGGTCGCAATCAAAACGCTTTCTGATGGCTGGCGGTTGACGGCTGCGATTATTTCCCATATTTGCGCCCATAGACATAAATTGAGGCGATCAGAAATCGCGTCCATTCAGTCTCTATGGAGGAATTTCTTTTTACAATTGTGTGATATGAAAATCGCCTGGTCAATCGCCTGGCGATTACCTGCTGCCGATTCTGCAAGCAATTAATCACCCCAAAAGTGGGAACATAGCCTTAAAAAGCCATTATTGGTAGCTGGCCATCATTGTGCAAGAGGTTGTCAGTCACCGCCCCCATGTTATCCCATTTGCCGACCGGCCAAAAACCTTTAGCCACACTCAACATGTCGGCTGGGTGGTGACGATATCGTGTTTGCAACTGATGTGCCAATGGCTCCTCTGCTACTTTTTTCCAGGAAATCAATACAAAAAGGAGAGAATCTCAAATGTGTAAGAGCATGAAATCTCATCCCTATAAAAACCTGGCACTGCTATCTAAATGCTTTATTGTCCTAAAGTAGGTGTGTTTGCAAGTAATAAAATAAACTATGACTGTTTTCTCATAGACCCGGTGGAGAATGTTACAGTGACCCAATCACCCATGACTGTAAGTGAGGTCACCGCATTAGTAACTCTAAACTGCAACGCCTCTAGTGGTTACATTGAGGCAGTGACCTGGATGAAGGATGGGATGACTTTGACAAATACCACCGCTTACAATCTATCGAATGGGGACCACATACTCCAGATAAAGGCCCCTGATAGGACATTTAGTGGAAACTATAGCTGCAACATATCAAATGCAGCCTACTGGGGACTCGGTTCACTTCTGCTCCGTGTCTACAGTAAGTACAAAAAGCGCAACCTACAGCCACTACGCTTTCAGGTTCAATTACCTCCTGAACATGGAACAATACCAAACATTGCTGGGTGAGAGATTAGGACAACATCCACAACATAAACATTCCTGTAGGTTTTCCATCAAACTATAGTCAGGAAATGTAAGTTGGTGAGGACTTAATTTACAGTAATTTAGTTCTTTTTTTGCTCAATAAATTGTAAAGTTACTTCTACTATTCACAGGGGAAGAAGCGGATATTTAAGTGCTCTTAAAGCAGTTTACTTTAATTATGGGGTCTATCTCAATATTAAAGAAAGATATGAACCTTTGTTACGGATGAAAATATGTGGGGAAAGGTGGGGTCAGGGACGAAAATTGGTTTAGGTGGGGATGCTTTTAACGGAGGCCCTATATTTCATATAGTGTTAGAAACGG
Source organism: Ptychadena robeensis (assembly GCA_036250615.1). Classification (NCBI taxonomy): domain Eukaryota; kingdom Metazoa; phylum Chordata; class Amphibia; order Anura; family Ptychadenidae; genus Ptychadena; species Ptychadena robeensis. The sequence goes on from CM070038.1 coordinate 46,488,712, forward strand.
CCCTGGGTGGGGTCACAGGCAATTCAACACGTTTCAGGCTGTCCAGGTTACATGCTTAACAAGGAGACTAGCATTAATACTCAGGGAAGTCCACAAACTCTTAATAACATTTTTAAATAGATACTTATTGCAGTATTTTGTTTCGGGGGCTTAAAAATGTACTCTACAAGTCAGTGGTCAGTTTTAAAACACGTTTGTTTATTCAGTAACCTACAGGCTTTTTTTCACTTTGGGTATTTTCCCACAGGACCCCCAACTTTCCCCTATTCTCCATTAATGTTCAGACAATTGGCTAGAACTTAAATTCCACTATGGAACAGTTGATGTTTATGTCTAAATTCGACAATTTGATGTATTATAAGTTTAAACCACCCAGCTATTAAAGTGGACCTACCACCAGAAATCTATGTTTTTATGAATGTCACTAGAAGTGCCAATAATAGGGAGAAATGCAGTAAAAAACTTTCCTGTAATGACCATTTTAACAAGATAACCACACAGCTCCCCTCACTTCCTGGTTCGCTGAAGGCAACACATGAAACTGGGGGTGCAATATCACTGGTGGCCACTGGGGGGCGTTCAGTGATCTTCTATGGGAATTTTCAAAGCAGATCACTGCTTCCTGTGACGTGCTGCCTATTTCTGCCTACAATGAAGCAGGAAGTGAGAAGAGCTGCCAAATTATCTTCTTAAATTGCTCATTACAGGTAAGTTTTTGGGGTTTTTTTCACTGCATTCCTCCCTATTATTGGCACTTCTAATGAATAATGAAAATTCATGAAAACATAGATTCCTGGTGGTAGGTCCGCTTTAAATCACAAGCAGTAATGAGCAAGATATTTAAAATCCTCCAAGGTAGATCTGTTTGGTAGTACAAAATAAATAAAATAATATTCATCTTCCCACAGACCCAGTTGAAAATGTTAAAGTGACCCAATCACCTGACATTGCGAATGAGGAAACTCTTTCAGTAGATCTTAACTGCAGCTCCTCTAGTAGCAACATCGATGAAGTGACATGGATGAAAGAGGGGCAGCTCATAAAGGATGATACCACATACAACCTTTTAGATAACAATTATATACTCAGGATAAATAAGCCCAACAGAACGTTAAGTGGAAATTATACATGCAGCATATTCAACCAAGTCTACCAGAATTCCAGTTCCCTTCAACTCCGTGTTTATGGTAAGTTGTAGCATTTTGTGATCTTCTATGGGAATTTCAAAGCTTCCTGTGACGTGTTGCTTATTTCAACCTAAAATGAACCAGAAAGTGAGAAGAGCTGTGTGGTAATCTTAATAAATTGATCAAGTTTTTTCACTGCATTCCTCCCTATTATTGGCACTTCTAGTGCCATTCATGAAAACATAGATTTCTGGTGGTAGGTCCGCTTTAAGTTTAAAATTAAAGTCGAAATTCCCATTTTCGAAAGTTTTACCTGACTTTGAACTTAATTTGTGCTAAAACTATTTGTGTTAGAGACATACTTTTTGTGGTATACCCCCCACCCTTCTTTACATCTCCAGCAAGCTTGGTGATTATACCATGTTCAGGGGCTTGGCAATTTACTTAAAATCATTGAAATCTCTAATAATCTATTAATTACCTATGTTTTTAGCAATTTCCATGTAATATGGTTGCAGCCCAATACTCAGCAATAAAGAAAAACTAGGAGAATTTTTTTTTTACACATTAACACAGATCCTCCCAAGTATAAACATGTATAAATTATGTATTTTCACTCCAGAGGAGAAAATTCCCCCAAATCCCACCACTGTATATTCTTATGGAAGTCTAGAGTTCATTCTAGCAGCTTTTTCTGACAATACAAGTCTATGAGTCAGCCGACCTGCTGAAAGCAATATGATTTAGTTGATGATGGACATTTGAACAGTAGTGATGGCCGAACATCGGCCAGGACTGTCCGCGAACGGGCGGGTCGGACTTCTAAAGACGTCCGCCGTCCGCCTGTTCGCCTCTAGGCGGGGAATTTGAATCGGAAAAACCGGATGTGACGTCAGTGACGTCACATCCGGTCCCTGGAATGCATACTGGAACGCATAGTTCCTGGTTTAGGGAGCCGGATGTGACGTCACTGACGTCACTTCCTGCTCCGACACGGTTTTTTCACTAGGAGACCGGCTTTATGCCCGGTCTTCTAGTGAAAAGATTCTTCCTCCAGCACAATCACACAGGTTGTGATCCTGCCGGAGGAAGAAACGAGATCATCTTCTCGCTGGCGAACGGAGCGGGTCGAACACCCGTACTGCTCGCCGGCAAGAAGATGGGCGAACATCCATGTTCGTCGCCGAACTGTCCGCCTTGCGCCTTGAACAGCAAAATCTACAAATCTTTACATTTACTACAGCTAGACTATGGAAGAGCGGGCATGTACCAAGTTGAAAGTCACATCAACGATTGCTTTATGTTCATTGGAAATGTCCAAATTCTTGGCAAGTCATACTATACAAAAGCTGCATTATTGATCAGAAACATTCTGGCTGTTATCATTACAAAGCTATAATTGGTTTCAGTCAGGGACTATTCTCACAGATATGTGGCTGGAATGCATATTACGCACATTGGTACATTTCATGTGTTGCCTTAACTGAACGTGTGTAAATGTGCAACAAAATGGACCAAGCAGTGGACCAGGACATGAAGGTCTGAGTAGGCCCTAAAGCTAGGCATACGCTGTTCGAGTTTAGCACGATCGATTTCCGATTAGATTTTAGATCTTGATCTTTTCATTGGACACTGATCGTAAGTAAATCCAAAGTAGATCCACATGGAAAGTTCGATCGTAATACGATCGTAAAACTACCAAAATCATCGATTTTAGTTTTGATCACAAAACACAGTCATATATAAAAATGTTCATCAAATACAATCGCCCCGACCAACAAACACAATGCTACGATTTTAGTTTGATAT
>CM070038.1:46546748-46584546 GCA_036250615.1 Ptychadena robeensis
GCACTTGGGCAGCTCAGCCTCTGTTGTTGGTGGACCTTGTCCCGGCCCTGCAGTCGGGAAACATATAATCATGCTCTGTATACAAACTATGTAGATATGTTTACCTACATGGAAAGCATTATCTGGCTCCCTTAAGTGGCCACTCTTATCCCCCAGAAGATTGGCAGCTAAATATGGAACCGCTCCTATGGGTCCAGAGTAGTGCAGGTAAGTATATCTTGTTAGGATTAAAAGTGAAATGTATTAAATATTTTTTTATATATTTTTTATATTTTTATTTCAGTATACATCCGCTTTAAGTTTACAAACATGAAATACACACAAAACCACCCGACATTCTCTTTCATATCATTTATCCAATTAATTATGTTTAACTAGCGACAGTGGCAATAATAACTTTCAGAACTTAACCAGATGTAAAATATATATTGTAACACAATCAATGTTAGCTCCATTACCACTGTGCATATGAAAAACAATTAAGAGTTATAATCTTACATTTCCATCTGTTTTTATTCCCTTCTCCGATATGTTCTTCGCAGTTAATAGACCATTTATCTCTGCACAAAACTGGCTTTCATTTAAAAGAATCTGCTGACCAATTCTTGCTGTGTCAGCGCAGGCAAATATTTGATAGTAATTATCTGTATATTAAAAGGTTGCCAGATCAGTTCACTCTCATGCTGAGGATTGGATGGAGACAATTTTATAATTTTTATACATCGCTCATGGCACTACTAGTGCAGGGAAGTTCCATTATAAAAGCTTGCTTTGTATTCTCCATGGAATCTTATTATTTCGTATTTAGGACTTCTCAAATTGATGGACTTTTTTTGGTCATTTATCTTTTTTATTGTCGCATAAACTTGGATTTTCTTTATCAGTTATATATTAAAATCATCCAGTTAGGCAGGCTCGCAACTATATGGTCAAAGGTTTGTAGGCACTTCACCATCAGACCTACCATATGCTCATAGTATATGGACATTAGAGATGGTGGGTAAATCTGAAGTTATTTAGAAAGCTCCTGAATAAAGTATCATCGCCATTTTCATAGAAATGAACCTAATTTATGCAAATACTACAGGTGCCAGAGCAAACCAGCAATTTTTTGATGGTTCGTGTTCAAGGGTGTTGTGCAATTAACACACAAAGTCAGCTAATCAAAATAAAAAAAAAATTACAATTTCTAATTGACATCCATACAGACTTATAAAAGGTTACAACATACAATAAAATGTTTTACTTTTTTATGGTAATATACTTTTTAAGGCAATGGTTCGGTAAAGGTCCTTTTCTGTTTCAGTCATGATAGTGCCCAGTATACAAAATTAACTTCATGTAGACATTTTACGTGTTTTGTGTGTAAGGCCTTGCCTTCATGGGCGTCATGGACACACAAGCCTTATGTGTCCATGATGCCCAATGCTTGGCCAAGTGCTGGCTAATCATCATCTATTATTATTATTATTATTTTTTTTAATCATTAAGTTTTATTGAGTAAATAAGTATAACATATATATAAAGAGAAAATCAACCATATCCAATACCATCATCTATTATTTTGGACACAAATTGTATCACTGGACATGCCCATTAATTTTAATGCACACAAATGGTCAAATCAATAACTTTAGTAACATTGATTTTTTATGGATACTCCCTGCATCATACACAAGCTACATTGCTTCTGTGTATACAGGCCTGTCACAGTATGTTGCACAAAAAAAATATTTCCTGTGCCAAAAACCTTGTGTTGGTGCTCACCCAAAATGGAAATTTTAATATAAGCTACCTAAAGTCTAATCTCCAATATAACATAATGGAGACAAGACTTTAGGTAGCTTGCAAAAAGCTCTGACCTCAACCTTTCTGAATAGTTGTAATCCAGGTCTTGACCTCAACCAATAGAAACTGGCCTGGCTTTCTTTCCTCTTGTATATTCCCTATGGCCAGAGGAGCATTCCATCATGACTGGCCCATAAGAATATTTAGAGGCAGGCAACTTTCAATACTTCCCAAATATGAGTGCATGTTAAGAACTCCAATAGGATAGAGGCAAAAAAAGAAATGTCCGTCATGAGAACTTCTAGTAGATTTTTCATTGAGTTATTAAAAAAAAAAACGAAAGTTCCTTATTTTTAAGACAATTGGATCAATGCAATACCACATTTCAGTCACTAGATGTCACTAGCAGCACTTCAAGGCTCATCAAGTCATTTTTCACACACATCGGGATCAGGGGGGCTGCGGGGGAATGGCTGAAAATGTCTCCCTGTCTCCCTCTATGACTGTGTCTGTGTGTGGGAAAGCTGCAGCATGAGTGCAGCTTCCTCACACAGGCAGAGAAAGATGGGAGAGATTGCATGCTCTTTCATCTATCTCTCTGTTCTTTACTGCTTATATCATCAGGGCTCTGCTAATATAAACAATAGAGTTAAAATGGTAGATCCGGCCATGACAGCTCCTCCACCTCCCTCTCTAATCTTTTTGCCGGGAGAGCTGGTGGGGAGCCAAGGATTCAGATCATAAGACGCAGCCTCTTTTATCCTCCAAATTCTGGGGTAAAAAAGTGCTTTTTATTGTCTGAAAAATACAGTTTCTTTAATTGCTTACGTATTTATAGAGAACCCAGCAAGTGGCAAATGGCTTGATAAAAATAGAATTATTTGTCAGCGTTTCTCAGGTTAGCCTCCAAAACTTCGTCAACAGCGACTGCATTTGCTTGGCATTCTAGCAAAGTACTAAACAAGCATCACAATCCCATAGAATATCCAGTACGGGGAAAGATAAAGGCCCCTTTCAGGGAAATCAGAACGAAAACAACAGCAATGCTTTAAAGAGGATTGTGGGAATCTGATTAGAGCTGTGAAGCGTGCACTCGGGCTGATAGTCGTTCCCCAGAAAGTCGACGACTAGATGTGGAAAACTAGCTTGTTTTCTTCCAAGCAAGGTAATTAAGGAAGCAATTATAAAAGTCACACAGTCTTGGTAGTTAACCCCAATGGAAGACTAGGCCGTTGGCTTGCCTGAAAAGATGAATATCTCGCCAATGACGGGAGACAAAAAAAATGATAACACAAAGAGTAGACAACGACTCTAAAAGCCTTTGGTGGTGGCAGTCCGTGACAACAATTACATCCAATATTAATAGTATTAATAATAACATTGACAGGCCACAACAATCCTCGAGGCTGAAGTTAAGAGGTGCGGAGACTTCTGCAGCAGACTTTTGGGAGACCTCACTGCTTGTTACAAAGATGTCAAATGTGCCTATCTGTCTGCCCTGGGAGCTGTGCAGCACAGCACATACAGCTTAAAATATTTTTCTGTTGGTACATGATAATCACCAGAGGGAAAAGGGTGCTTGTGAGTATATTGGATGAACTTCATTTGAAAGTGTTGTAGAGTTGGGTTGTCCTCGAGCTTTGAACAGGAAGATGCTGAATGTATACTAGATAAAAATGTGAAGGAGAGCGCTTTTTTTCTAGAAGTCAACAGATGGCTGGACTCCCAAAGATAGGCACACAGGGGCACGGTGTCAAGCGTGTTACTCAGTTTTAGGCTAAAATATCTGAACAGACAGAATTCTTGTTTTATGAAACAACTTTTGATGTGTTTAACTAAGCTGACAGCTCATTTTCAATGAAAAATAATGCATATGAATATTTACCATTTACCATTCCACAGAAGGTGGAGAGGCCACACGTGTGTTCTTAAGGATCTTAACAGCTACTTGTTTGCATTTGCCCCACTATGAGGAACACTCCTTTATATTTTTGGCCAGTCTGATCACTATTGCTAGCTCTTGGTAAATGAAATTAATTATTGAAAAACTGCTTTAAATTTTTACTCTCAATGATACCGATGCTAAATTCCTGTGCATAGGGTTATCCTGGATCTGCTTTTTGAGGACTAAAAGGTTCAATCATTGCTGCCTTTAAATACACTAAAACTTGTTTATATGTGTTGTATATATATATTTGTATATTGGGCCATGACATGGTGCAAACTTTGGTGTCTATATCTTAAAAATGAACCTATTCTGTACAGCAGCTGCCAGGAGATGAGGTCACAGCTTCTCTTTCCCTCTCTTTTGAGGGGCTATATATTTTTCCAGCTATTGTTTTCCCTGGCTTTTTGCCAGCAGCTTACCTTGGAGCAAGGTGCTCCTTCTGGGTCCCCCCCGTCGGCCGTCCACTGAGCAGTGCCTGGGCAGACATCCATGGCGAACAACAGGGTTAGTCTCTCCCTTGTCTTCCCTGAGTGGACAGATGCAGCTTTCAAGAGAAGTCTGCAGAATTAGGATGAGAAGCAGGATTCCTCCCTTCTCCGCCTCCACTGAACCATCATCGCTGCTTGCTGAACTCTTCTCCTGTATCTTGGGTAAGAGAGCCATCAGCCAACCCTCCTGTGCAGCTGGTTAAGAAATGTTTCCGACTGTAGTCCCTATGTTTTAAACCCCATCCCTGCCTACAGGTGATGTAGAGAGACTTCCCTCTTAGCAAACAGTTATCCCCCTAACCAGCTGTGTGGACATTCGTTAAATCTGGGTACAGTGTCTGGGACATAGGCATCTGAAAACAGCCTGGTTGCTTTGGTGGTTGCCCCAGGCAATGCTGCACTCCTACCCTCCCTCTCTCTTCTCTCCTACCCTCTCCCTTTTCTCTTTCTTCTTTTCCACTCATGTAACTTTTCTTCTTCTCCACTCCACACACATTTTGTTTCCTTTGTTTGGGGAGACCCTACAAATTTGCTTTATGCCTGCAAATGGAAAGGAATAGTGCACTTAAGTAATTGCACCACGCTGTACTGACATAGGCAAGGGCTACGCTACTACAGTAGTGCTCTGTGAAAGTGCTAGTCAAAAGTTGAATGTGTCAGTACAGCAGAAGTCTAGAAAGATGGTGGGGCAATAGACTTGGGGGTATAAGTATAGATACCGGGTAGGAAGGTCCTGGTGGTCCTGATGCCTGGAGTTAGTGGACCACAGAGACTGTATGTTCCTTTGTACATCTTCACACCCAAGTAGCGAAAGAGAAAAGATTACATAAGTGTAGTACTTCCTTAAATTTACCTTTTTTATTTTTAAACCATGGATAAAATGATATATCAGACCTTTACTTTCAGCACTGCAATAGCATTTTATTATTGTTATTTCTACGGTCTTCTTTTTCTTGACCATTAACAGATACTAACTTTTCTGTAATTGGTAAATGAGAAGAAAATGGTCTACAAGCAATAAAGAGTTTTGACGATTGGGGGGGGGGGGGGGGGTTGACAATGCATCACGATCAGAAAAGGCATTATTATCCAAAGCAGCTCTTCTCAACTTTCTCTACTATTCTCACAAGTTAATGGTAGGTTTGAAATTCAAATGGCTTGGTTTGTAGGTGCAATGTATAGTGTAAATGTGAGTCTTTCTCTAATGTTTGAAACTATAGTGCACGCATGTAAAGAACACTATATTGTTTAAATAGTATTCTGTATATTTAATTAAAGGTTTAGTATAGCATTCAGTTCAGAATATTTTTTTTCTTGTTTTCCTCCCCCAAACCTGCAAACATACAAAAATAATGCTTATTTGCATTGTAATAGGGTGTTCATTAGTTGTAATTCTACGTTGTCACTGTTGAAGTTTTCATAATACTGTTGTCACCATCTGGAAACCTGCATGTGACTGTCGCTGGTGTAGACAGAATATGGCTGCAATGAGGAGGAAGCACTGAAAGGTAACGGAGGATAAAAAAGAAGCCGTAGAAGCATTTCCTGAAGAAATGGCAATTGTTTGTAATACGAAGACATTAAGCAAACTACATGTCATTCGGTTAGGCTGGCTTTGCACATGACAATTTGGTGAACAATCAAACTTTCAATTCCATTTTGTCTAAATCATAAAATCGAAGGCCTAAAATGGTTCTGTTGATCGACCACAAGAAAATGGGATTGAAATTTCCTTGACTTAACTCTGCATTGCTGCAGTTTTTTTTACTTTTTCAATAAGATCCTAATAAACTGTATTGAATCTCTCAGATTATTGCCTTGCATTGACTTCACCGTCAACCTAATTCAGGTAGAGTGGTCAATCAAACTCATGGGCGGTAGATTACTGTGTCATTGCCAATTACTTGTGATCGTATTTGTGATCCCCATTGGAGGAAAAGCGCATCATATGAACTGAAAACTGGCCAACTTTGTGCTTTATATCTACGTTAAGGTGGCTCTGTATAGGACTTGCCAAATAGTATATGCTGCTTGGTAGTTGTCTGCAAGAAATATAATTTCTTTCCAACTGTTAAGGGGAAGGGGTGCAACCATAAATTTTAAACATTTCATAGACTGAATGTTATGACCAGTACAGTTCAGTATCTGTGAGCAATCACACCTCTGTACTAGTCTGGATGAAGCCAAAGCTCTTTGCTCAGACCTCTATCCAATATGCCCTTACACCGTCACTGAGTCAGAACTGCTCATTTATTTTTAATATGTGTGAGTCAGAGGTCGCCTGCGCTGTCATAATAAGAGATTACAGAATATGAACAGAGAGTCGGTGAAAAGATGACACGCTGTCCCTGGGATGCGGCACAAAGAGACAATACAATATCTGCAACAGCACTTAAGCTAAATTAGCTTTCTAAGGTCAGCCCAGGTAGTGTTTGTTGGAATAGGAGGAAAAAAAGATGCTTTGTATGAGATAAGTGACTTCTGGAGGCTGAGCTATACACATCTACCAGCCTTCCAAGAACTACAACTGTCAAGAAAATGATATGTGAAGGATACCATACATCAAATGCCATTCTAGCGAGGTTTATGGCTTGCTGTTTGCCATACACATACGGATATGTTCAGTATGGTGTGTTTTTAGCAAATGTTTACTTGCTTCCCATGATTTCTAAAATTTTACACAATTACTCCAGCGCATTATTTATATAAAGACATTTCCACTTTGGCCATGAGAGGGAGTCATTGTGCTGTAAATATGAACTTTGCTCCGGTATGTTTCTTCAGGTACCTGGAATTGTGGCATTACAGGATCAGACAATCAGAACAGTATTTATTAATTAGCTTATTCAATTGATCATGTGATTCTCAATAAAGTCTTTTGTAGGAGAACCTTTGGAAACTTGTTATCCCTACCCTGTAGCACATTCTTGCTGGAGCTAGCAAATTGGAAAGAAGGGACCTTCTCTGAGTTATTGTCAAAAGGCTGGGACATTGTTATTTTCTAAATAACTGTTTATAAAAATCTCTACACCACTTTGCTGCAAAACAATGGCCACAGGCTGGTGTTACCCTGGACTGCTACTGACAAACATAATACTGAACTAACCCAATCTACCCAATACTAGCTAGATTGGTCAAACATCCTCTAATACAAATGGGTAACATAACCTACCCTCTAAAGGCCCCCATACATGTCTACATTTTTCGTTCAATTAACTTAATTCTAGTGATGAGCGGCATAGGCAATATTCGAATTCGTGATATTTCACGAATAATTCTACTAATATTCGATTCTATATTCGGAAATGCGAATATTCGCGGTAATACCATGGATTGCGAAAATCATAATCGCAAACGCGAAAATCATATTCGCATCGCGAAAATCTTTAAAATGAATGGTCACATGTTTATTTTCACAATGTGAATATTATTTTCGCAATACATGGCCATATTGCGAATATTCGGAATTGCGAATATCCGCCGAGATATTCGAGATATTGGCGAATTCTCGAATTGCCGATATTCGCGAAAAATATTCGGCATTCAAATATTCGAGCTCAACACTACTTAATTCAATCAATGTTTTTGTTGATTGATTGAAAATCTATGGCAGCCCACATGGTTAGATCAACCTAAAACGATTGAAATTAGGGAAATATTCGATCAAAACATGAACCTTAATTCAATTACACTTTCAGTTGATCCCAAACATCTGTTACTACAGTTGGCATAGATTACAATCAATCACCAATTTCCCTGATCCCCAAAAATTTTTCTTTTAAATGTTATTGAAAGGGAAATCTAGATGTGTATGGGGGCCTTAATCAAGATGTGATCAAGAAAATCTAGATGTGTATGGGGGCCTTAATGTAATCAACCGTTGATCAATCACAGCGTGGTGACGTCACCACGCTGTGATTAATCGGGGATCAATTAAACGGAAATCAATGTACACCACATGGGGACATTGATTCCCGTTCAATGGGGACCCGTTCTCCCCAGCTTGTAGCATGGGTTAATCACAACACGCGCTGCCAGCTGGGGAGAAATCCAGCCAGGCAGCCTCACAGCTTCAGAGTAAGAAGTGCTGGCCCCGCCCCTTCACACTGACATGCAGGAGCAGCAGCAGCTCCAATACTTTGCATGAAGACTCACGTCTCCATGCAAAGCAATGGAGATTGAACAGGGTTTTCCTACATGTTAGAACCCCGTTCAATCGAGTTTCTTTGAGCGGGCTCCATTGATCCAATTCAATTATAGTTCATCTCCTCCCTGTAGACTACTACAGGTACAGTCAGCTAACTTGAATAATGGCTGTTTATAAATGTAATTGGGTAAACACAAGCCTGAAACAAACCAAATCAAGGGAGAGCAAGACGAGCAGGACAATCTGAAAGCAATTATCTATTGTATGCCTTATTGCTTTCCTGGGAACAAATATTGTCTGGAAGACATCTATGTGAAGGACTAATGAGTAAAAGAGATGAATAAAGATAAAGTGTTGTTTTAATAAAAAGTGCAAAGTGGTTATTGTGTACAAACTAAGATGAAACAACTTGTTTACTGTCAATCTATTATTAGTAACAATCAAATGCTTTTAAAGAAAAGGGATCAGCTTAATCCGCTTATTGAAATGTAGTCTGCTGCTAAACGATTCAATGCTTCGCTTTGTGTCACCTAGCTTTCATGTGATGTGATGACTTGAGAACCATACCTGAGTCACCTGGAAATAACAGTTTTTTCTTCATATGGCATGTGATCTACCCTAAAGGCCATACATGTGCGTGTTAATGGCTTTCGAGAATTGAATGCTGCCCACCTTGAATGATCAATCCTGCTCCAACAAAATATCGATTGAACAGGGTACTGACATGTCGTATTTTTTTGACCTTAATACCATAAGGCCATGTTTCCAAGGCGTCCGTAATTCTGCCAAGGTCCCTCCGTTTAGCGCATCTATAATGTGTTAGGACATCTGTAGGCATCCCTTAAGGCATGGGTTTTGGCATGCGTACAGACAGAGGGACTCCTTTGGCCATTCTTCCTCTCTTTCGCAAGCCCAAAAGTGATGAATTTAGTGTATATTGGTACGTTATCACGCTTTGATAAATTTAACACAAGGGAGCCCAATGCACTACATCAACATATGTAAACATCCTCATTGATTGTAGTGTCATGCGTCAACATTTGACGCCATGGAAACATAGCCTGTAGTGTCGTGAAGGTGCAACGTAGTGTGAAACTCACGCAACCAGGTTCTTTCAGATGGATGTCCTCTGTCCGCTCACACCCCAATAAAATGAAGTTCCACACAGACGGTAAGGGGCTATTTACACTTAATTGAGGGATATATACATACAAGCTCCAACTCTCAAGGGCAGAGATGGAGTTTAGACTTGGCAATAAACGTGGCCACCAAGCTGCTGGAATATGCGGACAGGGGTGCTGTAGGCTCTCTCTGGCATGAAGCACTATAGGCAGTCCAGTCAGGGTGTCACACTGTAGAGTAGTGGAGATCACCCCACCCAGGGATATTGTCTGGAGACATGACTGAGGGAATCTGCAGTCATCAGGGAAGCCACATCGGAAAAGCCCAGAATGTTCTGAGGAACAAATATTTATGAGCTCAGAAAGGGGCTGGCTTAAAGCTTGTAACTGAGCAGAACAGAATTGTTGCATTAGGAGGAAAGAGCCAAAACAGCTGAAAAGCTATTAACCCTGTCATTCCAAAAAGGTTCCAGCAACTTGTAAACAAGTGTAGCCCTTAAAGGGACATACACCAACTATAATACAGCACTATACAGTATAAATACAGAGTGCAATATATACTGTTTTGTGGCGTTTCTTGGGTCCCTTTAAGCCTAAAGCCTGCCATACACACGCCGATGTGTGCAGGCAGACTAGTCCCGATATGCTCCGGGAGGCTAACGTGATGACGTCATCACGTTAGCATCCCGGTGCATTATGGGGCCCCTTCAATCGGCCGGGCACCCTTTGTGTGCCGGCCATAAGCTGCAATGAAGACGCCCTCTTCATTGCAGCTTATGGCATCGGCTTTCATCGGCTCGCGCCGGCCAGAGATTATCAGACATGTCCGTTCTCTGGCCGGCCGAGCAGTGGGGCGACAGGGATCTGTCGCCCCATGTGGGCACATGCCGATTAGCGGCCGATTCTTAACCTGACCGACGGCGCGAGCGCGCACGCCCGTCGGTCAGATTAAAAATCGCCCGCTTATCGGCATGTGTATGGCTAGCATAAGGATGTTAAGGATCATAGAAGATGGAGTTTGACACACCCAGAATACAAGTATAGTATGAATAAGTCAACAAATGGGTTTTTACTTTTCATTAGCCAGCAAGTGTGCTAGGTGTGTACGTTTGCCTCCTTTTACCATAAGTGTGCCTTTAAAATCATTATTGCAGATGCAGAGTTCACTGATTTCTACCAATCTTTGTTACATCACAGACACTGAGCTGTAGTCTTGGATTGTATTGGACAAGTATAGATGTTTCCATTGATAGCTATTGATTTATGCTAATGCTTTTTGCATGAGAAATTACGGATGTCGTTCGTTAATGTTTTACGTTCATGGTAATTCATCCAGCGATGACGTTTTGTGGCGATATAATAGATGAGGACACCATCTAGGTCTAGGGTAGCATATAGACTGGATTTATTAGTTAATTTTGTAGAGTAATTCCTCTTTCACGGGCTACAGAGAAATCCATACACAGTGACGACCATGTAATAGGAAGGTAGGCCAGGCCGCATGTTACTGTGCTGGGGTCAAGGCAGTTATGGTGTAACAAGAACAAATGAGAAACTGGTACTGAAAAAACACAGAAATCATGGTGATAGCTTTACCGTGAAGCACACAATTAGAGCTGTTGCTTTGTGTTAACTAGTATAGAACTTACCTTTACATTATTGTTTATATGAGTGAATGAATTGTCGAAGATGAGGTCTGTATAATTTTACCCTAGGCATCTTAATTTAAACAGTTTTATTTACAGCTATTATTTGTATTCCCCTATATCTTATCTAGGGCTGTATTAATAAAAAAAGATAAACATATGCCATTGCTTAAGGTAAAAGCACTAGTGGGACCAGCGATGAGCCAAATAGTCCTTTCAGTTCTACTCTTACCTCTCATGTCTAAAAGAGGTAGTATATAACCGTTGTGACAGACTGGTCATCTGTCACTGGGAAATTAGACCGTGAGTTATTAGTTTGGTGGTTTCTGGAAGGAGTCCGGGAATAATTATTGGCCAGTAGTGATGGCCGAACATCGGCCTGGACTGTCCGCAAACGGGCGGGTCGGACTTTTAAAGAAGTCCGCCTGTTCGCGGACACATTCAAATTCCCTGCCTCTAGGCGGGGAATTTGAATCGGAAAAACCGGATGTGACATCAGTGAAGTCACATCCGGTCCCTGGAACGCATCCTGGAACGCATAGTTCCTGGTTACGGGAGCCGGATGTGACGTCACTGACGTCACTTCCTGTTTGGAGCCGGTATTTTCACTTTTTTCACTTCGGCTTCATGCTCGGTCTTGTAGTGAAAAGATTCTTCCTCCGGCACGATCTCGCAGGTTCTGATCCTGCCGGAGGAAGAATATAGATCTTCTTCTCGCCGGCGAACGGGGCAGGTCGAACACCCGTACTGTCCGCCGGCGAGAGGATGGGCGAACATGCTTGTTCGCGGCCGAACTGTCCGCCTTGCGGACAGTTCGGCCATCACTATTGGCCAGCAACTATAGGGTGCTGAATGTGTTTTGTTTAAGTTTTGTTTTCTTAAAGGGCTCCCGGACTCTGGGATAGAGAGGATGGAATTGGGTGGGCCTCTCTATTCCCCCAGGGTCCAGTAAAGGGTTAAACACCTGGGTTGCAGGGGGGGTGTCTCCAGAAAAAGAGACTGAAGCCAGTCAGTCAGGGCTCCTCATGGAAGTAGGAGACAGGGCACACAAGGAGGGTGGGGCCCAGGGCTGCTGGAGCAGTTGGTACAGGGGGGCACACAGGGAGTGTGGGGCCCAGGCCTGTGGCTGCTGAGTAGCCGAGTGAAGGATACCTATTTATGTTGGACAGTGCAAAGCCAGGTGGCTTGGTATTTTCAAGGACATTCATTTTGTTTGGATTAACCCCTGCGAGGGTGATTTTGTGTCCAAGGACTGTGTTGGTGTGCCAATAAACGTGGGCAGGAGCCCTTAAAAGGTAAACGGTCTATTGGATTGATGCTTTTGGAGACGCCGTTTCAGTGTGATCCCCCACACCGTATACAACCGTGTCTCCTGTCTCTGCTCCACTCTATTTTGATAATTTAAACATACAAAAATGTCAGGTGCTCGTGTCTCCCCCCCCCCCCTTGCATTCCATTGTTCTATTATCCCTCTATCTCTATCAATCACTGTAGTGTCCTATAGTAATGTAGGGGTCTAAGGATGGGATGGAAAGTAAAAGTGCAGGAGAAGCAATAACCTTAAACTACCCAAAATGTTAACTACCAAGAGGCACTGAGAAAAACCTCAGGGTCACCGTAAGGTAGGAAACATGGGCCACTGGACAGCAAAGCATCATTTTATATTGCAGGAGAAGGTCATCTGGACCATTATAAGGAATGGCTATTGACTCTAGCTTTCTTTTTTTGTTTAGTCTGTTCTGGTCACCTCTGGGTAACTGTGTCTAAAATCTAACAGAACTGACTGAAAGGTTCTATGATGGATGTTAGGAGGAGTCAGAAGACCTTTTACAGCTTAAGAAACATTAAACCAACTTTTTCATAATTAGTGTTTTTTATGGTTAGAAAGTAACCCAGAATAAAATGAAAACACCGGGCAACATTGGGGTGAAGAGGCCCCTACCAGAATGAAGGGTCTACCCAGGGCCGTTTTACTAATAAGCAGTTGAAGCAACTGCTTAGGGCGCCTCATTAAAGGGGGCGCCATTACAGCTGTTAATTCTTTTTCTTAGGGCACCAAAATGGCTACCATAGCTGCAGTAAGCAGTAGCGATGTACAAAGTTTCGGGGTACGGCGGCAATTTGAGTTCAGTAAAATGTTGACAATCCTGTGCAGAAGATGGCTGAGGATGCGGCTGTGTGCAGCTACAGAGAGAAGTGTTTGGCATTGAGGGGTTGTGTAGTCATCACGGAGTGGAGAGGTAGGCGCGCTCTATAATGCCTGGCTGTCAGCTGTAATGCCCTCCGTTTTATCAGGCACACACCTGGTCTGTAGGGGGTGATGTACAGATGTACTGCAGTCTGCAGAAGTACATGATCTGTACTATGATCTGTAATTACTCCTGTGTCAGGAGGAAGACATAATTCTGTTTATTGTCACTTTCATTTGGTAACATCACTGAGAAGAAACATTGTAAGTTCTGTGTAATCTACAACAGACAGAAGTTGTAACCAAATGAGAGGAGTAAATACTTTATGTTCGTTTTTAGTTCTGCCAGTGTTAGCTTTATGACACTGTGTGTTACTTTAGATGTCATATAAAATGTGTCTTTTTATAAAAAGATAAAATTAATCTTTATGTCCAATAACGATATATATTCAGAATCTAGAATGTGTGTGCTCACTATCTGTCTCTATACTTAGTATATGCTGCCTCTCCCTGCAATCCCCTACACTAGCTTCCAGAATCACATTGCAGTTACTGGGGTGTACCCGAAAATCTCACACCTCCTGTGTGACTCATGTAGAAATACACAACTCCTATACAACTGTCAGTGAATGTGCCCCGGGATATAAATGTATCGGCTTCTCTCTCAGCTCTGACACCCCAAGTAAGAGGATGTCACTGTGACCCCCCCCCCCCCCCCCCCCAGTAAGAGCCGGGACACTTCATCATTCAGTCTTTTGGGATGATTCAGCCGCTTCTCTCCATCTTCTCACTGCTACGAAGAATCCTGTGACTTCCATACTCGTTGCCACAAGTTCATGATACATTCTGACATCCATGGCAACGTGTGATTTACCTACAGAAGTCCTGAAAATGCTACATGCCTGGCTGTCTCAGGTCCCAATAATGCGGCTAATGAATGATACAATTTTATGTTTTATATCAGAGATAATCACCCTACACCCTACATATTGTTTCAGATGATTGCTGCACTCTAGTACTTTTACTGTTCTTCAACAATTGCACCATGCGGTTTCTGTGGTCTAGAACAAAGTATTTCATACTTGTGATATGTAGTGATATGTAGTTTCAGCATAAACACTAAATAACACTAGTACTTTAATTGTTCTTTAACACTTTACTGTTACAAATCACCATGCAGTTTCTGTGATCTAGAATATAGTATTACAATACTTGTGTATGTGTGTCTGTCACTTACTGTCTCTGCTGCCATGCCCTCTCTTGTGTGTAGTGATGGCCGAACTGCCCGCAAGGCGGACAGTTCGGCGGGAACATGGATGTTCGCCCTCCTTCTCGCCGGCAAGCAGTGCGGGTGTTTGACCCGCCCCGTTTGCCGGCGAGAAGAAGATCTATATTCTTCCTCCGGCAGGATCAGAACCTGCGAGATCGTGCCGGAGGAAGAATCTTTTCACTAGAAAACCGGGCATGAAGCTGGTCTTCTAGTGAAAAAACCGTCTCGGAGCAGGAAGTGACGTCAGTGACGTCACATCCGGCTCACTTAACCAGGAACTATGCGTTCCAGTATGCGTTCCAGGGACCAGGTTTTTCCGATTCAAATTCCCCGCCTAGAGGCGGGGAACTTGAATGTGTCCGCGAACAGGCGGACGGCGGACTTCTTTAAAAGTCTGACCCGCCCGTTCGCGGACAGTCCAGGCCGATGTCCGGCCATCACTACTTGTGTGTGAATGATCACCCTTTTACCTAACTATAATAAGTCAATGAACCTGTATCAGGTAACCCAGAGACTTATTTGTGTATACAAGTGGGCATACAGAGAGATGACAAAACACACACACATCATATCATCTTCTCTCAGGAGTCATCATTTGTGCCTTGGTCAACTGGTCATGGATTAGTGGACTTTTGCGTTATTTCCCTAATAAATATATTACCCAATTACAAGTATATAGCTTTCATTGGCTTTCTAAATATCTCTATATTCCTGGCAGAAATGTTACAGTCACCAAATATTTTTAGTCTTAGGTTTAATACTTTCAAAACAATAGAACCATTGTGAAGGGGAGATGTCACTTTGTGCGACCATTATGAGAGATCCTCATTGCTTGCTGGGTATTTATTATATAATATGAAGGATGTAAATAAGTATCGGGGCTATAGTTGGGGGCTGAGTGTAAGCTTTTCTTCCTATTGTATTACTCTCAGTATGTAAAGACAGAGATGTCTTACTGATTTCACTGCACACTAGAATCAGAATGTAACCCATCCATGGTACCAGGGCCGTTTACTGATAAGCAGTTGAAGCAATTGCATAGGGCGCCACATTAAAGGGGGCGCCATTACAGTTGTAAATTTTTTTTCTAAGGGCACCGAAAACTAGCCCT
This sequence comes from Ptychadena robeensis, assembly GCA_036250615.1. Lineage (NCBI taxonomy): Eukaryota > Metazoa > Chordata > Amphibia > Anura > Ptychadenidae > Ptychadena > Ptychadena robeensis. The sequence continues at coordinate 46,562,456 of CM070038.1, forward strand.
GGGTCTACCCCTCCTTGAGTTGTGATGTTGTGATACGTGCACTGGCATACCCCCCCCCCCCCCCCCCCCCCCCCCTACCTTTTCTTGGCCTGTCAGATCTGCTGTGGGAGCCTGGTATTGCCACACATGCACGTTTGTCTTTTCAGGGTTCAAGGATCCAAGTCAAAAGAAGTCTGGTAAGACCTGGAGGGGGGAGCCTTTGAAATGTATTTTAAAACCATTTTGGAATGCATCTATAACCCTTCTTTTAATCTCCAGCCATTTTGGTTGGTGATGATACCATATTATAGAGGGGTTACGGTCTCAACCAACCATCTGAATAAGCCGTAAATACAATTTACATTCTTAATGACTACTTGGCCTTGAAGTGCACCTAAACCCACCAGAGAAACATTTCCCCCTAGCTAGGCAAGGAGAAATCTCTACATTTTCCCCCTCACCCCTCCCCCGGAAATCAGCTAGGCATTTCAGCTCCTCACACTGCCTGGCTCAAAACGTCCTTCTGCAGCTATACACGTTGTGTTTTTTTTCCTGCTTTCACTTTGTGTCCATTGACACACATTGTACCTGCTGCTCAGCATTAATATATAATCAGATGGATAGACAAATATGTGAAAAATATTTCAAATGTTTTTTTAAAATGTTGAGTATTATTATTAAAAGGTTGTGTGAATTCCTGTATGCGCAAAAATTAGATGAATAACAGGACTTTAGCGGTTGGTAGTGGTGATGTCATAGCTGTTTTTATAACCATATGATTGTGAAACCAAGAAGATTGGTTCCTTATCAGTAGCAAGGATCTGTAATATAGCTGTCAAATGTGTTTCATGACAGTACCAATACCTATGATAAGCACTCCAAGGCTGGAGACTGGAAGCATCAATACCAGCCTATGACAAGGACGTCTCTGTGGTGGTTAGAAATACAATTCCTGCTGGCAGGGGCAGTCCTAGGCAGATTAGTGCCCTAGGACAAGCACCCCCAAGCCAACTGCCCCCCCCCCCCACTTGTCACCCTTCACTCTGGTGAGTCACAGACCTACAAAATTATTGATGCCCAGGTGCCGCCCCCCCCCCCCCAGCATAATACAACTGCCCACATTGCCGTATGTAAAACTACCTACCACTGTCTTCTGGAGGATGAGTGAGAATATGTGATGACAAAGGTGACTACAAGATTCAACAGGAATGCTTAGTAATCAAAAGACAGGAATATGCATGGTTGGCTTACAATTCCCCTTCTGCTTGGTGCTGCAAAAAAGGACAGGATCATTAAAATGTCCAAAAAAAGGGGGGCTGTGGCTTGGTGAACCAACACTTGGCTTGTTTTATCACTCAGTAAACTTAAATACCTAAATTCCCAGCTCCACCCATCTATATTAATTATTGAAACCATTGAACTGATATTCCTGCTAGCCGCCTTTCTTTGTCAATTAGAGTGAATCTGGGGAAACACAAAGCATCTATGGCAAGCTTGTCAGTATCCAGCAACAAGAGTTATTTTTGAATGGACCGATCCTTTAAAACCCTCACATTACCTGCAGACATGTTTCTTCTTGTTCTTGGTGTTGTTCCTCACCAGTCACAAGCTTCTGGGAATTGCCAGTTCACAGGATCAGACTAATCAATGAAAACATATGGATGCAAATTCTCTCATAAGAATTGTGCAGTCTGGCTGGTATTTGTGAAATGCTACCGTTTCATTCCATATGTTATGATTTTTTCATCAGCTACATCATGTCCCATTATTAATTGATGCTTTGTAAGAGCCGCTATGAGGATTGGTGCCCGTGGGTGTATTTTATCAAGCAAACATTTAAAGGGAACCGTCACTTTTATTCTTTATTCGTTCTTCTATGCTGTCCGAAGTCATTTATATATTTCCAGTTATTATTTACCAACCCAAGTGATCCACCTACTACCAATGGGTCTCTTACAATGAGCTGGTTGAATTTCAATCAGATTTGACAAGGATGGATTGGCTAACATCTGATCCATTAACAATGTGTACCTATTCTAGGAGGGATTTCTGCTGTAGGGCCCCCACCCAAAAAAGTGCTGCCTATACAGCTCATTGAACACTAAACTTGAAATTGAACACTTTCGACTGAAAGCGGAATTTAATTTCAATACAACTGATTAAAATTTTCCAGCATGTCCGCTCATTTTTTGATCTGAAATTATTCCAATTTTAATAGTTTTAGGTCGATCCAATCATGTGGGCCTCCATAGATTTTCAATCAACAAAACAAATTGATTGAATTAAGTTGATTGAACAAAAAACATGTATGGGGCCTTACGTCTGGAGAAAAAGGCTTAATTCCCTATGACTGACAAACATCAATTAGATATCAACTTAGATGTTCTATTATGTGCAATGACTATTTAGTGTATCATTTGATAGGTGATATTTAGTGTATCATTTGATAGGTGATGGTAAACAATTTTTATTGTGTGATCAGGCCATATAAAATCCACTTCTTAAGGGCTTGTGTCCACACCGTTCTAGCATCAGTTGGGGAAGAAAATAGATGCCTTGGGTTCCCACCATCAGGACACTAAGATCACTCACATGGAAAAGGTCCTATAATGAGAAACTTCACACCCAACCTAAACTGGTTTACCTGCAAAAATGGAGAAATATATTTGCTGGGAAAAAACACACCCATAAAAGAATCAGGCGTGGTTTTGCTCTTCGTTTTTTTAAAATTGAAATAAAGAGGGCGTGTTAACGCCAATATGGAAGTAACAAACCCTTAAACGCAAGCAATATACACGCAACCCACAGGTTGGGTCATGAATGTGTCCGTCATGACCATTGAACATCAGCACTACAGCCTATGCTACAGTTATTGAAGTTGAACCCCATGGAAATTAATGTTTAACGCTTGCAGTGCTTTCCTCACCTGATCCTTGCCTCACCTTCCAGTCTTTGGGTGGTCCAGGCCAGGTGCAGGTTGACCCCCCCCCCCCAGCAAGAACTGGCTTGCAAGAGATGCCAGCTAGTCTAGAGAGAGCAGCAGGATAGACAAGTATACCTTCATTTCTGCTTCCCTAAATATAAACCAGCATTGGTGTATGTTTATGGAGCTCTCTGAAAAAAAATTCAGAAATAGCACAATGGCTGATTTCTGGGCTAAAACAAAGGTGTAATTAATTTTGAGGTCAGAAATTTTGCATTTTCGCAAGGAGGGTCAGCATAGATGAGCTTGTGGTTGTGCTGCTTCTCCTTTCACTGTCGAGTCAGAAGCTAAGAGACCTGTAAGTAAAAGTGAAACTGCAGCAGAGAAGATCATACACTCTCACCTGCTGTGCTAACTAGATGGATGGATTCTTAAACTTGGTAACTCCATATATCTGCCCAGAGTTTGGCCTTAAGGTTGTAAAGGCAGTTTAACAGCATGTTTGCAGCACTAAGTTTGCACACGACCTGAGACTGTATGCAATTACTGGGGACAGCACGATTCTGCTTGGCAATAAATAGTGGTTAGACGGAGAGTCTGACATCCCGCGGGCTCAGGCCCGTGCTCCACAGCGTACGCTATTAGCAGCTGTAATGAATGGCAAAGGAGATTCTATTACTGCCACCAATTCTTCTCACTGAGTAATCACAGCAAAGGGAATTTTTCACATTTAAAGGGGCGAGGGAGTATAAATGAAAGAAGACGGCTCATAAATGACAGATTGAATGTAAAAGAGAATGAGACAGGCATCAGTCTGGGAGGAATAGAGATGCCTTGGGCTCCCACTATCCTGACACGTAGATCGCTCACATGGAAAAGGGGAGAAACTTCACACCCAACCCAACCTGGTTCACCTGCATGGAGGGCCACACACTTGTGTCAGTGGAGGGCCACCACACTTGTGGAGGGCCACCACACTTGTGTCAGTGTCCCCACTGGGAAAATGTCTCATTTTATGAAGGGCAGCGGGAAATGGAAGACACTTTTTCACTCTATTAGGGTTTATCAAAAGACAAAACTTTTTGTCTTAGGCCATTTTTAGGAACTGAGGCAAAATTCCTTGACTTTTGTATCCTGTAGACATAACAGGAAATAAGAGGAAGAGAAGGAAAGAAAATCCACACCTAAGGTCCCCTTACACGTGTAGATAGCCTCTTGATCAACAGTAGATCATTCGGCTATCTTGTGTGGCCACCCCTGTCGATTGATCCTGCTCAAAGATAGGTCGATCAAACTGGGAACGGACATGTCCGTAAGGTGGTGACATTACCACTGTGGGATTGAACGGGTATCAACCCGTGTATGGGGGGCTTCAGGCTGAATTCATACAGTATGTTCGAGCAGTAAATGGGAGGGCTGTCATCTGCCAACCTCCCCTATTTTATCCTCAGGGCCACCACAAGATGTAAAGTATTGCTTTTGCCCCAAGGTTGAAGTTTAGCCAGCAAATGGCCTGTTCTCATATGACCATGTGAACGACACCATGTAAACAAAACACAAATTTTGGATTTCACTTGGCCAATGGTAACCAAGCAAATTGGAGAACCTAGAAAGTGTTGACATCCTTACCATTAGAGATGGTTGATTTTTTTGAGTGAATAGACTAGTAATAAAATTTTATGCAAACGTTAAACGTTTAAACATTACAAAACCTTACAAAAAAGAAAGTATTAAGGCCCCCATACACATATCGATTTCCCTATGATCAATGTCAGATTGGATCTAAATAACCCCCACATGGAGAAACTGATATTTAATCGATGTTGGTTCGATCGATCGAAAGCATTATCAAAGGGAGTCGATTGTAAACACACCAAAATGTCTGCCAGCGGATGTATAAGTATGCTTATTATTAAAATCGGGCACAAAAAATAACATTCAATATATGCTCGATCGATTCTTTGACATGTCCAATCACTTTTTGATTGATTTTTGGGTCACTTTTTGTGGTCCTACAACACTGTGTACAAAACCAATTCCTAAGATTCAATGACTTTACAGTTCCGAAGACACTTTGCACCACAATATAATCGGATACACATTTAAAAAAAATGTCCAACCTGTCCACTTACGGCTCTTTCAATTTTATATGTGTCATCTGACCATGTATTGTTCTTTGGCTACCTGGATCTTAGCATTCTCTTCAGTTGTAAATACAAACAATGGTGCCTTGATGAATCTAGCCAGTCGAGCTTTACCCCTGTTTTAGAAGTCAAGATTTCATTATACAACTCCCATTCACTACCGAGCTGGGAATCACGTCATTGTCTTTCACGGAACGCTGGGTTGCACTCAGCTTACATTACTGTCTATTGTTCCCTAAAACCAATGTAACAAATTACAGGCATGAAAAATATAAAAACTCTGAAATCTGAGGGGAACTTTTTTACTGAGCAGTGCCGGGAAGGAGAAGAGGCACATATGGTGGGGGGCTGACGAATCCTGTATGAATCTGCAATGGGGGATTCACTAGTGCGGAATATAAGAACAATCCGTGATATTAAACAGGCTCGTCTGTGGAGACTCAACAAATTGGAAAGCCTAATTATGATGATGATAATGATTGGAGATTATAGCACGGTGATTATTAACATATTATCCACAAGTGACATACATGTGTTATCGGAGTGTATCGGAGCTTTAGATGGGGTACATTAAACACTGAATTCATAATAGACAATAAGAGGAAGAACATGCTGTTCCTTTTACAAGAAGCTAGTATAGGTACCAGGATTTGTCAGCCAATGATTGTCTGTAATTCCTTAAAGGACATTAAAGGAGACTCCCTGAGAGATAATATAGCAAGCAGATGGAAAACTTATCAATGTGCTGCTACTCTTTTACTGTCCAATCAGCAAGCTGGTGATAACTTTTTCTTTTTGAAAAACAAAAAGGTATGGCTCCCTTATCTACACCCATTGTCTTTGAGATCTACCATTGCGATCTACCATTTGGGCACACCTGATTTCTGTGTACTAATATTGTATATAGAATTCCCTTTTCTCTTCAGTGCTCTGTGTAGGTCTTCAGTGCCCTTACATTTAATACATAGTTATTGGTTTTGTATTGTGGAGGATGATGTCAGAAGCTGTGACCAGAGCCCAGAGCAGTTTACAAAGGTATGGCAGAATGGCTGAATTGTACAAACAGTAGTTTGCACGTCTTCTATCCTAAGTGCTGCCAGCAGCAGGTGAGGCTACTCATCCCTCATGGGCTTTAGACAAGCCTTCAACACTCTCATACATGATACAGCGTTATTGGATCTGCGCTGTGGAGAATTACGTGATATTCTAAGACCACAGGTTGGAGATTTCTGTCGGCTCCCATGTAAATGATCTGGATGAAATTTATGACCAATTGTCAAAATGTTTTTGGCTTTGGAAGTACCAGATACATCACTTCCCTTCAAAAGGCTAATGCAGGGGTAGAAAAGTAACAAAAAGTGGTTCCACTAGTGAGGCTGATATTAGAGAAAACCTGTTGCTTGAAAGACATGGTTGACGATAATGTTACTATTTATTTTTCCAAATTACAATACAAATGTCAACCATCTAAATTCATATTCAAGAGTGACAATCATACAAAAAGCTTTTTTTACATAATGTACAAAAATCTGGACTGATTCAGACGGCCAACCCTCATCTTTCTCTCATTTATTCTTCTTAGGAGCTAGTTGGCATCACTTTGGTAGCACTGTACAGGTGGGAATGGCTCTCAGAGCAGGTACAATTAGAGAAAAGTCTTACAAAGGTCCCCTCATCGTCCTCTGCATAAAGGGATTTCATGTTGCATTAGACAACAAGGGCCTCAATAATTATAACCCTTTGCACAAGCTTGGTTCACTTAGTTCACAGCAAAATTAATGTTGTTTGTTATTGAATGAGACAAACTATTCTTCGCACCTCTAAAAGCATGGAAAAGGATTGTAATACAGTATTAATGTTAGGAAAATGTAATTAGGCAATATTGAGATGAAAATGAGAGTTTTTGCCGTATTTGCAGTATAACTAGAATCACTGTTGTGTACTCTTTATCCACAAAGGTGCCTTCACAAGGGGTACTTTGGCATTCATTGTTATTGGATTATGTTTTATACTAATTGGGAACCAATAAAGTAAAAGATTTAAATGATACAACATGCCTCTGTAGTCCATCTATGGGGACATTATTATTTGGAAGATGTCAAGTTTGGGTATGCTAAGTTACAATTTCCGTATACAGACAAAAATCCCTTGTTTTTCTCAGTAAAATATGCCAAATAAAAGCCATCATAAATATGGCTTTACTAAGATCTATGTTCAGAAAACACCCCTGTACTCAGATGTTCCTGGGAAATGAAAGACATACCACTGTTATCTTTTTTATTGTAAGTAGAGACGGGTTCCTAAACCTTTTCATATGACTATTTAATGGCTTTTTGGTACTCTTACACATAAAATTGTATTGTAGGCCTTTAAACAAGCGTGTCTTTACACTTAAATTGAAATACCATACATAATTTATATATAGGCTAAGGGTGGTAAGCAAACCAGACACAATAAAACACAATTTCATTACTTACTGAGTAGCCGGACACTGGTATTATATGTTCCAAGCTTATTGGACACCAGGCAGGTATAATTCCCATAATGCCTTGAGGTGACATTGGAAAAGAGGAGCACAGACCAAGTTCTTTCAGTCTGGATCTTCAGCCCTTCCATCCCTGCGGTCAGTCTGTTTGCCATGGTGGTCGGAAAACCAGCAGAGAAGAAGAAAATGTCATTTTGATACCAGACGGCGAGGCAATCTTTATTATTTATTGCAAGAATAAAACATTGTACTCTATCTGTCACGGGAGACAAATAGGAGGGGAAATAAAGTTCTGCAAAACTTATTAAAGTTTTCCACTCTCTGAAATATGTCACTGCAGGATCAGACAATGATTGCTCCCAGTTCCTGTCATTGTAAAGGCCAAGTCAACACAAAGCAGATATTTCAGTTTTGGTAGAAGGGTGATGGGCTAATTCTATTGCTGTATTTTCTTATCCATGGGGGATTTGGGCTAAATAGTCTTCTGTCCAGAGTCTGTTGGTATTCCTCAAAGTCATTACAAAGCCAGGGGAACTCTGCTTCTTTCTTTATCACCTAACAAAATTGGGATTCCGCAGTTTTGTTGACCATTTACAAGACAATATATAGGCAATATCAACTAGTAATCTACAAAAAATAGGCAAACATTTATGCCAAGATTAGATCTCTGGTTTTATATTAATGGCTGTAGATTACATTGATCAGATCTACATTTCTGCAATCTAACACAAGTACACAATGAATATGCATAAAAAGTAAACATATTGCTCTATTTTTGTAAGGAGCTTTTGTAGCTATAAAGCCCCCCATACACGTCTAGATTTTCTGTTCAATCAATTTAAAAAGATCAATTTGGGAAATTAGCGATTGATTGTATGTTTGCCAACCGTAGTAACAGATATTTGATCAACTTTTTTGGGATCAACTAAAAGTGTAATGAATTTCAATTCAACCAATTAAAACTTTCCAGCACATCCAATCCTTTTTCAATAAATTTTTTTCCCAATTTTAATTGTTTTAGGTTGATCTAACCATGTGGGTTGCCATAGATTTTCAATCAATCAACCCAAAAAAATTATTGAATTAAGTTGATTGGATGAAAAATCTAGACGTGTATTGGGCCTTTAGTCTGTCACTCTGCTCTCAATTTAACCAACATGCTCCTTGTAAAGTCATATTTTGACATGCTTTTCCTGCTCACTCTATCACATTTGAATTCAGACAGGTTTCGGCAGTTTGGTGAAGCTTTTACAATACTTGCTTACTGAATAGGATCATAATAGTTTCACCTTGAGGTGTAGAGCTGGGTACTTACCGCTTGTCGTCCTTCAACCACTCAAACTCGGCGGCTGGCTCTGCCATAGCCTGACAGCGCAGTATTGCTGATCTACCAGTCTGTGACTGAGCGTTCTTCACATCAGTGATGAATGGAGGGTCTGGAAATATAGTTTTAGGTTTATAGTTTTAAGAAAGATTAAAATGCACTAAAATGTTTTTAAACCTAAATTCCATGCACTTCACTTACAAAATACTAAGAAAACAGTAGTTCTGAAAAAGATAATATGCCATTATTGATATTGGTAGACCAGGTAGCCAATAGTGCTACTATTGTATTATGGAGACTTTTGGGTAACTGTAAAAACAGGTCATGAAATATTTATATACAGAAACAAACAGAGACACAGATTTTTAGCAAGTAATCTAATATATAAGCATTGTCACTTGTATTGTACAAAATGTAATCTGCCGTCTGGAGGTCTTCAAGCCCTGTTCTTCAACTAGGCTCCAAGAATTAGAATACACCCCATCCAATGGGGTAATTTAGCAAGATCAAAAGCTCTGAGAAGCATTGCTTGAACCACTGGGCCACTGTGATGACCACTGCCCATCGGAGATAGCTGCAGCATGCCTTGTATATTAAAGAAGTCAAATATTATCAAACATAATAGTAAAAAGGGAATAGTGTCATATCCTTTACATAGTGTGCAGCCTAACTCCATAACAGTGATAAAAATCAGGACTTTGGCTGGATTTTTAAATGACAGAACTGATGGACATAAAATCAGGCAAAAATGACATTAGTGGTCACTGTTATAACATGATTGGAAATCATACTAAAAGGTTGTCAGTGCAAGTATATCTTACCATTTAATTTGTTAAGTTGGGACAGTTTACATTCGCTAGCATTTCTGTAGTTTTCTCAGTCAAAAAAATCAGTTTATAAAAGTGTCACCTAGGACAAGTACTCACAGTTGACGGTTATGAGCACCTTCTTGCTGTCTGGCATAGAGACCCCATTCGATGTGATGCATTCGTACTCCCCAGCCTGTTGCCTGTTGATCTCATAGATTTCCAATAGCTCGCCTTCACTGGAAAATCCGTCTGTGGGGTTTAGGCGGGAGGGGAAGGGCGGAGGGGAAGGAAGGAATGAAGGGTGTCGGGTAGGAATGAGAGACAAACACACACTTACAACACAGAAACATAACATGAAAGTTATCAACCTCAAGTGCAGAGACAACGACTGCCAGCCGAAGTCAACAATTATTAAAGGGCATGTCTTCCCAAAGATGTTATCACATTATAATATATCCTTTAATCAACTTCTAATTAATAGCCTTTAGAAATTCCAAATGGTTTCTAAAATATCCGAAGTTGCTTGACCCTATCCTGACTTTTTGGTTGCCCTTACAATGTGTCTCTTAACCTACTGCAATGGTTATTTGTTTGTTTAGCACAGAAAAGAGGTTTATTTACCTCTTGAGCCTTTAACTTCCTTCTTCAGCCCTTCGAAGAAGCCTCTTGGCGCCCCAAGGCTCTGACACCATTCCCAGACTCAGCCCCAGTAATGCAGAACCTAGAAGACCTACATTGCTGAGGGCAGATGATCTTTTTTTTTATTTGGTATGTAGAGTTTTGGGGTGCATTTAGGGTAATTTGGCTTATCTTATTTAGTGTTATGTGTTTTGTTTTTTGTATTTTACTACTTTTTTATAAAATTTTGGCACATGAAAAGGTCCACTACAGTAGAAACGTAAAAGCATGAAAAAGCAAGTCAACAGACGTAAAGAATTTATGTGTGAACTTCCCTTAAAGCAGACATGCCCAAAGTCCAGCCTGGTGGCCAGTTGCAGACCATGTTAAAATTTCCAACTAGTGCTGGTTTGTCCTGGCTAAGGCTTGATCATGCAGATTATCCCTTCTACCAGGATGCAGCATTAAGGTAAATGCCGGGGAATCGTCTCACTGATTCTCCATAATAAAGCTATTGGAATGGTCAACACTTCTGGGGCTAGGGAAATTGAGGATGGACAGCTGAAAGCACTATAATTAGTGTTAAGTGGCATACGGTATATTCAAGTTCGCGTAACAAAGAGATCTGTCTCATGGTATAATTTATTTTCCATGTAATGTTAATGGGTCAAAGAATATCAAGCTGAATGATTGACCCCCACACATTTTCACCTTACTAAACCTGGCCCTCTTTGCAAAAAGTTTGGACACCTTAAAGTCTATCAAATAATTCAAGTGTTTCTAAGCCTAAAATATAATACATATTGCAGTTAATCTTTAGATATTGCAGCTGCATTTGTTTTTTCTCTTTATTTTAACATGCTACCTGTCTCTATGTACCTATGCTTCCTTAAGGCCCTCACACACGTACCTAGTGGGGGCCGACAGATCAGCAATGGAGTGTAACGTTATAACATCATCACACTGCACTCCTTCACTCACAGCATCGGTGGGCTCCCATTGAAACTAACAGCATCGGCCAGAGATTATTGGACATGTCCGTTCTCTGGCCGACCGAGCTTTGGGGCATCTGTCGCCCCATGTGGGCACACACCGATCGGCGGCAGAGTTGGCAAAACATCAAAAAAAAAAGCTAGAAGAAACTCAATAAATTAAGTACTATTAAATGAAGATAAATGGAGAGTATAGATATTCTGTATATAGAAGGAAAAACAACCCAAATGATGTAAGTATTTTAAATGAAAAGTAAACATGACTTTATATAAAAATAGAGCTCATTATCAAGTTGAACATTATTTATGGGAAAGAAATGAAGCATTCTATTGATTCAAATTTGTTTTCCTCATCTGCAGTATACCATGGATATATGGAAGGAGAGAATGACTAACAGGGAGGCTTGGAAGAAATGTGCTGTGCGGATGGCAAATTTATACCCAGCAGGGCATGTCACAGCAGCTTAACACACAGGAGGCTGAGTGAATGTATAATGTGTATATACAGGGATGTATATAATGCAGGAGACAGAGCTATACACTGAGAATATGAATATACAGAGATATGTAGAGGGACAGATATATAAAATAGATAGATAGATAGATAGATAGATAGATAGATAGATAGATAGATAGATAGATAGATAGATAGATAGATAGATAGATAGATAGATAGATAGATAGATAGATAGATAGATAGATAGATAGATAGATAGATAGATAGATAGATAGATAGATAGATAGATAGATAGATAGATAGATAGATAGATAGATAGATAGATAGATAGATAGAAAATAGAGCCTCTGCCCCTTAATTTTAGAAACAACAGAAGCACAGTGACAAATCCAGCTTGGCATATGTGCGGCCATGTTGTCCTGCAGTCTTTAGCTCAGCGTCTGCCATCAGCCTGTCCCTATCTCTTCTGTAGTGGAGAAGCTGTGGCAGGCACGGATGTATTAGTAAACTGGAGAAATGAGATGCCACTTCTTGGCGGAGATTGTATATGGCATGCTGGGTGAAGAGGAATAGGCAAGATACAGCCATGTGTGTAATGCAGTAGGTGGAGCTGCTATTAGTATTGGAAGCGGACTCTGTCCAGGCTCAGATGCGGCACGCTGGTGGGATAAATTGAGATTAACAATGACACATACTTTCACAGATAGGGGAGCTCGGTTCCAGACTTCGCAGAGAGTGACGAAGAGGAATCAGCGGCCCAATATGCCGGGTATTCAGGCGATGGTGGTGGGTGGGGCAGCTTTGTATAGCTCAACAATGAAATGTTCACCATGTCTCTTTTTATTATAAATCACATTGCAGGCTTTCGAATGAGCTTAGGAAGGGACACGTAATAGGCTTATAGTCAGTGACTGTTCGAGATAAAACACCAGCTTAAAATAAAGCAAAAGAAAAAGCATATTTTACATTGGAGCTTTTCCCAGTCTTAGATCTGTTTAGAAGTGGGTAGAATTCAGAATGAAGTGACTAGTAATAAAATAGAAATTTGTAATAAAAATTTATCAATAAACAAAACAACTAAAATGTATTAATAAATAAAGCAAATATAACTTGAAGTAGGCCGAAACGGAGGCCTGATACAAGCTGCCATTCCTGCCCACTTTCTAATGAATGCTCATTGCCTGGATAGAAGGCTTATTTGCTACAGTAGTTTCAGTCATGCACCTGCAGGACAACATTTACCACAATAAACTAATGATGTTCATGGGTTATTCACCTATTCTGGCACACAACTTCAACCCTGGTCTCATCAGGCCATAGCACAGCTTTTGATAATGTATTTATTTTATTGAAAAATTTTGCTAGGTTTTCTTTATAACATAAAGCTTCTGTTTTGCACCCCTATCCCCTAGTCCAGACATAGCTTTGTATCACCAAAAGAACACCATCCACCAATGTGAATCATGGTGGGGTTCAGCTGAATATGAAGCTTTAGTCAAAGTGGAGGTAATTGTGAACAGTTCTAGATACCAGTCTTTTTTGGCCCAAAAACATCTCATGAAGGTTGACATGGAAATGCCCCAAAGCATACATTCCAATCAGCAAAAGAGTGGCTTCACCAGAATCACTCCAGATCACAGCCAATCACAGCCAGAGCCAAGACCAAATCCAATAGAAAACCTAAGGAACGACCATAAGACGGCTGTGCACAAGAGATGCGCTTGAAATATGACTGATTTAAAGCCCATTTGCAAAAAGAAGTGGTAAAGTATTGTCAAGATTTGCCATGGTCATAGACTCCTAACACGACTGGATGATGTAGTTAATCAAAGGGAACTTCAAAAAAGTATTCGTTTCAAGGGTTATGCTGCTTGCTTATTGTACTTTTTTTATAGATGTGTTTATCAGTAGAAATGTACAAATTAGAGAAGGCAAGGTGGACAGTTCTCCCGGCGAACATTACGGGTGTTCGGCCCGCCCTGTTCACCGGCAGGAAGAAGGCTACTATTCTTGCACTGCCTGGATCAGAAGCACAAAGATCCGGCCAGTGGAAGAATTCTTTCACCAGAGATCAGGTAGAGAAGCTCTACCGGAAGTGACGTTAGTGACATCACTTACGTTTTTTTCGATTCAACATCCCTGCGAGCTGCCGGAGAATTTAAAACTTCCAGCAAAGAGGTAGACATCACAGCTTGTTTGTGGATGGACCTGGCCAAAGTTTGGCCATCACTAACTGGGAATGATTTACCAACCTCTACAAACAAGTACATTGTAAATATTGATACAAAATCACTTGTTATGCCATTAAGTGAGAGTGCTTGTTTCTTATTGGTCAACCCTTTTGATTTCCACTATGGGTCACCCAAAAGAATCAGAAGTTGAATTTATTTATTTAGATTGAAAGAATAAAGATGATTGAAATGCTGCTTAGTGTGGTTGGTGCATGCCAATGTGGTAGCAGATGTGTAGTATGCATCAGGATATGATTCATCCACAGTGAATCTTTGGTGAATATTCAACGTTATTTTTAAATGCCTTACTTTAAACCTTTATCCTACTTTAATGACACACACATTGTGCAGTAAATTGAATGGGAAGCCTTTTCCTATTCTTGGCCTGGTCTAACTGGCTCCCCTAACTTCCTGGCAAGGCTCTTACTCCATACATCAAAGTCAGTGGCCCTGAGATGATGTATACGTTTAATGCATTACACTAATACATCAAGAGAGAGATGGCTGCTTGATAATGTATGAATATAATGCATCACACTGCAGCTGTCCTCTGTCTGATGTATGGATCCCACATCCTTCTCTACTGGCTGGGGAAAAGAATCGGAGGAGAGACTTCCTATACACATCCATTACAGACGACCATCTATAGGTGAATAATTCACATTTGGCCTTATCTGCAGCGCCCAGTTATCTTCTTTTTAATGCAATCAATCTGTAATATACATCCACTATGTTTTCTGGTTTATATAGAAAGGAGGAGACCCCCAGAGTTCTGTTATAGTTGTCATATCATTAATGGAGCATGCAGACTGTTCCGGCGCATTGCGCTCCTGCATGAGCGTTGATATGCGGTATTTACATTTCTTAGTCTCAAACAGCTCTCTTGAGAAATAATCAATAATGATTTATCATTTCTTTTCGAACAATTAAAAATTAGCTGATTTGTCAAGGGTGAGCCGGCGGGTTTGCTAAACACACACATTCCGCAAATCATTTTTTAGGCATGAACAATACTTTTTAAGTAGTCTTAAGGGGCCACTCAGATTGGTTTGATGGATTGCAGTTAACAGTTATTACTGTGTGAAGCCCCCCATAGACAGGCCGATTCCCGTCCATAGTTGCAGCCGACCAAACGGCGTGCTTGCTCCCGCCGAACACATAAAGGTCGGTCGGCCGCAACTAAGGGAGCCCACCTTGAGTTTCATAGAAAAAAAGCTGGCAGGTCGGATCGGGACGTCTATGGCCGGCTTAAGTTAACTTTAATTGCATTAAGTATACTCGAACTAAACTTTTTTTCACTGAATATTGTCTTGTCTATGTTCTACATCAGACATGAGTAAACTACGGCCAGCAGCCATATCCAGCCCATTTCGTTTTTTAATCCAGGCCTTCTGTTACCTTGGTGTCAAGACACACTGGCTTCCCTTTCAAGACACACTGGCTTCCAATTTCAATTGTCATAATGCAACAAAGACTATCCTTTTTTCCATAACTGGGCTAGCTTTCAGTAATTAAGATGGTATGTTAAGACACACAAAATATTTAAAGGTTTTATTTTGTAAGTTCCATATCCTTCATCAGTGTAGACATGTTTATTCATAGATTTGTTGTTCTAAGCATTAACAGTTTTGACTCCAGAAATTTCAGCAAAAATCTGGTGAAAGGCATTGGAGTCAGCGGGGAAGGCGAAACTAAATCTGAGATCTGGGAATAAGTATTTTAATTTAAATGAATTCTTCAATAGCCACAAATGATATGAATCTGATTTGTGCTTGCTAAACTCCTTTGCAATCAAATTAGTACCTTGTAAAATGTGTATTATCTTGTAACATCTTGGTAACATCATCATTGTGTTGCGCATTGCGTGAATAAAGCCCAAGCTGTCTGCAGACAAATACAGGAGAAGGATACAAGACAAGTCACCCTTCACTAGGAAAAGAAATTGTAGAGCTGGCCAATGAGATGCCAAAATTTTGACATAAGAATGCAAATAGTATGCAGACTGAAACTGAGCCAATTAACTAAGGGTCCCCATACACCTTTAGATTTCTCTGTCACATTTCCTTTAGATCTCCTTTTGTTCCATTTTTTTGGTTCAGAATTTTTTTTCTGAACCATTAAGTCTACCTGCGTTTAATTGCAGAGAACACTATACTATATAGTTGTTGGTAGATCTAAAGGATATCTGACAGAGAGATCTAAAGGTATATGGCCAGCCTAAAGCTGGCTTTGTTTCAGTCTGTATTCAATTTGCATGTATTTGCATGCTTTTGACACAATTTTGGCATCTTATTGGCCATCAACGTTTGGTCTTATCATAGGAAACTCATAGCAGAGACAATATTTTCTGTGATTTATAGTATGCTTTAAGTAAGTCCTCAAGTCATCTATACCAGACTTATTTCTATACTACAAATTGTGGTTACTGTACTTGTTTGCATCAGTCAGCTCAGGTGTATTTAAAAGTATCTATTTTGGACTTACTAACCAGACAATACAGTGAATCGGTGATTGAGGACTTTCATTCAGTTTATTTTACAACCCATTGATGGCTACAGTTTTTATTTGATTCTCTTAAATATTTCAAAGAATATGGCAAGTCTCACCAGTGGGGACAGATAGTTAATTCGATTAGATTTTTCTGATAGTATTACTATTCAATTGAGAATTGTTGACTTTGTGAATTTTTCGACTGCGAAATTTCAACTTATCATTTTCTAAATTAGCCTTGAGTTTTCATTTGCAAAATGTTAAACTATTATTCACAATAAAAATTTGTGATGATGATATTTGTGATCAACATTATAACCTATTTTTAAGCCAGAAAGAAGAAAAGAAGAAAGTCAAAATTATGGGTCCTTTTTGATGTAAAGTCGAAATTGCCTCATTGAAATTCGACTATATAAAATTTTAGCTAACAAGTAAACATTGTGACATAAAATTTCACATCCCTAGAGACAGAGGCAAGACAAGAACACATTTTAGTAGACTAGAGGTGGGAGTACACGGGCAAATTTTTTCGTTCAATAGATTCACAAAGATAGATTTTCAATAGTTCGAACGAAAATCTAAAACCGTTTTCGTTCGACCAACATTGAACAAAAGTGAACGATATCAAACAAAAAATCTTTGAAAAGCTGATTTGTCATGGTGGAAAACTTTTATCTTGTAAAAAACAACGATAATTTTTGTTTGATCTAATACATTTAAATGAAGTTTTTTCTAGTTAAAAAATCTTGGTAAAAAAGACTAAATTTAATTCAGTTGAACAAAATTACAGTTAGTTGTACATTCTATATAGGCACAATCAATATTCGATCAGAATATTGTCGATTGTGCAAAAATCTATACATGTATTCCTACCTTAAGGCAGAGCTTTAACCACTGAGTATGTTTTTATTACTGTCTTCACCTTTCTTCTCAGTGACAATATTTTATATAGGTGATTAGCATGTTGATGGTGGTGGAAGCAGAGAAGACAAAATTTCATAAGATTGAACTTCACCTTCATTTACAATTTTCTGTTCTGTTGTCTGATATAAGTTTTTTTTCCACTTTTTTTAAGTCTGGTAGTAGGCATCTAATGATAACTCCTTTTACATCACATCTACAAAAAATTGCGTTTTATGAGTAGCATGGCCAACATCCCAAAAATAATAGGAGACATGGGGAGTGGATGCCACAGACGTCATTGACCTATAATGCCCTATCTACACAAATACTCGTTTGATCCCAGTATTCTACAGACTTATTTACCTATATAACCATTTACAGAATCTATGAGGATAGAAACACCCCCTGAGGAAGTCGTTTGGACGAAACGCGCGTTGGGGTGAGGTGGACCCTGATGAACTCAGGTTCCCCTATCCTGGCTCGTGCCTTATATCTACTGTCTAGAAATATATCATCTGCTGTTTTAACATTTTTTTAACATCTATGGACTATTGAGAAATTTTACTGCCACTATCTGCTATATAATATGACAACTTATACTGCCATGCTATGTTATGCTACAAGTTTTTTAACTGTCATTGTGTATTAAACATGATCTTTTTTATTTTACTAACATATTTGTTGTACTTCTGGTTTACCTTGATATTAATCCATGGCCGTTAAAGTCCGCTTGCCCCTGACTGATGTCGGGGGGAATCTTCGCTATTGGTGGTAATCTTCCACCTTTAGCACACTCTCTCCTTTTACATCACCTCTGCCACTTTAACTTGTTACATGTTCCTATCCTCTTTCCCTCTACACCAACCTAAGCTGAACCCCTGCAGTCTCTTATTACAATGCCCACATTGGCATTCACCACCCCTTTTTTTTGCAACATGTAATTTATTTTACTACAGAAAGTATGTCATTCTTAATAAATCAGAATAATTATATGGCATGCTGGGAAATAACTGCAATTCAGGTTGTAGGCCACCTGTGCAATTCTTCTCAATCATTTTTTACCCCCTATCCAATACAATCCTATCCATTTAACACTAGTGCTATACAAAATCCTGCGCTTATCCAAATCTGCTTCATATTAGGAAATTAATCCGAGGCATTGCTCTGCACATATCGGATCTTGTACGCTAACATCCTGTACAAGAGAAGATCACAGCTGCAGGCAGTCAGCATTTTGCTACAATGCTAACCATATTGTACACAAAACAGTATCCTGTTTTAATCCAGAATCCAGATGTGAATACAATATGCCATAGCTCTACAACATTCACATGTGCTCTGTGCCTTCACAATGGGGACGCACATGCTGAGCGCAGAGCTAGAAGTCACTTTGTTTTGTAAAAATCCATCATGCATTTTTATCATTTGAATTATAATTTCAAAGGATGCCTTTGTGTCATAAATCAATAGTATGATCATAAAACACGTGACTGGTGGCCATAATTATAACACAATTGTATTACACTCTATACATCCAACATGACCAACCACAGGACATGATCATAAAACCATTATATTACATTCTACCTCCAACATGACCGACCTATGCAAATGATCATAATACAATTCTATTACACTCTATACATTGGGTACTACATATCCAACATGACTGCCCACTAGACTTGATCATAAAACACTTTTATTACACTCTTAACCGGAAATAGCATGTAAAACAATGCTATTACATATCATAGATGGAAAATCACACATCAAACATGACTAACCAATGGATATGATCATAATACAATTCTATTGCGTTCTATACATAGAACACTATACGGCAGACATAAATGCCCAGTGGACATGATCAAAAGACAACTATTTTACAGTTTATAAATTGAACACAGTACATTTCTATGGCACTATATACAAAGAAAGAAAGTATAGCTCCCACATGACTGAACACTGCAAATTATAATAAAACAGCTCTGTTTCAGTCTAGAAATACATCTCCAACAAAACCGACCAGAGGATATGATTATAGTGCAATTCTTGTACAAAAATATTATTCATTGACCACTACGCCACTACTAACATGAGCAACCACTTGATATATTTATAGTACATCTTGATTATACTCTATGCATAGAACACTATACCCCCACCATGGCCAACTACTTATACACTATATACAAAGGAAAAAAGTACACCTCCCACAAGACTGAACTGAACTGCATATGATCATAAAACAGCTCTGCTTCAGTCTAGAAATATAACTCTTGTACAAATTATTCATTGAATACTACGCTACTAACATGACCAACCACTTGAAATATTTATAGTACATTTTGATTACACTCTACACATACCTATACCTCCACCATGGTCAACCATTTGACATGACCATAATACATTTCTATTATGCTCTACACATAGAACACTACACTTGCAACTGACCACTGTGCATGATCACAGTTTTTACATAGAGCACTCCAACATGAATGACCACTTGACATGGCAACGATACATTTTACTCTATACACTGGAAATTGTGCCTCCAAAATACCAATCATTGGATATGATCATAAGGAAATTATGTTACAGTCTGGGATTGACTGTAAATTGACCATTGTGTGACCATGTATAGTTTCATAGAACACTACACTATTAACATAAACCACTTGACATTTAAATAATATATTTCTCTTACATTCTTATAGAACATTATATGTTCACATTATACCTTCACATGACCACTGGACATGTTTATTACATTCTATATATTTTGCTACATTCTATACATAGAACACTTCTCCTCCAACATGACCAACTAAACTCAATACAAAAAAAACTACACTCCAACATGACCAGCTATACATAGAACACTGTGCTTTCAACATTATCATAATATAATGCAATTACACTACACTTCCAACATGACCAACCACTGGAGACAACCATAATAGAATTTATCAAAATGACCAAGCACCGAACCTACCTTCTGTATATAGATGACTACACCTCCAACATGACTGACCGCTGGATCATTATACAACTCTGTTATACTCTTATCATAGAACACTACACCTTCAACTTGACTGACTACTTCACATGATTATAATACAGTTATATTTTACAGTATGTATAGACAAGAAAATTTCCAATATGAAGACCATTGAACGTACGTACTCATTTTGTCTAATTAAGTTCATATCCAAAGCACATCCTGTTGGATTTGCAGAGTTACTGCTCTTTTTAAGCTAACAATATTACAATTTATTCAGTTACTTTTAAATATAGGATGGAAGTATCCTTGGAGAAAACCCCATAAAATACGGTACAAATCTTTTAAGAAGATCAATACTGGAAGTGCAGGATTAGATCTAAACCCTTTTACCTGAACCCCTAGACATTTATAAGCATTAAGCCTTTGCAGTGGAGAGGACCCACAACAAGTGTTTATAAGGATCTTTCCCTGGAATTAAGATACAGTTCAAATATGAATTGATATTAATTCCGTATAATGCCTAGTGGGCCCAGTTTACAATTATGCACCCTCTGCATACAGTTAACCATACTACATTATGCTACAATCTTATTAAATAGGATAATTGTTTTTAATTTGTGCAGTACTTTGCACTTTTTATTTTCATTGATCATTCAATTAAATTTTACAGGGCTAAAAATGTTTTATTCACAAGTTTATGAAGGCCATTTGTTGTTTATTTTGCCCATGTATGGATAAGACTACCAAACATGCTGCCTCCTATCCCTACCTTATAAAGATGAGAGTACAGGACCCCCTTACCTCTAAGCTGCCTCCATGTCACAGTTGGCTCCGGTTTTCCCACTGCTAGACACATGAGGTTAACGTTGCTTCCCTCGTTTACGGTGATGCTGGCCGAGATATTGACTATTTTGGCTGGAACTATAAAAAAACAAAAAAAAGATCAATTACAAAATACAGAAATATGTTTGTAGAAAAAAAAGGAATTAATATTCATTATGAACAAATAATTATTAATTTCTTATGAATAGCAATTGTGATTTTTCACAAATTCAAATAAATGAGAAGTATGCCAATGACCATGTGCCCTGATTTGTTGCATATATGTCTATTGCACTTGATTTTCAAAGCTCTCACTGTAGTAAATGTTTTAAATTGGAGGAGGCAGATTTTATGCCAAACGACAATGGCAAAACACACCTACGCTATAGAATGCTACAGAGAACAGATTTGAATAAACTATGTATTGTGGTGTGATGCATTCCCAACTGTGTGTGTATATTGAGATGCTAAGTTGCCTTAGAGAATTGCATCACAGTCACACACGAGTACATCCACATTTTAATTTTCTTTATAGGGAGATCTCCCCTGATTTTCAAGTCAGAATCGTTTGCTTGCTGAAAAGCCTAAAACAGTATCACCCAAGAAGTCCTTAACTCCTTGGTGTTTTGCCCCTTATCTGCCACGATTCTCTGCTCTCCCTCCCCTTTCACATCCCTGGCATCATCAATGTGCTGGAAAAGATCCCCCTGACAATGATGCCGAAGATGTGGGCCTAGAAAAAATAGGTTTGGTCCACCAATACTCCCAGCTTGCCCCGGGAAGGGGTGAGTATCCCCGAGGTGAGTTGGCTGGGTCAGCAAGCTTATCCTGGGTTACACTCAGGGCAGACACTAAAGGTGGGTTTACACGTCAAGATTTTTTCGGCCGACAGATGGACGACTAACGA
>CM070038.1:46597302-46612841 GCA_036250615.1 Ptychadena robeensis
TGCGCTAGTTCGCGTTCGCCGTTCGTGAACGCGCAATTCCGGGTTCGCGCCATCACTAGTCAGGACTGCTGAAAACACTTGTGTTGCTCTGCATGGCTTATCCCTAATTTCTTGCACAGGTGTCATACAGACAAGAAGTGAAAGAAAATCACCCAAGTGGCCTTTACAAAGACATGAGAAAAAAGTAGTAAGTGGAAATAAAGTAAAGTTTTAATCAAAATGTACTGTATATATAATAAGAAGCTTGTGTGTAACAACAATTTTGCTAGGAAGCCTTTTCCTGTTCCACTGCATGTAATTTGTAAGTCGTTACCTTCTCAAGCTGAACAAAGTTATATTATAAAGAGAACGTGTATTAATAGGTCATGTCCCAGCTTTATATCTCTGAACTTCTTTGATAGTAAGTATCTGATCTTCAGCATGGCTCAGGTAATACAGGGGTAACAAAAGATGTATCGCCTATCTGTTTGAGGCATAAATATGTTCCAGCAGTCATATCTTCCTTTTATAAAGAAATGGATTCGCAGCTTGACTACTTCCCGTTATAGCACTTGGTATGAAGCCATGTCCAATAGGCCCATTATTTCCTTGTTGGAAGAGAGCCCCCAGAGGCTTCTCCAGCCTTTCATTTCAAAACACAAATTGCCCGTCTGTAGCTTCAAGGACAACTGTCTGGTGAAATTGTTGGATGGCATCTGATTAATGTACAGTTACTAGAGAGCAAGGGAACGTATCTAGTTCACCCTGATACTGAAGATATCTGAAGAGCTTCAAAGGGGAACTGTTGCTCTTGCAAACGTGGGAATGACACTTTAAAGACAAGCTCACAGGTTTCAGGAAACTAAAGCTAGGCATACACAGTTCGATTTTAGAGTTCGATCGACTTAAAAAGTTTATATCCAACTTAAAATCGTATATTGCACACATGATTCGATCAACGAAAATTGTTCGATACTGATCAAAACATCAATCGAAAAGTGATCGGACATGTTGGAAAATATTTGTTTATTGTACAACGATCGATTTTAGCATTTTGTTTGTTGGTTGGGCCGATTTTATTTGATGAACACATTTATATATGACTACTTCCTGTGTTTTTTTTTTTACCAAAACTAAAATCGTTGATTTTGGTTGTATTACAATCAAACCTTCCCTGTGGTACTACTTTGGATTCAATTATAATTGATGTACGATAAAAAGATCAAGATCTAAAATCAGAGATCGATTGTGCTAAAATCGAACCGTGTATGTCTAGATGTAATGGAGCACTAACTGAAGTTAGGAAAGGGCAAAATGAATTTCTTTTTAATTAAGAAGAGTTTGACAATTATGGCATTAATACAATACAGAACTGATGGATTAGAGTGGGATTTCGTTTTCTGCTATGCAACCTTAAAATGGTCCTAACATCATATACATGAGCTTTTACAGTGGAACGGAACGCTAAAAAGTAGAGTTTTACCCTTGCCTGCATTTAAATTTTTTTTGGACATCTGGGGTTCACCTGTAAGTGCTGTAAATTTACTTTCCAATTTGTCTAACAGAGCTAATTATACTCCTAAATATGTCCATCTTTAGGTATCACTCCATGTCAGCATCCTGATGCGAGGCTGTGTTCACAAATATCCTACTATTGCCTCTTAATCTGTACCCATCTAAAGGTAGCCATACACAGGTTGATTATTTTGTGATCCGATATTAAAAAATTATTTGTCAGTGGAATTCTGCTTTAAAGTCATAGGTGCTCTGCCACAAGAGAGTGCCTGGAAAGCATAAACCACATGTAAATGTGAACGATAAAGCAAAATTTACCGACATGTCCGGTCACTTTTTGATCTATTTTCTGTTTAATGCCAATCACTTTTGGTCGATTATACACGGTGGGCAGGAATCGATTCCCATTCGATTGACGTAAGCAGAAAGTTTTTTTTAGGCGCTCAGAGGGAAATATCGAACCATGTATGGCTACCCTAGAGTAACAACGTCACTATGTGACCACTGAGGGTAAAGAGAAATGGTGGAAATGCTTCCATTTGCCTGAAGCAGGCAGATACAAATTTCAGCCATTCACTACAGGGTGGTACTAAAGGATGTATATTCACAAGATATATTTTACTTTGTTGCCATTTTTAAGACACTTCATGTAAATGAAGCAACTCTGTCTATTAGAAAATGGGAACTAACATGATGTGTACACAGTAGCTCATCTTGAGTTGTGTTCTTTTGGCATATCTCTATAATAAAATGCAAGCTCAATCCATGTCTTAGAAGATTTTGATGGAAGATGTCACATTCCAACTCACAACCACCATTAAAATCCTAGAGCCTAGTGATGCTAAAGAGGTTCTTAACTACACTGGAAATACCATAAGGGGTGTAGGCTGGCAACTTCTATCCATTTTTTTTTTCATTTTAGCAAGGTAGAACAGCTACAGATCTCCTTTGAATTTTTTCCTCTTAATTTCAATTTAGCCATATTCTACAGTTCCCTCAGGTTTATAGTGTTCCACTGAGAAAAATTTTACAGACATAAGCACCTGCCTCCAAAATGAGGAGCTATTCTTGCCTGCCTTCGGAGAGTCCTCTGGGAGGAATTCTTCTCTTTACAATAATACTCCCCTGATAAGACATCACAGTCTCAACATGTCAGGATTGATCTGGATTGCCGCCCGTGGAGAGATCATAACATTGTTATGATTGTTGCAAGTCCAACCTATAAATCAGAACTGGAAAAATGCCATTAACCCAGCAATGCCCGAAGGCTAGCGATCCTAGGATCTAGTAAACTGGATCTTGCAATGAGTAAAACAATATATTGTGGTGTGATGAATTTTGTCATCCAATGTAGAGTGATATAGAAGATAAATTTATGCCAAGTGAAAATGTGTAGTTTTTTAAAAAAAACTTGCTTTACCTCTCAGTAGTGAAGACTACAAAGGATGCTGGAGGTATGAAGATGTGATAATATCATACCTGTCAACACTCCTTTTTGGCCAGGAAATATAAATTTTTTATATTCAGATTTCAATGGATTTTTCCCAGGGTTACATAGGAGGGAGGGGGTGTTAGTCTCCCTCCTAAGTTCCCACCCCACTTGTGCAGATGATGTGCAGGGTAGAACATTAGTAGGGAGAGTAATTCCCCATCCCCTCTCGATCTAGCAGCCATCTATACATGTATGGCCAGCTTTACATTGTGGAGTGTCACTTCCGGCACATGGAATTAGGAAGTGCTGAGGCAGAATGTCATTTCCTTGTTCCAAATATCGGAAGTGATGTCCCTTCCCTCCATATTCCTGTCAACCCTCCCATTTTGACCGGGAAAGCTACATAAAAAGCATCAATAAATCAAGCATTTTTCCTGGGATTTTCAAATCGGGGTTACTTGAGAGGGAGCGGGCAATACTCTCCCTTCTAAGTACCCACACCACAGATAATGTGCGGGAGGGGGGTCATTAGTAGGGACAGTGATGCCCCCTCCCTCCTAAGTTAGACAGCTAGGAAACAGGAGGGAGGAGATTAAAATTTCCTGATACTGGAAGTGGCGTCACTGAAATCACTTCTGGTATTTGGAATGCGGAAGAGCTGAGACAGAAGTGACCTCACATGCGTCACTTCCAGTTTTTTTCCCTTATTCAGGGACAGGAAGATTGACAGGTATGGATAATATGTTAACAGACGTGTACTTTAAACACCTAAAAACATGGATCACTTTTAGGGGCATATTTTTCCTAATGCAGTGAATCAGACATAGATCCAACATTCACTTCAGGTGAATCGTGACTGACAGATTCGTCAATTTATGTCCATTTTATATCAGATTCTAAACTGGGTGATTTTAAACGAGCACTACAGGCCTTTTATTAACAACCTATAACACAGTTAACATTTATATAAAACTGAATACTGTCATTTTGAGAGAGGTGTCTTCTGTCCATTAGCCAAAAAGGCTTCACTAAACAAAACCATTGAAAGGCTACTCTTGACTGATTTGGGAATAGCACAAGAATAAAACATTCTGGTATCCAGTGGTACCAATCCCATGTTAAAACCCTTACACCACACCAAGGGAGAACCATACTACCAGATGGAGCCATCACTTTATAACCAAAATTTCTTTTAAGCATACTTCCAAAGAGCCCCTTTTCCATCATGGTTGCTATAGATATGACAATAGATACAAACAGCAGAGAAGAACAGGAAAATTAGTAAACGTTGCAGGTGGTTGAGATAATAGTCTTCTTTGTCCACCTTTCCTGGAAAAACTACTATTATCCCCTACTCCAAGAACTACCCCTCTGGCTCCTCCCACCCACCTGACCCCAACCTCTCCTACATTATTTACTAGGCTAATATTCTATCCATAGTCAGGAGACCATACATGCTGCACTGCATATCTGTCTGCATATTTTTTGAAGATGACATTTCTTAATTCAGGACTAGAGCAGTTATGTTTTATAGGCTTTACATGATCTCTTATTCTCTGAAAAAGGCATATTCAAAGGGGAAGAAATGAAAATGAAAATATAACAACTATAGCACTACAACTCCATCAGCTACTGCGGCAGTATCTTTCCTCTCTACGTTGAACATGCAATAGAAATTGCTGCAATTGTCCCCTAATGCTATACCTCCTGCTGGTTCACCTGGATGTTCCTTTTATGTAAGCTTTTATTTTCTTCCTAAATGTATGTGTCTGAGATCAAGCTAATGTGTTCTTAAAATTAGAAAGTAATTACCCAGATGTAATAATAGCACAGCCAGGTGCCTTTCTTCTCTAAATCAACAGAACATAGAAGGTTAGACCCTGGTCATGTGCCTTCCAGCCTTCACCAATAGTAAAAATGTTGTCTTTCAAGAGCCACTAATGACACCCAGGACAGAGACAGGCTATCGTGTGACTCTTGGGCTGTGGTTGGGTTTTGATTATAAGGTTAATTGGCTGCAAACCAAGGCTCGGATGCTGCAAGAAAGCTGGAACTATGCTTTGCATTGAATGACCCATAGTGCCATTTAACTCATTAAATGTAAGCCTAGATATTCAAGAAACTAGCACTGGGCTTACAGAAGAACGAAGACGGAAATATGCTGCATTGTTTGATAGTGCTGCAAAGTGCCACCCCGCAGTTGGGTGCTAAAGGCCCTGTGCAGGCCCTTGGGCAAGTTTTTGTTTTTCATTGATTCCCAAACATTGGAGCTATCATTGATCTGTTGCTGGGATGTTTATCCTTCCATCACTACCCAAAGTGGACCATGGTCCCAAGGTAGGCATCTTATCGTCTTTTCGATGAGATATACCTGCCACGTTTTCCCTCTAGTGCGGACTGCGGAGTGTCACTTCTGGTATTTGGAAGGCGGATGTGCAGAGGCAGAATGTAATTTTTGTGTTCTAAATACCGGAAGTGGCAGCCCGCAGTCCGCACTAGAGGGAAAACGTGGCAGGTATATCTCATCGAGATATGGTCAACTTAGGAGGGAGGATGCATTATTCTCCCTCCTAACTTCCTACCCTGCACATCATCTGCACAGGTATGGGATGAAATACAAATCTCTTGTTTAAACAAAAATCTGGGATCACCTCAATAATGCTAGGCATACATGGCTAAATTTTTCAATAGATTCAAGCACAATCAAGCAACGTGCACATTCACGGTGCTTAATTGTGCTAGGATCCATAAAAAAATCAAGCCATGTATGCCTTTCTCCCGCTAGAAAAAGGTTGATTGAACAGACATGTCCTTAAATCCCAGTCGATATGACAACCAGCGGGGAGAGCCGGATCAACCCCAGACAGCACACAGCCTGTGATCGTCTCCCGGCAGGGTAAAAGGGGTGGAGCGTAGCATGGCTGTGTAAACTACACAGGCAAGGCTACCTCCCTTCTCTATCTGGCTTTCCTCGCTGCCCGTCAGCCGCACCCAGCCAGTGTTGTGAGGACCAGGGTCTCCATCAAACTGGAATCGGTGTGCAAAGTGGTTAACATCAATTCCCGTTCGATTGACCTGCGATCGAACACAGCGTGGTGACGAGTATTGACCAATGTATGCCTAGCTTAAGAATTCTCACTATGGCTGAGATCCCTTGAAATGGAGGATTATGTCACCCGTGTAAACACGCTAGTGATGGAATTTAAATTTTTTCCTCGATTAATGTTTGTTTTTTAAAAAAAAATGTTTTACTGCTTTTTAACAAGGGAAATGTAAACGGTGGTCCTTATGTTTTATTCATGGCCAGTAACAGATCACTTTGATTGTAAGGTCATCTGCTTACGCTATTAGACTGATATCTGAATCTATTTTAGCAATGCACTGCAAGTCTCAGCACAGCTTTCCATCCTGTGCTGGTAAGAAAATTATATGAAATGTAGTTCCCTAACAGACAGAGACATGTAAATTGCCTGCCTGGAGCCTGGAGCTAAAAGGATTTTCAACATCACAGCCATGTTTGAAGTCAAGGTCACGGAACAACTTCAAGGTCGCAGCCGATGACAGCTGGTCTTAAAACTGTGGGGAGAACAGCATGAATTTCTGGATTGTACAATGAAGCAGATTAGGTTTCGGCTCTGTCTAGGTGGCACTGTGACAAGCAGAATCAGGAAAACGACTTTGGCATGATTTTATAAAAAGAGACAGACACAAAGTCAGGGTTTACATAAAAGGGATCAGTGTTTTGGCAAACATAACTCTATATCATACATGAATAAGGAAAGAAGGATAAGCTTGTCTGTAATCACACAGAGGTAGGGTTGCCAAGTCTCACATATATTGCCTAACATTACATTAACTTTTCATTTAACATTACATTAATTTTATTTAATTAATTCTGCCAACTTTTGACTCTTCCATAACCAGCACAGACATTTTGTCTTCTCTATCCATTTCTTTTCTACTTAACATTTTCATTCAGTAACACCTGACTTTTTTATAGTCACAGATAGAAGAAAATGGTTGGCTCTGGAAGCATTCAGTTCCATGCTATAAGCTCTCCAACAGTACAATATTTAAACATTGTACATAGTCCCTACACTCCAGCTTAAGCTAGGCACGCACGGGTAGATTCTGATGCAATCGATTGACATCACCACCACGTGATTGATGGGGGATCAATTGAACGTTAATCAATGTGCACCACATGGGCACATCGATTCCCGTTCAATGGGGATCCTGGGAACCCATTCTCCCCAGCTTGCAGCCCGTGTGAATCACAACACGTTGCAAGCTGGGGAGAAGCAGCCTGTCTCACTCATACAGCTTCCGAGTGAGGAGTGCTGGCTCCGCCCCCCTGCGGCTTTGCAGGAAGGAGGCAGGAGCCGCAGCACATCCAATACTTTGCATGAAGACTCATGTCTCCATGCAAAGTAATGGAGGTTGAACAGGGTTTTCCAACATGTTGGAACCCCATTCATTCGAGTTTCTCTGAGCAGGATCTATTGATCGCGCTCGAAGGAAGGCACACATGGGTAGCTTTGTAAACAGATTAGAGTACAATGAGCATGCACGTTGATTGATTGTACTGGAATCTTTTTACAGATCAACCCGTGTGTGCCTAGCTTTACATTAGTATGATCAATCAATATAAATTGCCATAATAACAAAAAATACCCAGAGTGTTTGTAACATCTCTCTATTCTACACAACATAATAATATAATAAAATAATAAGAATTATGGGCATCCAGTTGGCAAGATTAAAAAATGAGATTTTTTACATAACTACCCGGAACTACTGTGCAGTATGTTCGCATGTACAACTGTCGATTTGTGCAATTATGGCAGTAATGACCAGAGATCAAAAATTTACAAATCTTACAAAATTGTGAATATTAGGCGTAATATCTGCGATGTTTTGTGACTACAAATACTGCCTATGCTGATCATCACTAATGGTCAGCAACATGAGTCCTCATATACATTGGTAGTCATTGGAAAAAATGCATCCCCTCACTGATATCAGTAGAAAGAATGACCTATTACACCAGTGGCCCGTGCAATCAACACTCCATTTTTCCTTTATTATTCTTCAAAGTAAGAATGGACTTTGCAGGCACCATCAATGAACCAGTTAGTCTATCATATCTAATATGACCCCTAATGATCTCTGAAGGAACCCTAGGGTCCCACAAACCCTGGATGATAATAGATGCCCTGTACATTGACCATAAAAGTGCTAGTGAAACTCTTATTGAAATATTTCACCAACAGGGCTGAAGCAATTAGGAAACAACAAGATGACCCCAGTAAGCAGGCCAGCCTTCTGGAACCTTGAATTATACATGGAACCCATTAATGACTCTCAACAGCTGATGTGTTGACAGCTGGGTGCTGCCCTTGGCCAAGTTCTACATGACCTGTACAGAAATAATTATTATTTACAATTTTCTTTTGTCCTGGCCTGCCTTACAATATTAAATATTTCCGCAAACCATAACAGACAACAGTTAAACCAAAAGATCTCCAAGTTTTAGCAGTGCATACCATGCAACTGCCTTGACTTGCTAAGCTGGTTAAGACATATATTATTAGCAGTGATATAAGGAAAATAGCACAACATGGGTTTTAAAGGCAGGATAGTCAGTAATCAGTTAAAAGGTCTTTATTAAATACAAAACATATAGGACCACAAATGCACCTATCAAGGTGAAAGTAGAAGCAAATTGCTTATACCACGAGACACCATCCTTCACTTCGGGAGGTCTGGATGATCCTTGTGCCCTTTCTGACCACTACTGGCGGTGGAGATTTGTATCTGGATCCTCTATAGGGGGTCATCCAGGTATATGAGATCTTATTGCACCAGCTGATGACCAATTGACTGCAACAAATATATGATGCATGTATTTTCTGTTACTAAAGTGTTGTTCCTGAAGTATCCCTGATGAAGCCTGTTTTAGGCAAAACGCGTTGGAACTGTTGGAACACACCAATCTACTCCTGTATTCGAATATTGTAATGTAATGTATGCTTTTGTTTTGTGGATGCTTACACATTAGCTCCTACATGAGCAATTTGCTTATACTTTCACCTTGATAGGTGCATTTGTGGTCCTATATGTTTTGTATCTAATAAAGACCTTTTTACTGATTACTGACTATAAGTCGTGCCTTTAAAACCCATGTTGTGCTATTTTCCTTATATCTCTTTATCCTGGAGGGTGTGGTATGGATGTATGTTCTGAATAACGGGAGAGGGCCCAACAATTTGGCTTAAGGCTATTTTTTCGATACAAAATAGAAATCACAGCCATTGTCATGCCTCTTCGGGTGCCTTAAAGTAATATCCTTACTAGGTTGGACACCTCAAAGCATGGAGGGGCTGTAATTCTGAGAAGTGTAAATAGATTTAAACATTTCTGCTCGCTAGTCAGGAAAATGGAGCTTTAATAAGAGGCTAGGCTGGTTGGAAATGAAATTCTGGGAAAGGATTCCCAGAGGAGGCTTTGGATTCATTGCCAGTTGTCGTGTTCCAGTGTCAACGGGTCGCATGGTTGCCGCTTCACTTGATACACACAAGGACAAGTCATCCTCTTAACTCTTTTTTTTCTGAGGTGGTGCAGTACTATGACTATAACACAAATAAGAACCTGGTACCAAAATGCTTAGTGCCTGGCTATCTTGACTTCCTGATATGAATCCTTATTATAGGTCAGGTACTTGAGTACTGAAGTTGAGGATGGTTGTGCTAGGCAACTGCATTTTGTGTAGGGTTGGTTATGGTCTTTGTATTTTTTCAAGCACTTTCGAATGGCATGACAGATATTGAAGGTACATAGATTGCTGCATATAAATAATTGATGCCTGGCTTCAGCAAATACTCAGTATGGTGAGGGTAAGAAAATTGGCTGCTCAAGGCCAAAAGACTGCACTGTTGGGAAGCAGGAACAATGCTCTAACTTTAATTTTCTTTAAAATGCTGTCCTAGCCCTTTAAAATCAAAGAAAAGGCTGTGTTTACCTACAGACCTACCATTTGCGCCTATCTTTAGGTTTCCAAGACCTCATGAATACACTCCACAGACTATGTCTTCATGCAACTTGTACATTAAACATTCCCGGACTGAATGTTGTTCACCATCATTATGATGCAAATTCTTAATTGGACGGACCAATCACTGCCGTCACTAAAGAATCAATCATGACATCACTAGAATGCAGGAATTTTTTTTATTTTTTTTTTAATTATAAATCCAGAGAGGGCATGAGAAGAGGGTGGAGTGATACAAAATGGCATTCAACCTAAGACACCAATTCAACAGATTATGTCTAGTGCTAAAAAAGGAGTACTGAAGAGGACAACTCTGGAACTAACAGTAAATACTGCAGCGATAGCTTTTTTACTTTAACTTTCAATAATATGATTTCTCTCTAGAGTTCCACTTTAGGCACATGCTTCTTTAAACCATTCCCTTATCTTTGTACAGCAATGTGTCGTCAGTCTGTCATTCTGAAACAGTTTACATTCTGCCCTGTAGAACACTTAACCCTCTTCCTGCCAAGGACCTTTGCTGATTATTTCAAAGACAGATGGTAATTTTAGTTTAATACAGAAAGCCTCATTAGCCAGGCATAATAGCGCCTTCTATTCTGGCTGCCGACTGAAAATGCCTTATTTCTTGCGCTAAACAGTCATTCCCAAAATGGCTGCTCTCCCAATTTGCAGACAGTAACCTCATTCGCCCTCCGCTCATGTTAGTCAATAAAGCCTCCATAAAAGTATCTAGTAAATCCTCTTTCTAAACAAGCCAATCAGATCTGACGGGCTGGCATGTTTCTTCACAAACACATGGGACAATGAAGAAGCCTTTTGTTGCCTATACTGATGGTACCGTCAGTCCTGTAGAAGATCTGCCAGTCCTTTGTGGGACTGTGGTAAAGTCACAATACTCCGCATAGGAGTTTTTTTTTATCCTGTAGTGTGTTAGGTATTAAGTCCAATGCCACTGACAGTTATTTTGGAGGACTGCTGAAAACTTGGTCATATTTCTCCAGAGGTCCTAATGGAGATCATTGTCTCTACCATTGGTTTTAGTAAAATTAAAGTCAATGCCTTGGAACAGTACTTTTCTTGAATCTCACCTATATGTATATAGGTTGGCCAAAATTTGAAATGATGCTTGTTGATAAATTGATAGATAGATGTGGCAAAAGGGCAACCCTCACAGTAGTTATGTGATTTGGTGGAAAGGATATTCATGTATGGACATGCCCTGAGTGTATTGAGGGTGATACTCAAGTTGAGGGATAGGAACTGGACCCCCAACATCTCACTTACTGTAAAAAACACCATCTCTTCTATTCCACAAGCATGTTACCTTTGTGACACCTTTGACTCTGCACTCTCCTTAAGCCCTAGGCTTCACAGACTGTTACCACGTAGTGCACAAGCTGGCCATTAACAGCCTGTCAGAGCCCCGGATCAGCTGGCCCTGCCAACGTCAGGCTGTCGACGCATATGCATCCATAGTAACATGATGGAGGCTTGCGCGGGTATCAGCAGATGCCAGTGCATAGCGGAGCCTGGGGCTTACTCCCCACATCTAGAACATTGCTAGATCCTAACACATCCATCTGTGCAACATCTGCAAGATACACCCTTTCTTGTCCCTAGTGTCAAGTCACATCATTTCTTGCCTGGACTACTGCAACATCATTCTATCTGGTCTTCCACTAACTAGACTCATTTACTCCCCACATACAAAACATTTCCAGATCCAGCTACTTCCATATGCGCAACATCTCATGGTTACACCCCTTTCTACCACCTGGTCTACACTGGCTTCCAGTTGTCCAGAGAATCAAATTCAAAGTTCTGTGCCTAGCTTTTAAATTACTCCACACCACTTGTCCCACTTGTATTTCCAACCTGGTACATAAATATACCCCTAACCCCTCCTCCAGTGACCGCTTATAAGATCCCCACTCAGAAAATCATCCCATGCTAAGCTTTACGAGCTCTAGCGCTGCTCTTACTCTCTGGAACTCTCTCCTTCCTCCCATTAGACCTGCTCCTACTTTTAACACTTTCGAAAAAAAGCCCTGAAAACCCACCTCTTCAGTCTGGCCTACCCATCTTCTCATTCCTAACATCACCACCATGCCAGTCCCATCCCACCTATCTATTTTATACTCTGTTCTGATCGGGTAGGGTCCTCTACTCCTCCAGTGTCATTACCTGTACCTGTGTGTTATCTTGTGTTGCATTTCAACTCAAGTTGAATGTACTGTGATGCGTAATATATATAAACAAATTAAAGTTAAATAAATAAGTTAAATTAAAGTTAAATAATAATATTAATAACTGGACAGCTGGGCTGGCAAGGAGACAGAGGATCATAGGGGCTTTAAACATGCTTAGAAGCTATTGTGTATTGTAATTGCCAACTAAAATATTCTCAAACTGTATGTATGGTTCTTTGTTTGCAATGTACGTTATTTAACTTATATTCATATATTTTGTGAACATTGAAACCTTAAAAAATGCCTTTAGCTAGCCATACATGTGTCGACTCATAAGCGATCGATCGCCCATCCGATCGATTCCACAGCCACAGGCGTCGATCGATCGCCCAATCAAGTCTGTGCCTACCACCTTAGGCCACCGATTCCTGGACGATTCTGTTCCCGATCGATCGCTTCACAAATGTCAACGCCCCTTAAAGTGTGCTCAATCGATCAGAAAAGACCAACAGGTTGGTTCTCTGGCCGATCCGATTTGGGGGCCAAGTCGATCAGGTGGGGTCGATCGGTCAAGGTGGGCTGCACTCGATTCCTCGTCGATCGATCGGCGTGCACGCGCCCGTGATCGATCAGCCAGGAATCGTGTGGGAAATCGACCTGTGTATGGCTACCTTTTCACCCATTTCTTATGTGTTTTCTATGTTCTTTCCACTATCCTCCAGTGCCATTACTGCCCCAAACTCCTCATATCTTATCTCATACCTGCACATTTCCTGTTCCTGTTTAGTTCAGGAAAGTTATAATTTGCCAATTAAAATTTCATACCTTTATTGTTCTGTAAACAAAATCTATTGTGATATCACAAGCGTATACTGTATAGCACATATAGCAGATAGATTTATTATTTTATCCCCCAATGTGGGTAATGAAATGAAGAACCTTATATGTAATAGAATTAACCATGCTCATATTATATATATATATATATATCATATCTATATTCAACCCTTAGGCTATGTTTCCATTGCGTTGGGACCCCTCCCGTGTACGTTTAGCGGGAGGTCCCAACGTAAAAGATATACTTACCTGCTCGGTGGAGGGTCTGTCTTCATTGCGCCGAGCCGATCCGCCGGTGTAAGGCTGAACGTAGTCGAGTACGTTCAGCCTTTACACCAGCGGATTTGTAAACAGACCTGTGGGATACGTCGGGAACCCTGCTAAGCATATACGTAAAAGAACTATTGTCTGTGTATCTATAAAAATGTGTGGCAGTATAAACAATCCATGTTCTACTTGGGATCAATTTTTATTGCGAAATATGATTAAATGGATGATCGAATCGCAAAATTATTGACTACCTTAACTCTGTTGAAACTGCCTGCCGAAAAGGCGCAGTTTAGAAAAAGCCCATTTTTTGTACACGTGCCTGCTGCAACGCGGAGTCACAGGCAGTTACACACTACTTCTCCATTTATTGTCAACATTCCATGTACTAAACAATTTGCCCATTCAATTTAATAGGAAGCGTTTACACAGCGTAATAATAATGCAGTGCTTAGCAGGGCCTAAAACATGTCTGTTGAATATAGTATATTTTTCAAAATCGACTAGTTTGAGTTAATTGTAAAGCCCCTGAGCACTGTATTGTAACCAAACTTGCTGGAGATGTAAAGAAGGGTTGGGGGTATTCTACAAAAAGTATGGCTCTTACACAAATACTTTTTGCATATATTAAGTTCAAAGTCAAGTCAAAATGTTGAACTTTATTTATACCAAACTACATATGTTAGAGCAATACTTTGTTTAAATGTTCCTACAACCCTTCACTACATCTCTAGATTTTTGGTGATGATAAAACTCTTAGGCCACACTGGGCATACTGTATGTGCGGCGTTAGCAAGTTTTTGTCCCATTATTGTGGGTGCTTTTTTTTGCATTGTAGGATATGCAAATGTCATAGGAAGGGAGTAAAAAAAAGAAAGCAGGAAAATGTGAGGCAAATTTTTGGCGTGTTTATGGAACACATTCACATAGGACGCATGCCTGGCTTGGCATTTTAAAAAATGTGATCTACCCAAAGGGCCAGTCTAGACAGTCCCATTCAAATAAATGGGAGGCACCCTTACTGCACCTTACCCTAACCTTAACCAAATTTTGCATTTGTATACAGATTTCCCTGACTACAAATGGAACCATTTAAACTTGCCACAAAGTTTGATTGGCTCAATTTCAAGCCACTGAAGTTGATATTAAAGAAAATCAAATATTCTGCAGTTTACATTACATTGCAAAAATTTGTCACTGCCACTGTCACTGTCACTGCCACTGCCACCCTGCTTTACTCTAAACCTAATGTTGACCCTGTAGTGTATAGAGATGGTCGAAAAAAATTCGACCATTTCGACTATTTAATTGCAAAGCCCCTGAACATGGTATCATCACCAAACTTGCTGGAGATGCAGATAAGGGTTGGGGGTACACTACAAAATAAAAGTATGTCTCTAACACAAATAGTCCTTGCATAAATTAAGTTCAAAGTCAGGTAAAAATTTCGAAAACCTGAACTTTGAACCTAATTTATGCAAAAACTACATGTGCTAGAGCAAATGTTCCCACAACCCTTCTCTACATCTCCAGCAATTTTGGTGATGATATCATTTTCAGAGGCTTTGCAATCAGCTCACAAAAATAGCAAGTCGAAAAATTCGACCATCTCTAGTAGTGTAATGGAATGTATCCATCTTGGCAGTACAGCCTACGACCTTTAAGTTAGCTGTATACATTTAGTGCCAAGCTTGAATATTCGAATGGCAAATATTTTTATTATATAATAATAGCGGTAATTCAAGAATATCTAGAATATGGAGGCAGATATGTACAATTTTTAGAAAACATGATCCCAGTCATATGGCCATGCATCTCGATAATAATAATTTTAACAGAAACGGAAATCGCATGTGACCATTTATTTTGAAGATGATCGCAATGCATAACCACACACGCAAATTTATGAATATCGAATACAATATTAGAATTATTTGCAACATATCGCACATGTGAATATTGCCCATACCGCGCATCACTATATACACCTTACAAAATAATAATATTATCTTAGGTGTTTACTGGCCTTATGCCTACCCTACTTTAAGAAACTGACCTTAATATTCACACTAACCTGCCCCAACTCTAACCCTTACCCTTTTATATGGCTTCCTTGTACTATAGTGTTGTATATTATATAAAAATATGGTCTTTAAATCCAACTGATTCCTATAGGACAATTTATTCACTGTCTTCTACAGGGAGTGCACATCATCCTCTTTATGCATGTTGTCTTACTCCAAGCTGTATAGGCTCGAAAGCCTAC
>CM070038.1:46621651-46645622 GCA_036250615.1 Ptychadena robeensis
TTGTGCCAAATCACTTCATATTTCTCATGGGTGATATAGATGGTTGATTTCTTTTCTCTAAAATTCAACTTTTTCGAAATTACCGTATTTTTCGGACAATAAAGACGCACTTTTTCACCCCCAAAATTGGGGGCAAAAGTGCCTGCGTCTTATGGTCGAATGTGCGACCCCCGCCGGCCGCTGGTGGTCGCATCTTGGCTGCCCGCCAGCTCCCCCGGCACGGTGAGATTAGCCGGGGGAGCTGGAGGAACTGTCAGTTGAGAGAGGGCGGCTGGTGTCGGCTGTCTCAGCTGTACTGAAAAATTGCTGTCAGCAGAGCTTGCTTGCAATGAGGAGAGAGAGAGAGATGGACACTGCCAGATTTCTGCCGCATCCTCCTCCCGTCAGTGATCAGTGTTGAAAGACGCTGAGCTGGAGATTGTACTGCTGCTAGTGACCCCTGCTTGGCTGAAGTGAATATTCCTTCATTGAATTCATTGCATTAACCCAATTGCATGTGAAAAACTTAAAAAAATCTTTTTTTTTGGATTTTTGCCCTAAAAACGGTGTGCGTCTTATGTCCGGTGCGTCTTTAGTCCGAAAAATACGGTAATGCAAAGCAACAAAGCCTATTGAGCATGGTATCATCACCAAAACTTGCTGTCGATGTAGAGAAACACAAATAGTTTTAGCATAAATTAAGTTAAAAAATTTCGACTTGGACTGTGAACTTCCTTTATGCAAAAGCTACATGACTAACTACATGTGCTTTTGAGCAAACCTTTTTATTCCCATTTTCCCACGCACTTCTCTACATCTCCAGGAATTTGGGGGTTGCATTCAGCTACTCGACAAATTCGACCCATCTCTATTGGTGAAAGGTGTATTATTCAACCAGACAACCTGAATAAAGGGTCTGTGGTCAAACATATTTTAAGGATACACAGCAATATCATTTAATCTGGAAGGACTGCTTTGTAATAAGAAAGGGGGTGCCCGGTTTATTAATTTTTTAATCTTAAGGTAGCCATACACGAGGCGGGACTCGACAAATGAGGGATTGATTCAGCAGGATGACGTCATCCCGATCAGCCGGCCTCTCAGCGGCCTCTCAGGGGACTGCCGTCCCAATGCAAAGTAATGGGATCGGCACGGATTGACCTTGCGGACCGACAGCGGCAGGATTCATGGTGGAGATCTGGTTTTCAGCCCAAGTGACCACGGTCTGATGGTGGGAGGTTGCGCATGGGCAGTTTGATCGGCTGGGAAGAATTACTTTACACAACTTGGCCAAAATGGAAAAAGGCTCCATTTTTTTCCCATCACATTTCAGTCTGTTCGGTTATGGTTTGTCCCTCCATTAGGAGGTGGGGATGCAGACAGAAATGCCCACCTACAAAATGATGTTGCTGCTGCAGAGGGTAGTGATGTTGCTCTGCAGAGGGTTGGGTGACAATGCTGCAGAAATATATAACGATCCTTGACGTACTGTTACCCTTGTAGGGAAGACCAAAAGATTCTAGGACACCAGTTATGTTTTTAATGAAGAAAACAAAATTTAGTAGGCACACATTTAAAGTTTATACATTGCTTTTTCATAAAAATACTTTTCAGTTAGAGAGTAGATGTACTACAGCAAGTAGAGCTTCTTGATGGAAATTCATATAGAAAAGATTATTTAAAATTGGAGTTCATCTTTAAGGAAAAAAGGGCAGGCCAAAAATAATGTAAAATGAATGTAAAAATCTTGCCAATGTGCAATAGAGGTAACATCTTTATTATAAAACATAATGTCTATGTCTATTACCCTAGTTGAAAAAATGAAATAATGATCAGCATCACTATACTGAGATTATCTGTATTATTGTGTCAAAGTGTGGAGACGCAAATGTTGTTCTGTGGGGAACCTCACCGTACATTGCAATAATTTTCACTGAGATTTGAAAGAGGAAACATAAAAAGGCGCCTTGGGGCGAAGCGAAGGAAATAGCTCTGAATATTTGTGTGTTCATTTGCGGTCTCAAAGAAAGCCCCTTGTCTTACAAACATATATTTCCTGAGTGGCTCCGAAATGATGCTATGAAACATGCTATCTCTTCACATCTCTATCGCTTCCCTAGCTGCCAAGAGAAGGGGGAGATTGTAAGTAAAGCAAAGTTCCTCATCACCGCTCCATTACAAACAGAAGACATGTAATGCAAGGAAGAAGATGGATATTTCGATATTGTCAATGCCGTGTTACCCGGCCGTGCCTTTTTGCGAGAGAAGCCCTTTGTGTCAGCGTGCACAAGTCAACTCAAAACAAGGGTCTTGGGCTTGGATGGAAGCGCGTCTTCTCTTCTAACTTCCAAACAAGGCTTTGATTGCCCATAAAAAATTTGATATTCTGTGACACGTTGTAGAAGAATGTGTCCAGATCTTTTTGCCTTACAAGAAGATATCTCTTGACAGCAACATGAATGAACAGGGAGAAGCGCCAAATCTGCCGTTTTACATGGGAAGAAAAGGCCCCATGAGAGGTCATTGGCTGTATTCTTTTTCATGGATTCTGGACTAAAATTACTCAAGGCTTAAATAATCCAAATTTAGTGCAGTGTTTTTCTTAAAGCGGCCCCCTGCGGGAAAAGACAAGAAAGACATTGTTTAAATAGAATTCATTACATTAGAACATTTAGACACGGTGGTGGATGGATCTTACAAGAATGTGCCATATATTGAGCTTTTACACATAGAGGGTTTAAATTCTCTCTCTTTATCTTAATTAATACATGTGTATATATAACTAACAGAAACAGTATTCCCATATTATCAATGCTTCAAATCCTCAGAAAGGATTCAGATTATAATAAGAAAACAATCTGATAGATCTAGAGAATACCAATGGGAATAGGTATCCACGTTGAGAAGAAACGATGACAAAAAATGTTAACTCACTGCCCCTCCGTTGCTAGCTCTCTTTAACCGAAAGAAATGAGTCTAGATAAGTTGTTCTCAACCTGTGGGTCGGGACCCCCTGCGGGGTCGAATGGACACAATTTCACAGGGGTTGCCGAGTTTAACTGAAAGCAGCCAGCGCTGATTACCCACAATGCAGGGTGCGGAAGTTAGGGGGGAGTATCCCCCTCCCTCCTAACTTTTTAAGATGGGAAGGCATTACATGCCTTCTACCTTCCCACTTGCTCATCATTTACACAAGCAAGATGGATAAATACAGGGATGGGGACATTACTCTTACCTGATCGTGCAGGGCAGTGACACTTTGCAAATGTCTCTTTCAGGGGTAGCGGATCTTAAAATGGTGAGAACAACTGGTCTAGATGTATGATATATGAGGTTTTGGGAGTAGAAAATACTACTTAGGTAAGGGAAGATCCACAATTGTTAAGTGAACATTTTGATCAATCACACCTAGATAAACTGGTTAGATAATCCATTCCAAAACCATTGGAATTAATCTAGACATACCTTGGTTGTTATCAGTTGTGCGCATCCTGGAAGGCTTTGAAAAAAATTTTAAGCACATCTGTGCAAATCTTTGCCTACTGACTCAAAAGCGTTTATAGGGCACTCACATTAAATCGCAGAGGCTTAGACTCGTTCTTACAAAGGGTGTTTAGCAGGTAAATAAAGTCTCTTTGCAAGCCCCACCTCTATGCCTTATTACTGATGTTGTCACGAAACTCACAGCATGGGGAACAGAAAAGGGAAGGTGCACAAATTGTTATTGTTGCAAGGTTGAAAATTGCTAAATTGTCTGTATGTTCTTGCATTAGCAGTTACCATAAACCCATGGACATAATAGGGGTAACCCACTACAAACAGTATCATTAAGTAATTTATTTAATGTTGCAAAACGATTTTTCAGAACTATCAAAGTAGATTGTATGAGCACTTTCAAAACCACATTAGCCTCACATACTGTCTTTCTGTTAATTAAACTTTTTAGCAGTTCAAATTGAAAATATAATCTGTCATCTCACACTTGCCCCTCCTTCTGCCATAAAAATGGGCGTCCTGTACGGTCCACTAAAAGCAATTTAAAAGCTGAAGGCTCAGATATGGTCGTGAGTGTGAGGTTCCCCTTTGCTCGTATGTTGGTTTATCTTGTGAGCTGAGCTTTGGGAACTAAGTAAATCATTAATTCGCTTCTCTAGAGTTTTATATTAGGTTTGCAGCACAGCTATTATGTAATCACCCAATCAGCCGCCATTTGTCTTCTGTGAGATTGGGCTATGCTTTCTATCTTGCTGCTTTTGCTCTTCTCGCTGGGCCCCATAAACAGTCATTGCCCGTTTCCTGCGCCTTCGGCCAGTTGTTCTGTGTGTCCACAGCTATTCTGCTGTTATGGCAAGGTATTAAAGTTCTTCATCGTGTAAGAGCACCGTATATCTTTCCAAGCAGGGTAAAAGTAATAAAGGTTATGGTCGTTTGTATTAGAGTAATGGCTGTCTCTTGCCGTTTTAATAGGAGCGTCGGTATTCATTCAATGGATTCTGTGCTGCTAGAGGGGGGAAAAAGACACAATTCACAGGCCTTTTCTTCACTGAGGAAAAAACCGGATCAATGTTTGCCCAAAGATATCGCTGGTACGGAAACACGTATCAAGGGTACAATGTCATCCTTTCAGAGGTCATTCTTTTTCAGCATGGACATTGATTTTGATGACAAAATGTCATTTCCTGTGATTCTTCACATCGTTTTTTTTTCTACTTTACCAGCTGAAAGTGCTTTTCTCTGCCAACTGACAAAGGAGCCGGATGACACGATGAGGTGTATTCTATTCCTTTTACTTTCATCCGTTGCTCTCCTGAAAGAGGCCTTTATAAGCTTCCCTTAAAGCCATGCGGGGCTCTCTCAAGGATATGAGGGTAATCTGGCACCAGGATGGGGAGGGAGCCAAAGTCTAGGGTCATCAACTCATGCTTTTTCATGAAGTACCCTTATGGCACTGAATGGGTTTGCTTGAGAGTGTCTGTTGATCTCCTTCCCCTGGGTTTATTCTTTGGCATCTTCTCTCTCGTCTGACCTCTGTAGGACACACAGCACTGGAATAAGTGAGTTCGTCCATTTGAGGTGCTTTGGGAAGCTGAAATATTGAGAAGGAGGGTTATGAATCTTAAGGTTCCTGTGGGACACACTGGCAACGAGAAGGTGACCCTACATGTGCTTCGTAATGAGAGGTCAGCACCTTACGGGTCCATGAAAAATTAATCTTGGAATGGAAACATAGTCTTTGTAAAAACTGTTACTTGAAACCACATATTCATTTTTTTTTTTTAGAAAGGCCTCTTTCTATGTCTTGGACAAAAGCCTGTGGTTCGTCAGTAGCACCGATTTGTCTTGGCTAATGTCCACAATGTTCATCGAGAATGATTAGTCTCTAAGCCAATACACAGCGCTTTTAACAATATCTCACTTTTTACATATTTGGAAGAGATCCAATCGTTCAGAATTTTCTACAGTCACATCGGCCTCTTTGGGCAAACTCGAAGGTTTTCGCTCTTTTTCCCTTCTTTTTCTTCCCCCTCATGTCCTCCCTTCTCCTCTTGTAGGCCACAACCTTTCAGAACCTCTTACTTCTACCTATACAAGACCAACATTCTGCACCGGCCCTTATATGCAGCAAACCACGGAGAACACGAGCATTGTTTCCTTGTGCACTGCATGCGCACAAAATAATTCCATAAGTAATTTACCATTAAAAAGTCATTTTTCAAACCGTTTTAATCCAAGGTTCCATTTACATTTTTAACATGAAAACTACCTAAATGATCTGTTGTTGTCATCCTGGAACCTGTGGTTTAACTGGTTGATCTACCAGCATTTATTCATTTTTTATTTGCACATTAGTATTATGAATGTCTCATCCTGGCGGAACTGGCCACAACTTGAAACATACGCATCCCCTGTCTAGTATGACGGCATAGGCAACACATTCGTATTCGAATTCACAATTTTTGCGGAAACCACTTAGGAAATATTCGCATTCGGCGATATATTGCGAATCTTGGCAGTTTTATGAGAATTTCCGCAATTCTATATTTCGCGAATACATGTTTAACTTGCATTGAGGGGCTTGTCCTGTTGAAAAAAAATCGCAGATTTTGGACGCCATCTTAAGTGATTTTCGCGAATTTTCTAAAGTCCCGTTTCTTCGCCAATATTCCGCATATTCGCATCATCCCAATATTAGATTTAAAAATCTGTTTGATGGTCGCAGGGAGTGTTGCTAAGCTCTTGTGGCAGCCTTTCCCTTTGTCCACTTTGCATTGAGATGGTTCGTGTGTCATGGAAAAAATACAGAATATCCGGAATTGCATATTTCGCGCAATATATTCACCCTCTTCGCGGAATTTCCGTAATTGCCCTATATCTGCGATTAATTTCGGAGATCCGTAATTATTCTGTGATTTCATCACTATTCCTGTCAACTATCTCTGTTTTGGCCAGGAAAGTCATGTTTTTTTTGTGATTTCCTGGCCCAAATCCTGATTTCAATTTAAATCCTAGATTTTTTGTTTACTAGGGAATTTTGGAGGGTGGGGGCATTACCCCACTTGTGCCTGATAATGTGCGGTAGTGGGAACTTAAGGCGCATTAGCCGGGAGAGTAAGGCCTCTCCCTGCCTACTAAATGACAATAAATCCGATACGGACTGATAAAATGCACTTCCTGCATGTGGACTGCGGAAGATCCACATTTCACGATCTACGGGAATGAGGTTCGGGGACGTCAATTACTTTATTTTTCCATGCGCATAACATTGACATGTATGTTAACATTATTCCTCAAAGATGGTTTGCATGCATGTAGACAGGGAAGTGGGATGAAAAAGGAAAGCAAATCATCAGTAAGCCCGGAGGGGGGGGGAGGAGAAGAGCGGCACACCGTCCCCCCCCGGCAGGGGGGAGGGACTCTCACATTAACGCACCCCCTCGTCGGAGGGCTTAGTCTTGA
The DNA here is from genome assembly GCA_036250615.1 of Ptychadena robeensis. Lineage (NCBI taxonomy): Eukaryota > Metazoa > Chordata > Amphibia > Anura > Ptychadenidae > Ptychadena > Ptychadena robeensis. The sequence goes on from CM070038.1 coordinate 46,628,588, forward strand.
GCCTCAGAGAGCACTCGTGAGCCCTTGAGTGCCACACGTTTCTCAGATCACACACACCGTGGTGCAGGGTAATCCTTTTACAAGTCACCCGCCACGCTCCCTTTTTCATCCCCCCCTTCTTGCCTTCCTTGTATCCCCCTTATTCCCCTTTATACCCTCTCTCACTGCAGGGAGCGGATCCTGCTTCATTTGACTCTGGACGCAAATACCCGCGGCGACATGTATAGACAGTATCGAGGGAGGTTGTGCGGGACGGAGGTGGAGGACGGGGAACATTGACCCTCTGTTGAGCCACAACACATACCTTAGCTCTCGCTTCGCCTGGCGGAGGGTAGAGATTCCTGTGACAAGGAACCGCGATTTTTGTGGTTCGATGCACGGAGTTGCCCGGACGGGAGACTGCCTGCCCGAGCTGCTGCTGGACCGAGTGGGCGGGAGAGGGAACGGCGAGGGTGCGGAGTGGTCGGGGGTGGAGATGGACGGGAGACGGCTTGTCCTGGCGGGGGGCCGGGGGGGGGGGGGGAGACCGGAGGAGGGGCCGGATGGGGGGGGGGGGATGTTGTTGATTTATCTAACAAACGAACCAACTTTGTGAGTTAAATGCAAGCCCCTGAACGGGTTGTAAATTTTTGACTCTTGAATTACTGGTGCTACTAAATGTGCTAGAGCAATGCATTTCTTTTTTGTAATTTCCCCTACCCCTTCTCTATATCTCCACTGTTTATAGAGGATACTTGTCAGGGCTTTGTAATTAATCTCAAAGTCAAAATTTCAACAAAAAAATGTAACCACCTCTAATCAGCAGTAGCGGTGGGTATTATAATTATATGATTCAAGGAAAATCTGTCAACCTCTAAGTAAAAAATTTAAATGACCGCAAAATTTCAAGTACGTCCTCGAATACTATTTAAAGCCTAAAAACTGAAATGATTTTTTTTTTTAAAACATTATTAGGTCAAAAGCATGATTGTGGCACAACAAAAACTTGAGCATGAGTCTCGTGAAAGGATGAGGCTCTTTAAATCCTCTGTGGTCTGTGCTCAGGCGTATGCGCGTCGCCAGGGAGCCGTGTTGATGACGTCACATTGAGCGGCGTGATCCGGGTTCCCATGGCGACGGTGGGAGGGCATATAACGGGAGTGGAGCTGCGCATTCTGATGCCAGCGGATTGACGTGAGATGGTTCATCTCCGGAAGGGATTTGCAACGGCTCAACAGGATGTCATGAGGGGAAAACCCTCTTCAGCTTGGGGTAGGTAGTTATTTAGGTTCTGGTTGTGGGGCGGCTGTCTGTGAGAGTGGATGGGCAGGAGGTGGGTTTTGTCCGGGAGGTACGGCCGGAGGGAAGGGGGGGGGGGGGTTTGAGTTGCTAGCAGGGGGGTTTATGGTGTATACACATCACATGTAGTGCTTCACAATAGACATACAAACTACTATCACTCATGTGCACACACTTCACCCACAACACCGGATCACATAGGCCAGTGTCCACCCCGATACTCGCAAGGCTTCCCTCCCGTTGCACGGCACACTAGTCTCACCTCTGCAGTGTTACCTCGGCTCCCAGCGTCACTCTCGCTCATCACTGAGACCAGCTTCCCACGCTCTGCTACCTTGTGCCAGGCTTTCCACTAGTGCCACGCAACCGGTACGCTGGACCCCAGATGCAGGTCGCCTGGGGTCCCACCCAGTCACAACCCAGTTTCCTCGAGCCTGCGCTCTCGCGCAGATCCAAGCATGACGCACTAGTCCAATCACCCAGGTTCTCCATGACCTGCATGAGGTGCGAGGTTACAAGGGGGTTAAACTCTCAGACGTCTCACCAGCACAACGCCCAGAAGGAGAGGCTTTCCAATCCCTTTTCCCTATATAAGAGCAGCAGTTGTGAGCAGTCACATTGCTGCTTGATCCAGTCTACTTCCTAGTTTCCGGTATCTTGTGTTTCATGCGCCTTGTGATGACCCGTGATTCCTGACCCGGCTTGTTTACCCGCTGTGAAGACTATCTGGCTTACTCGACCTCCCTCCGTCACCGATCTCCTTGTTGCCGGCCTGCCAACCCAAGACCCCCGCTTTGTTACTGGTTATTATCCTGCTATCCGCCCTGCCTTACGACCATGCCTGTTCCTGACCATTCTCTACGCCTGACCCTTTGGTACTAGTTTCTGTGGATCTCCTCCTAAATAGGGAACCCTCTGCCTCGGGAGAGGCTTAACCCATAGTGGTGTACCCGGTTCTGCGAGACCTGGGTGTGACTGGTTGCGGGGAAAAGACCACAGGGCCCCCAAGGGTTCCGGCCTATCTCCCATTAGGGGGGGGCTCTGGGGGAAGACCACCAGTCACTTGACCCCTCGCTGCGGGGACCCCACCAGTTTTTACCACGCTCCGGGGGTTGGCCGTAACAGCCAGCCAACACAATCCTGTACCCTCACACCCTTGTTTGGGTGGGTGACCTACACATAAGCTCCATAAATCACCTAATCACTAGAACACCACATAACCCATATTTAGTATGCAAATTTTCTCACGGTTTTTGTTTAACAAATTTTTTTTTTGGGGGGGGGTCTTCACTATATCAGGTTAGATTAAGCCCCAACATGGGGAGGTCTACTCCGCCTAAAACCCTCATATCTGCATTAACCTACGGACTATCTCCATCCGCAGGCAAACGAATGCCCGGCGCTATGGACTCCCTGTGGTCCCCCATTATTCCGAAGCCATCTACCACTGAGCGGTGTGTTGGTCGGGGGGCTGGCCCCCGCTCCCTCCCCCTGGTGCCCTGCACGATCGATGATGGGCTCTCGGCCCACCCTAGTTGACCCATACTACATAGGCAGGCTGTGAGTATACACAGGTCGTTGCTCTTTACGAAGCAAATGTATACGCCAATTGTATTTTCGATTTGCCATATTTACAACCGATTTTATTTGTTAGATGGGAACACAGAATATCTCCTGAAGAAGCCTAACGGCGAAACGCGTCGAGAAAAACGTCCCATATTTTGCCTTAAACCTGTGTTTTATGTACCGTAAAAACCTGGTTTGCACTTGTATTGTATATTGAATATAATTATGTTATACTGTTATTACTGACCACATTGTACTTATCATGACTATATTGCTCACATATCAACTGCTGGGAATAAAATCATTATACGCTTAATGAAAATGTTGTTTATACCTCGTGCCCTAAAAGTCCCCTCCCGAAGCCCCTAGTCTTCACAACGGAAGATGAGGATGCTGATGTGCAGAACATAGCTTCCTCATATTCCTTTTTTCCTTTTGCTTCTTAAAATCTATCAACAAAAAGATGCAATATAAATATTGCTGTTTATGTAGATTAAAATATTTAATTGAAGCGATGTTTTTAAGCACCATTTGCAATTTCAGACCTCAATTTGTAGGGTATATCTGCAGATGAGGTCAGTAAACCAGAAAAAGAAAGAAATATGCCCTATGTGTAATACAATCCTGTCACATGGTTGTTTTATAACTTCTAGGTTTTGGTCACTATCTGAATAAAAACACTTGTATTGCTGTAATACATGATGTAATATTCCCTCCTTCATCACAAAAACTGTATATATCCTATGTTCCAAATGACAATGACGCTATGTGTGATGTCATTTTAATTGTACTTCAGTTTATATACAGCAGGGGGCAGGAGTTGAATATTCTGTAGAAATCTGCATTCACTTAGTAGAGACACGAGTGAGCAGTGACATGATGCTTGGTGTGTCTGATATGTATTGCTGGCATGGCATCGCCTCTGAATAACTTTACACAGATTGCAACCAGATGCAAGGCAAGGTTTGCGATGGTGGTCACGAAAGCTTTCCTGGTTCAGATTGGTTCTATGTCTATGTATGGCCATCTCTTATCAAAAACAAAAAGGTCTGAAGTATCTGAGGCTGACGGCTCAGATCTGTCTTTTGTATCCATCTCCTGCCTTGCCTTTATTTAACAGAACAAGCACTATAAAGCAGGATACAGGCAGCTCGATATTTGAGCCGTCCAATGTTCCCTGCAGCAGCATGATGACGTCATCACGCTGCTGTCAGATATCGGCAGAGCTGGAGAGACAGCACTGCTTCCCTCCCCAGCTCAGCCGATGTTTTGCATGGAGACCCGCGGTTTCCATGCAAAGCAATGGACATATACGTTGATTTATGGTCATGTCCGATATTCCTGTTTTCGAGCAGGATTGATTGGTTCCGTTTGAAAACAGGGATCACCGCATCTGATATAGGCCAGATAGATGGCCATGAGTGTGCACGGAACTCAAAGCACCCATCAATCTGGCCCATATCTTCACGGTCCGATTTTAGCATTCCATCAACCTAAAACGATTAACGTTTAGATTGATCTGATTTAAATCATATACTGCACACATGGTTCGATCGTCCATTGCTCGATACCGATCAAAATATCGATCAGAAAATGATCGGACATGTTGGAAAATTTTAATCAATTGTACAACAATCAAACTAAAATCATAGCATTGTGTGTGTTGGTCAGGGCTATTGTATGCGATGAACATTTTTATTATCTTTTCAGTGTTTTTGGATTTTTGAAACTAAAATCAACAATTTTGGTCGTATTCTGATCGAACCTTCCATGTGGATCTACTTTGGATTCGCTTATGATCCGTGTCCGATCAAAATATCAAGATCGGAAATTGGATTGTAAATTGATCGTACTAAAATCGAACCATGTATGCCTAGGTTTGGTGTTCAAATTGTATTGTATTCATTGTTCACACCTTCTGTCTTATCTGGTATGTGATCCCAAAATAGTTTATTTGGGAGTTAATTGCAAAACCCCTGAACAAGGTATCATTGCCATTGCTTGAGATGTAGAGAAAGGTTGGGGAGCATTCAAAAAAAGGGATCACAGTTAAGTCAATATATTGACCATCTCTAGCAAACATACAGCTTCTTGAAACTGCTCTCAGCAGCATTCTCCTATGTATCAAGAGTGGGGGTGGAGCATTGAAATTCTGGTCTAAAAGGAAGAAGGTTGATAATGGATATCATTTAACTCAGAAATGGATCGGAAGTGGTTAGGTCTTTAGTGTAAAGCCACCACACGTGGATCGATTTTCAGTTTGATCAACTAACAATCGGCCACTGTGCATTTTTGTGGTAATCGATGGTGGGTCGATTGAATGGGAATGGAAAAAAACATTCTTCAAACGAAAATGATAGATTTTGCAGGGAATGGACATGTCCGTAAATCCTGGTCGATTGCCATTGCTATGAATGGGGACCAGGGTTCCCATGATTAACAAATTAACGCGCAATGGACGAATGCTGGAGTGCAGTGTAGTGAGATCAGTGTCACCATGCTGCAATTGATTGAATGGGTTTTGACACATGTGTGCCCAGCTAAACTTATCTTCTACATCTACTGGCAGCTTAACTGCTGCAAGAATATAAGGGAGCTATTACAGAGACTGTAAGCAGTCGTTGGAACGATTTTCTATGACTTCCTGTGTTGACATTCGTCACATGATGCAGTATGAGGAAAATCTTCCATATATGGAAACACGTTTCTCAGACCATTGCCAAGAATGGCCTTGTACATATGTCAGGTGTTCAGATGAAGAGATGAAGTCCTGAGTTTGCTATGAAAATACAATTTCCTTATTGGTCAAATATATTAGCCAGCTCGAATTTTCAGTATTGGCATCCTAAGTATTTGGCCAGATGTATACAGATTTGGCAGTCTTGTAATCTTAGGGAGTCCATGCCAGTGACTGAAAGGTTAATCTTCTTGTTCCTTTTCCAAAGCAGATTTTCAGCATTTTGAATATGCCCTTTAATTCTTGAGTCTCCACAGCTTCCCAATCTGCCGAGCGGTTCTGCTGCATCACAATGGAGCCGCAAGCCTCCTCTGACAATCTGGAGCTCCTATTCTCTGCCTCTGTGTACCGAGCCTCGCTCCCTGTGGCCTGCCGCTTTGTGACTTCCCAGCGTGGCCAGCCTGCTCTATTTTTAGCCACCTGGGCAATTTCTCACAAGGGTTGGAGAAAGCTATATTGAATTGACCACAGGCTAGTTCTTGGAGTTGAAAAGTCCCCTGTATTATTCTTGATTCAATGCTGTAGCTTGTGAAAGAACAGGGATGGAGGCAATTTTTTCCCCTATTTTTACAATAGAAAATGCTTGTTTTTTTCATTGTGAACACAACTAAAGAAGACAATGGCAAACCCTGAAGACAAGCCAGCTGGACTGAGCTGAACAGGACCCAAGGGATTCAAAGTATAACTTATTCATAAAAAGTATCTCTAGGGAAAATTCAGCCCTTGCTTCAGTCAACAATCAGTGTCCCCTTGGGGGCTGGTATACATCAACATATTCATTTTAGGACTGGGAAGGCTTTCATGGAGGCAATGGATCCAATGATGATAGGGGTTGAGGATTCATTAAAGGAGATAATGGCCAAATGGCCAACTATAAGGAGTTTTGAGCTTGTAAAGGTCATGAGGGAATGTATACATTTACCTTCATGAAAGGTATTGTGGCAGCCAATGTGTGATGAACACTGGATGCTTCATGTTTCACTTTCTGCTATCTGAAGGCGTTTTTTTGTACTTGAATAGAGTAGTGAAGGTCTCGGAATATTACTGTTTATGTCTGATAAGGGATTCAACATTTTGCTTGTTCTATTGACCGATGTTATCGATGAGAGTCTCGGAAGATACTCTATAGTTATAAAACATTTTTAGTGGGCAATTACATTCAATAGATTTATTTCCTCACAGTTACTGTTACATCCCCAGGAAAAGAGTTCAATGGCATTTTTACCAGGGGGACATAGAGAACAGATAACCCGTCCCATTCTATCTACAATGGATGCCTTTACATAAAATCTGGACCTTTGTGAAAATAATATTTTAAAACAGGTCTTTGGAAGGTGCGGGTGACATTACTTCACAATTTCAGGTGACATCAACCACATGCAACTCTGCATGGGCTGGTGTGTATTTAAATGCTCAGCTATCTTATGAGGCTTCCATGAATCAACTGGGTTTTTCATTCTGTTGGACATCCCAAAAATTCATGTTCTAAAGCAGCGTTGTCCAACATTCATTCTTGAAAGCCATTGTCAAGGCTTATTCCAGAACTTGGCCTAAATTGGATTCTCAAGGACTGGAGTAGGACAACCTTGATTTATACGTACACCTTTCATTGATGAACACTGGTCTGTGAAATAAACCCTTATAATCAGTAAAACATTTAGGCTAAGTTTACACTGGCGGTTTTTTACCGCCAGGTAAACAACTTTTTAGCGTGACCGACCTAATGTGGCGTCCGCTGGTTGGTTTTCGGGCGGCCGTGCCATAGGACCTCTACGGGGTTCTTAATTAGACGCCATGTAATCGCTTGTACTATTTTTCAGACAACCACAGGGAGTCGTTTATCCCGCAGCTGCGGGAACGCACTGGCGGTTTTCGATCTGAAAGCAGCTCGAGAACTGCCAGTGTAAACTTAGCCTTAATCTGCTGAAGAGGTGCTTCTTTCCACTGCCTTTTGTGATCCGTCGGACCCCCTACATTAAGTGCAGTGCTTGGCGGGGGTGCCGACGGATCACATACACTTTACCTGCCCGGCGGACACTCTGTTCAGCCATCCGTCGATGCTGCACTACGTTAACCCCTGCATCTGCAGAACAGCTCAGTGCCATGAGAACAGAGCATCTGCCGGGCAGGTAAATTGTATGTGGTCTATCCAGACACCCGCTTAGCACTGCGCTTAATGTAGGGGGTCCCGATGGATCAAACAATGCCCTTACTGTTGGGGCTTGTCTACACTATGTTTTTTTCCTGCTGTCACCATGCGACGAATGCACAGGGCTGACGCTCCTGGCTTACCCCCATTAAAAATGACCTGCCAGTCTGTACTGGCATTTCATTAACCGCGCCTGGGCACATTACGCTAGACGCTGGCCCTCACAATGTCACAAATTGATGTAGGTCCATGGACATCACACGTCTCGTAACACACTTAAGCAGGGTACAGACGCCAGGACCGGGACAAGGCTGAGCTGAGGCAGAGGCTGAGCTGCCCAAGTGCGCCCCCCCCCCTCTCCAGCCGGTCAGAGCGGGGGGGGGGGTGGTGACCTCGCCGATCCCACATGCTCCCCGTCCCCGTGCGCTCTACACCCCCCCCCCCCCCGCTCTGACCGGCTGGAGAGGGGGGGCGCACTTGCTTGGGCAGCTCAGCCTCTGCCTTGCAGAGGGGAGATATGCGTGTAACACGTCCCGTTTCTACGCTGCCTTGTCCCGGCCCTGACAGACGCTAATATATGGGCCAAATCGATGGCCGTTTCGAGCGCCGTGCGCACTCACAGCCATCTATCTGGCACATATAATATGCACCCATCGCTGTTTTCGAGCAGGACAAATCAATCCCACTCGAAAACAGCTGTATCGGACATGACCCTAAATACGGCCGATGTCCGATGCTTTGCACAGAGACTGTGGGTCTCCAGGCAAAGCATTGGCTGAGCTGGGGAGATGCTCTCTCCCCAGTCATCACACTGCTGCAGGGTACATCAGACAGCTCGAATATCGAGCCGTCTGTACCCTGCTTTAGTTATAAACACATTATGGTAATGACAACACGGCAGATACCGCGCCCTAAACACTCTAAAACATTGCCCGAATAGTGGGCAAACCATGGACGGGCACCATGCCCCGGTTTTAGTGCAGCCTAAAGGTAGCCAAAGATGTGTTAATTTTTTCCTTTGATTCGATCGCCAATGCAATCTTTTTGCGATTGTTTGTCCATCACACAGTGCAATAGATTCCTAACAGATCGATCAGTTCTGGACTGATTGATGTGTGTATGCTCCTTTGTACCATCACCTAAAAAAACGGAACCATCGATCCCTTCTTGGATTTCTTTTGTAGTTGGTCAATCACACCAGGTGGGCAGGAATTGATCGATCGACCACAATCAATTGTTGCTGTCAATTGAACGAAAAAACTTACATGTGTATGCTTACCTTTAGAAATGAACTCCTACTTCCTTCAGGTGCTAATGTTTTATTGTAAAGTTGTTAACGAGGGGATTAAATGAATCTAGCGCTTAGTAAAAAAAACTTGTTATAGTTTTATTCATTCAATCATTCCTTTCACTCTGGTGACAAGAACATAAACCCAGCAAACAGAATGCTTCCATAGATCAGCCTGGAACAGTTAATCATGCAAACTTCCATTCAGCTAATGCGAGTCAGTTGTTCATTAGTCGTCTTGCGACTGTTCCCTCGATCCCTCATACGGTGAAAAGATGAATCCAATTAATTAGAATTAAGTGTGAAGGGAATGCTGACTCCAAATTGATTCTGTACGTTGATGCAAATAGATAGACGTTTACGCACAGGCGGATGTACAGACGCTGTCAATGAGCTATATTAATCAGTGTTACGGGTCAGCGCATCATGATCACATATTAACTGTCATCAGAGGACCTGGACAAGCTGTGACCTATATACTTGGGCTACCGCATGTTCTGCAATGGGAAAGAAACCCTGATATAACTTTTTTTTTCGTCTTTGGTGCTTCTGCGTGCCACTGGTCTGAATTTCATTGCCCAGAGGGTAAATAGAGCTTTCACTGCAGGCCCCTGCCATTTGTCAACTCATTGACCCGTAAGAAGAGTGGACACGATCGTGTAGATGGGAGCTGAGTCAGAGACAAACAGGACTCGGCACAACATGTTCTTTTCCTTTGCAGCCACTCGGAAACAATTAATGCAGTATTTTTCAGATAATTCTTAGATACATTAACGCATATACTCAGTATATTACAATTTCCACTATAAACTTCAGACTATCACACTGGTTTAGCTGTACCCCAAACCTATATGGTAAAACACAACAAGACATTTTAGGACAGATGTCTACATTCAACGTCATAACAAGTTAGGAAAGGTCGTTTTATTTCAGCAATACACAAAGCAAAACCTAAACATTGACTCGTTTGGCGTGGTTTGGGTGTGCAAGGCTCTACTTGATTATTCTATCCTACAGAATACCTTCGGAGTGAGTTAGATATCCATCAATGAACCAAGTGTTCTCCAGCAATAGCACCAGACCTTACAAATATTCTCTTGACAGAACTGGCGCAAATGCCCATGGGTAGACTCCAACATCACAATGAAAGCCTTCACATTGGAGTCTTCATAGGCATGATGGTCAGATTTCTACAAACCTTTGCACATACAGTGCTTTTCTCAGCGAGGTGGTTTTGTTCTTGAAATGTAAGGGTTTGTGTAAAAAAGGTTAGACATGGGTTAAGATGATGGATGTTGTAGCCACAAGGAGTGTTATGTGTGGGTGTGCGTGGGGCGGGGGGTGATGTGTTAAACATTATTGAAATAACTTTTTCTTTAAATCAGAGCTAAAATAGTACTAGGATTACACCTCAGAAATGCATGAAGGATGTGTAATTTTTTACATAGAAGTGTTTAGAGTGGGCAAAATAGAGGTAGTAAAAATGCAAAACGGAAGGTTTAATAATTACTGCCAGCTCTTTTTCTGCTGTTTACGTCCCATTGGGGAGTTTTAGGTTCACTTGCAATACATGACATGGTTTGAGAAGAGTGGGTATAGGGAAGCAAAATTAATGGACTCCCAGAGCCGGGCCACAGGCATAGGTGGGAGGGAGTCATGTCAGGGTGTGTTGGGCAGGAAGGGTAGACAGGGCTTAGGTAGTAGGATACAGTTGGGAGGAGTTTTAGTGTGGAAGTGGCTTAGGTGTTAAAAGGGACAGGAACAGGAACCCTCCATCCCTATGTCAATTACATTGTTGTTCTTGTCACAGCATGGCGGGGCCTCTTCAGTGCCAAGAGAGGTCTTACTGTAAAAGGAGTTCTGGTGACGGGCTCAATATGGATGGCAGTCACCAAGAGCGTAGATTATTATTGGTATTATTGTTGTATTTGACTATGATTATTTTATAGAGCACTTATCCGCTTAGGTTTTGGCATGCTTTTCCTGTTTTAAACAGGAAGGTTTATTTAATTTGGAAGTACCCACTGTGCTGGATATTGAAGGGATATTGACTGGTACGGATGGTTTATACAAGGTTATTTAAGGGCAATATAATTTATTAATTAATTTGTAGTTTATGTTAACGTATAATGGCACTCATTATAAGTCATGGGACATCAATATACTTTTGATAAGCTGTGGCCTTATTCTAATTTCCACACGTTTATATAAAGCTTTCCAAAGAAGGTGTCATTGTCTTTAATCCAAAGTGGATGTGGGGCTTTGTTGAAATAATTGGTCATGGAGGCAACTCAGCACTACCCGGTCATAGCATGTGTATGTGTGTATATATATATATATATATATATATATATATATATATATATTGCTCCAAAAATGTAAGGAACACTTAGCAAAACACCAGATCTCAATTGGAAATGGATGATATCCATACTGATATGGGGATGGAATGGCAATGTGTTAGGAACAAATGGATGCCAAGTCATTTGAAGCAAATGAAAAACCTGTAGAGGGCTTCATTTAAAGTCGCCAAGACATTTAAACTGAAAAACTGATGTGGCAGGCTAGTCAAACTGTTGAAATGAAACCATAGCAACTTAAAATGGTACACTGTATTTTGTATGGACCCCACATGCCTGACAACATCAGGGCATGCTCCTTATGAGATAACGGATGGCGTCCTGGGGTATCTCCTCCCAGATACTTCTCGGTTCATCACTGAGCTCCTGAAGTCTGGTTTGATCAGATGAACTTAAACATGATGTCCCAGAGGTGTTATATTGTAAGATTTAGGCTAATCAATGGTAACAATTCCTTTAAACTCCATAAACTGCCTGCATACTCTGAGCCCAGGACCCACTGCACCAGCAAAGGATCCAACAATGGGTCTAAGGATTTCATCCCGATACAAAGTACCGTAGTCAAAGTCCCATATATTATCCTGTACAGGTCTGTTCTTCCCTCCCTGGATATGCCTCCCCTGACCAACTATGATCCACCACCCAACTAAACATGATGAACAATGTTGCCCGCTGCATACCGCTGCAGTTTCTTCAGACTCTTTCATGTCTGTGACATAAGTGAACCTGGCCTTATTTGTGAAAAGCACAGGGTGGTGTTCCTGCCAAGCTAGTCAAGCTCCATGGGGCTGGGCAGTGAGCACAAAGGACACTAGAGGGCTTTAGACAAAGCTGTCTGGTGATGTCTGCCATGTTTCTAGTGGTTTGGTGAGAGATATTCATGCTGGTTGACTGCTGGAGGTCACTTTATAGAACTCTTTATTGCTTTCTTGCACAAGGAACTCATATCTGTCCTGCTGATTCTGTCCTGTGGGTTAAGGATCTTCAATGGCTCTCCTAGAGTAACTGCCTGTCTCCTGGAATCTCCTCCATGCTCTTGAGACTGTTCTTAGAGACTCAACAATGCCTCTGGCAATGGTACATAGTGCTATCCCGGTGTAGTCGGACTGCCATTGCAACCTCTGTAGGGTCCGGGTGTTGCCTCATGCTACCAGTAGCGACATTGACCCTAGTCAAATGCAAAACTATGGAAAAGCAATTAAAAAAAGACGAGGGAAAGAATGTCGGTGGCCTCCTAAACCTTTCCATTTTTGTCTCATTGTTGACCCTTAAGAGCACTTGTTAATTTCATAAAGACCAAAACAGCTGTCAAATGAGTGCAAATATATGATGATAAATTGCATTAAATGTTAATAACAACAAATAATTTTTTTATTGAATATGAGCAATTAGAAGTAGGAATGATTATTGTTGATTGTGTGTGGTGTTGCTATTGCACCACAACTCATTAAATAAACTAAAATTTACTCCAGTAAGCTTAGTTTCACTAAAATGGAAATTAGTGAGACCCCTATAACCAGGTCATATTGTACTTATTTCATTTTTTATCTCCTGATGATTTCATATTTTAAAACATTGATTGTCAATGTTATTTTTCTTAATATGCCAATGAAATCATCCGGGAAGTGTGAGAGCTGCATAGTAAATGAGGTTTTGGTCACATTACAAAGCCACAGATCATTTTGTAGGGTCATGGGTTTATCCACACCATTGTCTCTGCTACAAGTTCTTTAAGCTGAAGTTGCTAGTCTGCAAGCGTTTCCACAAACGTGACATTCTTACACCCCGTGCTGAAACACACAGTAGTGAACAAACCACACCCAGCTGCACAGGTGTTTTCGTTTGGCCCACCCCAAAAGGGGCTAAGGACTCGTTCCCCAAAAAGGGGTAACTAGTGGGTCAGGCAACCGAAGCCATCTGACCCTTGAATGTCCCATTCCCCAGGTGACCTCGACCAGAGCCAGGTCTCCCGAGTACTAGGGACCAGGGTGGGCTGAAGAGGGTCCCAAGCTTGAAGAGACTGCCAGGCAAGAGCGGTAAGCAGTCTCTCCCCACCACTTTCCAGAGTTAAAAGCCCAAGAGGACTAATACCCGTACTTGTGAACGAATACAAACGTGCAGGGGTAGTGGGGGGGGGGGGGGGGGGGGGGGGGGGGGGGGCAAACTACATAAAAAATTATTTAAATAAATAAGTGCATAACACATGGGACAGACCAAAAGGCCGCCCCCAGCAAGCAGGTGCTATAAAAGTTGTGCCATAGGTTAACAGTGTCAATAGTGCCATAAATGGTGGTCCCCCACCAGTGATTTATGGCACCCCTGGGTCACAAATGCAGCAGAGCTGCCCTACAAGAAGGCATGGTGGCCGGTACTGACACACATCTTCAACCTGGGAAAGGGCCGCCATGACCCAAATCAAAGACCAGGGAGGACATGGCTTCCCAATACCACCTGTCAATTACCCCTCATGGCAGCAAACTAAGACGTGTGGATTACCAACTTCACACCCTAATCTTCTATGTTGGAGTTAAAAAGTAAAGTCACCATAGATCAGGGGATGGCAAACTTTTTGACTTATGGGCCACATTGGTTTCTTAGATTTGATTAATTGACCGGACCAAGAGCCTGTAATGGCCGACCTGCCATAGGTCTGCCAATTTCATGCATCGTCAGCATCACTTATAATGGCGGGGATGTTAAATAGTTTGCTGCAAAAGCAAAAATGCTCATTCATCGCAATGAGCAGAGATAATTCCTAGAGACTGCCTGTTGTCACAATGAAGATGCACCCACAGTGTCATGATCACGTCACTGTTTCTTATCAAAGCAACGTTTGGACAACTCTATTTTTTCAACAAGGTGCCAAAAAAAAAGCTCAGAGGGCCTCATCCACCCCAACCCTGCCATAGATTGATTGACTGTTTGAAGATGTCTGGCTAGGAATGGGCCTAGAGGCATGGCTACTATATGTATAACTTTTTTGAGCCCCAAACCCTAACTCACTGCCTCCAAAGGTAAATCTTCCCATATTGAGGCAGGTGGAGAAGGGAAATATTCAAAAAAGAGCTGACAGGGATTTTAAACCCCAGAATCCATTTTGTGCTGACTCCATATATGTAGTTAAAGTCATCGGAGAAAGGATAGACTGCGATAACGAAATGCTGTAGTGACATCCTCTCTGCAGATTGTGCAGAATGGCTGCGCCATGTCAGGTCAATATGAAACTGAAGTTTCCCTTTCTGTAAACAAACAAATCCTATTATGTTGCAGCTTCAGCTGTCACATAAGATGCACCATCAAAATCCCTGGAAAGCCGGAAAGAAAGCCAGGCGGCCTTTATGCGGTTGCATGGAGCGCATTAAATGATGACAGAGCGTGGCGCCCTCGCAGCTGTGCCTGTGTGGGTATTAATGCTCTATTGTTGTCTATGAGAGAAATAAATACAAGCCGCAAACCACATTATTCAGCCTGATGGGAGCTGCGCTCAGCACAGAGGACTTGTTTTTAAAGGTACCATCCACTCTAATGTCATCCTTGAATATTTGAGCTCATTCAAGCTTGGCCATGCTATTTGTCTTCTAGGTCATCTGGGATTTGGGGCCTATTTACGCTCGACATTGGATGGGGAAGGTCCAGGATTTGCCTCACTGATATACAGTATAGACCTGATCACTGTTTTTTTTAATGCAGGTGACATATTTGATAATGTCCTAATTATGTTCATATATACTGGAATATAAGCCTAATGTTTCCGTATCCTGAAATGTGCTCAAGAAATGAAATTCGGCTTGTATTCGAGTGAAGGAATGGAAGTCGTGGCAATTGGAGTTTGTGAATTACAAAGCCCCGGAACATCATCATCAAATTTGCTGAAGATGTAGAGAAGGGTTGTATATGTCATTGTTTAATAAATTAGGCTAGTCAAAAAGTTTTAAGTTGAATTATGAACTTAATTCATACAGCTTCAGCAATACCTTATTATTTACAATGTTCCCACAACCCTTCTCTCTCACAAATCTAGTAATGACATCACAAAACAAAGCACATTTGCTGTGTGTTTCTGTGCATCAGCTGCTGCATTGCCCCCTCCCAGGGTTATACTCGAGTCATAACGTTTTTCCAGAATTTTAATGATGTTCCTCGGCTTAAATTCGGGTATACTATTCAGGTACAGGTTGACTATATACTATACTTAACATATGTTAAAACCACTTTACACCCATTTCAATTTTCATGTGAGCATATTGAACTAATATGTAACAATGTAGATTATAAGCCTGACTGGGCAGGGTCCTCTATTCCTCCTGTGTCATAACCTGATGTATTGTACAGCGCTGCGTAATATGTTGGCGCTATATAAATAAATGATAATAATAATAAAGTATAGCTGTGGACCAGGCTTTAAAGCAGACGTATACTCAAAATCTACAAAATATATATGAACACTGGTATAATGGTGGGTAGTAGTCCCCAATCTTAACATAATATACTTACCTGGAATCATATGAAAGATTCCATCTTTATTTGCCAGGCTTCCTGGAGTTAACTCAGGGTGCAATATCAAGCGTGGTCACTGTGCTCAGACACGTTGGGCTATTCTAGTTGCCATGCTACATGCATCATCTGAGCCAGGTTAAGAGGAGGGGCACTGAGGGGTCTTTTTAATTTACTCATTACAGGTAAGTTTTTTGGGATTTTCTGGGATTCCTTCCTATATATGTCTCGGGCCATTGATGCTAAGATGAACTTCTGGTGGTAGGTCTGCTTTAAGATATCTATCTAGCTAAGCTATATGGACAAATGTTTACACCTCAAAAAAAACTTTATACCATCAATCACGTGAATGAGGAATCTATGTGGTTCTCTGTCTGGTTGTATTAAGGACAAGTCTAGAAAATGCTCAGAGAAGGCTACCTTATATATGGTTTGGAGTTGCTTTTTAGTTTGGAGTTGCTTCCCAAGATGAGTTGGACACTTTTGTGCCTCCAGCTTTGTGGGTACAATTTGGGGAAAGTATTTTCTGTTCTAGCATGGCTGTACCCTAGATGTGCAGAAAGGCAATTATGACATGGTTGGGTGATCAAGGTGTGAAAGAACTTGACTGGTCCACACAGAGCATTGACTTTATCCCTGTTGAACAGCTTTGCGAGCTGGATACTTTTTAGGTCAAGTATCAGTGCCTGACCTCACAAAGGCTCTGAATGAGTAGGTAAAATTTGCCATTAACAAAACCTTTGCCGTGTGGGAATCTTCACAGAAGAGTGGAAGCTGGATGGATACACAGGGAGGATCAACTTCATACTGATGTCTTTGGATTTAGAAATGTTTCTGATGATGTCTTGATTAAATGTACCAATACTTTGATAATTCTTGTATGTATGTATTATCTGCCTAAAGCTACCCTGTTCCTCCCTATGATAAGCCATCCCCATCGACTCCCCCGTAACGGAGTCCGTTACCCAGCCGTAAAGGTAGAACCCAAAAAAAGTGAAGGGGAAAGGCACAAGGATTGGCACAGAGTGATTAAGGAGACAATGATTGGCACAGAGTGATCAGAATAAGACATCCCCCTGAAAACATGGTATATGTATACCATATATCTATTATCCATTCTATCTATCTATCTATCTATCTATCTATCTATCTATCTATCTATC
>CM070038.1:46648602-46658911 GCA_036250615.1 Ptychadena robeensis
AGTATTACAGTTATTTAGATAGATAGATAGATAGATAGATAGATAGGATAGATAGATAGATAGATAGATAGATAGATAGATAGATACTAAGAAGAGAGATAGATAGATAGTATACAGTAGATAGTATAGATAGATAATAGATAGATAGATAGATAGTAGTAGATAGATAGATACGATAGATAGATAGATAGTAAAGTAAGATAGATAGATAGATAGATAGTAAGATAGAGAGATAAGATAGATAGATATAGATAGATAGTAGATAGATATAGATAGATAGATAGATAATAAGATAGATAGATTGTTACTAGATTATAGATAGATAGATAGATAGATAGATAATTAGATGATAGATAGTAGATAGATAGATAGATAGATAGATAGAATACAGTAAGATAGATATAGATAGATAGATAGATTAGTAGATAGTATAGAAATCAAATGATAGATAGATAGATAGATAGATAGATAGATAGATAGTAAACAGTAAGATAGATAGTAGTGATATCAGTAAAAATACCACTTGCCTAATAATTCTGCACTCCCTGTAGTACTGGAGACACAGGATAAATGTAAAAATGTCCGCTGGCCTGCTTCTTTTATAAGGGGGTTTCTCCTCCAGAAGCGATAGGAAGTGTTATTGGCTATACTGTACCACCTGACTATAGGGTGTGGGGTCACATTTTGTCTCCATGTTAAGGTTTAGGGGGCGGGTAGAACACCCATAATGTTCGCCGGCATTGCAAACTGCGAACATGCTATGTTCACAGCGAACTGTCCACCGGGCGAACTTTTTGTCCATCACTACTTAGAAGGTGGTTATGACACTGTAATGCATTTAGATGCTTCATCTTTACCACTTTTATACAAGTTGTACCAAAGTATATAAAATGCTAGGAATAGAACAGAACCCATCTCTGTTTTTTACAAAGGGTGATGCCAAAAACATGGAGGTGGTACTGGGCTAGAGATGGTCGAATTTTTTCGACTTGCTGACTTTGTTGATTGCAAAGCCCCTGAACATACTATCATCACTAACATTTCTGGAGAGGTAGTGAAGGGTTGTGGGAACATTTAAAAAAGAAAATAATGCTATAAAAAATAAGGAAATCTTCACTTTTTCAGTTTAGGTTCATTTTAACTGATATATCTATAGGTATTTAATTAAAAAAATAAAGAAGACACAAGAAAAAAATATGAAAAAGAAACAAAAGCGAGCCCTGAACCGATTCACGGATGCCATGCTCCGATGAGTGAATCAAGACATAAACAAGCATTAAGCGAAGCACACATCTATTTTATTTCCCCAAATGTACTTTGTTTTTATTTGTTATTATTCCTGAGTTGTATATTGTGACTGGAATAAGTACAATCTTATCCCGGCGCCCTGTAATAAATACTCCAACGGAAAATATAAGTAAAAAGTCATTTTTTCTGGGATTGGGCTGTGTTGTTTATGGCCAACTGATGATAGATGTCTAGAGAGGGCCCCAGTGCCAGCGTGGAGGAGGGGCAATTCTCGGACTGATAAATGTCCTGCAAATTGCTGCATTTCTCATGGCGAGGGAGCGATATTATATTGTAACACTTGTTCTGCCAAATGAATGTGGAATACCCAGCTTCCAATATATTGAGTTTAAAGTGATCTTGTCCTTTGTTCAAATACTACAGTATAGCTTTATATAAATCTGTGATAAGAAACCCTTGCCACATACAGGAGCCCACCTATGCACTATGGCCCTATTAGGCAGAGCAAGTATTATTTATTTGCTCTCTCTGTCGCACAGGGGAGATGTTCCCTTCACTTCCTGTTCCATGGGCACAACAGGATGTTGAAGTAAATCATCCAAAGTTAATGCACCAACATGTGTTGTAGATTTCCTCTTGTTTGGGGGACAATTGTATGATTTCCATTGACTTTCCGGCTCCATGTACAACAAAGGAAAATATTTTAGATCTAGACACACCTTACAAAAAAGCAGTTTCCCTTTATAGCTCAGCTCTCTCCTGTCAGATCGATTTGATCTGTGAAAAGGAAATGGCGGCTTTATTTTTTCTTCATCAGGAAACATAAATAAGAAGTGACACGTGTGCCTGTATTTTTAGGTAACACATATTATAGTTTTACCAATATCTTCCTTTAAACAATAGCGTAAGACACCCCTCCGTACTTCACAAAGACAGCAGAAAGCCTAATTATATTTTTGGAAAACAAAAAACAATTGTTGAACCGTCACATAGGCCTGAAAAATCTTCTGGTCAAAGGGGTTCAAGAATCTATACAAAATGTAAAAAAATTTTGTCATAAAAAAAACAAAACGGGGAACCTCTTATATTATGGAATTATTATTGTTATTATTATAATTATATTGTTATTATTGTTATAAGCGCCGGTGTAGGGAGTCGGGAGTCTAAGCTCACTGTGGGTCTTCCCCCAGAAATTCAACAAGGTCAACGGCTTCTATCTCAATCCACTTACATACTTGCCATCATCAAGGCTTCTGTCGATTCAATCTCGCTCTCACATATCTCCATTAGGCGCACAGGCCGGGAGCCTAAAAGCCTTGGCTTGTTCCAGTCTAAATCTTGTGTAGCTGACGGCTTTTCTAGCGTGTTTTTGTTTGCTTCTAAGTATGTACAGGCCCCGCAGGTCTCCTCAGCAATGATTTCTCGCTCTTTGTGCTGTGTGTGCTTAGACTCGCTGTGCTGAAGTGACCCTAATTATAATTAATTATTTAACTTGTCTCCAGCCTTTGTCTTTGTGGCCCCCTCATCCCGGACAACTCAAAGCTGAAATTCTTCCTTTTGTGTACTTCGGTTGGGGTAGGTGTTGTTTGTTGTGTTATTTTTGTTGAATTGTGGGCTTTTCTGTTTTGTGTGAGTTTGGACTTTGGTTGTTGAATTTGATGATTGAATGAAAAGAGCGCCTCCTCCTAGCACACAGGGGAAAATTCCAATCAAATAAAAAACACAAGCCTAATCTTTATAGCCTGATTTTTATACAGTCCTTTTAAGCTTAGATGTGTAGGTTTCACATCTGATTTAGGGAGGGGAAGAGAAATTTCACAAATACACAATTTGTTCTTTCGCCACAAACTGACAGCTAGCGTGCCAACACACCCACTCTGCAGCTTGGCCACCTATGTGGGGTGTCACCCACGCCTGCAAGGCTTGGAAGGATACCCTAATGGTCTTTAGTTCTTAGCTCTAAACTGGAATTACGGACGTAAACAATTTTAAAAGCCATCCCCAATATTTACTGGGGTATTGTCCCTACTTGTTGTTTGGTTTAGGGGAAGGTCAGACAGAAACAGGAGAAAGGTTTCTCCTTGCCAAGCTGAATGTGCAATGTTAATTGCCACACCTTTAAACATGTATCATCACAAAATGCTTGAACTGAAGATGAAAAAGGTTGGTGCGAGTGGTGCTGCGGGGCATTCGAAAAAAAATCCTTTCTCTAGGCGTTTCTAGTACAATTACTTTTTTTTTGTTTCACTGCATCTCCAGGCCAAATTCGGGTGATGACATCTTTGTTATTTATTATTTAGCATGAGTGAGATATTACACAGCACTTTTACAGTTATATATTAACATCAGATCACTAACTAGCCTCTCAGAGGAGCTCATCACAATTACTTTGTCCTCCACCATAATATTGTATATGAAAAAAACTAACACATAGTCACTAGTCAAAAAGCTGGGAATACATGGGTTCGATTATTCGCCGGCAGAGCCCCGTGCAGACAGCCAGGAGTGTAGTTTGGCAGACAGAGAGAGAAGTAGCGAGCTTGATGAAGTGAGAAATCTAAAGAGCTGGGAGGCGCCGCCACTGCGTTTCATCCAGCACTCCAACGATGTTTGGACATCCACCGTGATTTACAGTAGTATGATATCCCTCGGGGTTTTCAAATAATCCTGCTTGAAAACAGGATAAATCGGACATGCACTGTAAAATCACCAGTGGGATTTGTACCAAAGCTCATTCGGAAGCTGGACGACACAAACAATGCTCGGCTCTCCAAGCTCCTTCAATGTCAGGGCACAAGCCCACCGTGCGATTGGATGATTTTGATTTTTGTCCTTCATTGACCCTCAATATTACATATGGCAACACATTAGATATGGCCATGAGCAACGGAACCTCAAGGGCAGTTTCAAAAGAGTCATAGTCAGTCAGCAATCTACCACACATTATCTAATGTGTTTTGGAAATCAGAACCTTTAAATCTACTTTAAAGTACATAATGTTACACTAACATAGGGGGGAACGGGGGAAGGGGGAGCGAAGGAAGGAGGAGAGGAGGGAAATTTTTTAAAGAGTGGGGGGGAAGAAGGAAGGGGGGATAGAGGAAAAAGATAAGCAATTGTAGTGGATGTTTTGTTGTTTCTTTTGTTTTTTTTCGTTTTGTGTTGTGTTGGTGGTTGGCAACCCCAAACCAGGACATGGGTTTGGGGGAGACTAAGAGGAAAGAACAGGAAGGAGAAGAGGAGGAGAAACTGCAACACGACTGCATTTGTTCGCTAGGTTTTGAACCTTAGAGGGACTAGTACATTTAGCACCGCCCGCTGCGTGGCGGTACCTAGTAAACCACCTAAGCACCAGTTAGTTGAATTGTGATTTTTTTTGATGTGGTGGTGTATTTTTTTTGTTTTATTTTTTGAGGCGATTTGTTTTTGTTCAAGTAAGGGTGAAGGGCATTGTTTTTTGTTTTATGGTCCATCTGTTTTTGCTGATTCTGTGCATTTTTTATTTTTTTTTTTTTTGTTGTGGTCACATTTTGCCGGGCGAAATTTTCCCTGGTGGCCTTTCGCGTTAGACAGTGTTGACCGTTTATTTGTTGTGGGAGCTTCTTAGGGTGTGCTTGCCAGCCTGAATTTTGCTATATGTGGCACCACAAGCGCCCACCCTTTTTTTTTAAGCACACAGAGGGAAAAGGCGAAAAAGGACACGGGAAAAAAAAAAAAAAACAGCAGCACCCGCCCCGAACAGACATCGGGATCGTGTACCACGTCTTGGACCAAACCCCCACACCTCTAGTGATCTTTCAACAATGTGGGACGGGTGCCTGGGTCCCTCCCACAGCAGCCCGAGACTGCGGGACAACCGAACAGTGGTGTGTGATAAAAGATATGGGAAAGCCACCCAAACAGCTTACAAAAAATAGCACCGTGGGGCGACGACGCAAGATAAAAAGTAGAATGAACCCCCGATAATAAAACAATACGAGAGTGGTGGACACATCCCATTCCATTAAGTCCCTTTCTGCTTATTTTCCCCCCCGTTTCTGGCAACGAATATATAAAAAAAAGCCAGAGAGAAGGGGACACAAGCCTCCTAAACTCAAAATAAATAGTCCCAATTTTTAACATCTCAGTTGACAACCTATAGGACAAGACAATTTACGGAAATACCTCTAGCTACCTGTGACCTCCAAAAGAGAGAACTGAGCAATTCATCTCTCTTCATATAATTTGATGTGTCCAATGAGGCATGAGATTCCATAACTTTGGGAATTTTTCATTTTGAGGGCTCTTAATTTTTTAAGGAGTCTTTGAATATGTAAGGAATTCAAGGCTTTGGGTCAGCCAACAAGGGACCCTCCTACTCTCGCCATATAAAGATTAACATGTCTTCAGAAAGCTTCCTTAAAAAAAAAAAAAAAGAGACCCGTGTACATTAGCCAAAACTTCAGTATTTTCATCCAAATGGAACTACTTCAAAGGAGACAAGAAAACAGTTGATTTGACCTTTTTCAGTTTTTTCAAGCTAGTACTAAAAAATAATAGCTCAGGTCTACCCTCAGAAAATATGAGAATGCTTTGTGTTCTCCCAAAAGCTGGCCGGCCCAGGACACTCCAGAAAATAATTGAGAACGCATCCAAGCAAGTCCTAAATTTCAGTCATCAGTCAAATGGCCAGCAGGCTATTAAAAATAACCAGTTTTATACCTAAAGCAGGTCGGTTTAAAAATATTAACATGCAGCCGAGGCATAGTAAGTTGCCCTTTGACAAGATGCAGTATGCAGACATAAAAGGTAAAAAAAAACAGGGAAGACACAAAAGGTTAACACTAATGCCCATATTAAATATTTAGACCAACGTGAGCACAGATAGGGATATGAAAAGTGTGGAGGTTTTAGGGGCCGATATGTCTATAACCTTGTTTATATCTTTTTTTAATGTATTAATTGCAATCAGATGAGGGATTCATTGACCCAGATTTTAGCCACCTGGGACAAAAAGCGGTTGTTTTGTGTTTTTGCTATTGTGCCCCCCCTCACCCCTCGTCCCTGTTCTTTTTTGTGTTAAGTTTTTTTTTGAACCCAAAAGTATAACCATAGTTGGTCAATGTATGCCGCCTATCTCACAAATCCTATGCGTCATGGAACCTTCTGATTTTAAAGTGACTCATTGGGTTACATTACAGTCCATAGGAAGGTTCAAGCCATTTACCGAAACACAATGTCTGAAAAATTCTGTTTTTCATAATTTAAAAATTATTGGCTCCTCATTAGGGGGTCAGTATATACTGGGAGGCAGCTTTCTACCCAGAGAAACAATACCCAAAAATGCTGAAGGATCCAAATTCAAAGCTCTTAATTTGAAAGGGATAAAAAAAAAAAAAAAAAAAAAAAAAAAAAAAAACAAAAAGAAAAAAAAAAAACAGATAAAGAAAGTGAAAAAAACAAATAGATCAAAAAAGACAAAAATAAACAAAAAAAAAGGCAAACAAAAAAAAAGAAACAAAAAAAAAAAAAAAAAAGAAACCTCAAAGAAAAAAAAAAGAAAGAAAAAAAAAAGAAAAAAAAAAAAAAAAAAAAAAAAAAAAAAGCAAAAAAAAAGATACAGAAAAACAAGAAAAAAAAAAACAAAAACAAAAAAAAAAAAAGAAAAAAAAAAAAAAAAAAAAAAAAGAAAAAAAAAAAGCCCCCCCCCCCCCCCCCCCCCCCCCGCCCCCCCCCCACACACCACACACACTGCGTTTCTGGAAATACCTTTACAGACAACTGCAAAAATTCACCAATGTTTCAGGTCTTAAAACTGCACTGTAAGTTACGCAGTTTGCCCACCAATCCATCAAATGAAGGGTTCCCTTTAACTACAAGTTTGGATTCGAATGGCGTCTTCCGTAACATAGTTGCTAATTGCCAATTTTGTTTAAAGAAAGTTTGCCCTCTGCCCACTGGAAGCCAACACATAATTGTGGCCCCTATAGGTAGAGAAGTATGTACGGGCGTAACAAGCAACAGCGTAATACAGTTAGCCCCAAAACTATGGGTGGGTTATTTTAATAAAAATTTTTTCTTCAGAGCGGGGAAGAAAACCACAGGAAAGAGAAGCGGACACCTCAGGGAGTCAGTGTTGATCTGTCTTTGTTTGATGCTTTGTAAGTGTAGCAATAAATGTCTAGTGAACCTTATCACTAACTGAGTCGCAAGAACTTCCTTTTATTTACGTAGGCTAAATGCAAAGGTTAGTTTAGCGTCATTGGTTAGAAACGATTACTTAAATGGCGTTGTTGTTTGCATATCACGACGAGGTTAAATAATTTGTAAATTGTACCCTATGAGGGTTCATGGTCATCAGGACTGAGGGGAACTGAATGTCATGATTTATTAAGTAGACACACAGTCACTCCTGTTCAGGGGTCTCAACATATATTTCTTGAAGGAAGTTCTATATATTCATGGCACGTCATGGAAATTGCGAAATCGGGGCCTGTCGCAATTAATCGAGAAATCAACCACCCTACCTAATGAGGCCATATGGCCTGTCTTTTTGTGTTTTGTCGCCAATATTTTGCCTGTTGCAGCATTAGGTTGAGAGGCTAAGTAAATACATCCATCCTGTCTTTTGTTTAGTAGGACAATCAGTCACTGCAATGGGAGCTCAAGGATGGATATTGAATGATGCGAGCTCATCGATTAAACAAGATAGCAGCAGTGTTGTTGTCGTGGATTGCCTCCTATTGAGGAAGCCCATAGAATTCTGTTACCAACTTTTCTGTTTTATTTAGAACACATTGGCCTGACTCCCTCCTGGGTAAGAAGAATAATCACCAGTGTTAGTATGTAGCCACAGTTTGCCTCCCTGCCCCTCTTCTCCTCTTGGACCATTGCCTTACGCTCGGCGCCCACCATGCCACATTGAAACACCCACTGCCTTTGTTTAGAAGTTTCAGGAATGGGATTGTTTTAGGCCCTGGATTTATGAATATTCAATTGCAGGCAGGGGTAATCACTCAGCAAGTGACAACGAATTCCCACTAATTATGAATGACATTGGGATTATCATTAAACCATTGTTCTGAGGGTGCCGACTGCCATAAGTATGCCTTCGAACAGGGAGGGAGCAATAGCACCAGTGGTGGGCGGCAGTAAGTGGGCCGGGGGTGGGGGGCGCGGTGTGGGCTCGGGTGGGTGGGGAAAAAGAAAGGGATCACAAGCGAGGAATAGGAAAAAAAGTGGGAGGTAGGTTTGTGTCGAGTTCCGACGTTTAGGGAACAAGTGAAGAGACCGGGCAGGGGGGGAAGAGAGGAGGGACTACTGCGGAGGAAGGACAGAGTAAGGGTACGGATCCGTGGGGGGCGACGGGCATGGAGGGTTAAAACTAGAAGTGAAGGAAGAAAGGAGGGAAAAAAAAGAAAAAAATATATTATGACAAAATAAAAATAAAGGTTATTAAGAGAATTAAATCATAAGAATATACAAACAGTAAATCCTTTATCTGTGCAGTTTTTTTTAAAACTGTTACTCATTTACAAGATGAATATAGATCCATCACTTTATCTTCATTTTACAGCGTCTGAAAAGGTAGTAGATTGCTTGTAAAGTCTAAATGGAGGAAGTTGGGCTTGCTTAAAACAGACTGTGGAGTTCCCTTGAAATTGAATTAGTTAGAGCGGACCTGCATTCTAAGCCACGCTGTGACCCATTAAATCCTCCATACTCACCCCATTCTGGTGATACCCAAATAAGACACTGCACACTTATTGTCAATTTTTTTAAATGGACATAGCGCATTTTATGAACACAAAACGTTAAAATATTAAAATAACATTTCCATAAACCTTCAGCCTTACTCGGTTTCCGAGTTCTTTCAAGGTCCCATCGGTCCCCATTCACCGTAGAATCAGTGTCTGCCGCCTTAGTGTGTATGTGGGCCCTCAGCCGGTCACTCCACCAACTTGAAGGTTGACAATTTAGCGCTGCACCAGGGGGCGAGCGGGGTCACTGAGATCGCACCCCACGCGTACAGTTTTCCCTCTGACCTCCCTAAACCAGAGAGATACCATTACTCAGGTTGGTTTCCACCAAACGTTGTCTACCTCAAACTGTTCGCCTCTTCAAAAAGCCCCGAAAACCCACCAGCCGCGCCTATGACGCCATCAAATAATGCAGCTTCCGTTACCGTTATCAAAGTAAATTGTGACACCACGGGTGGTCCCCAGGCCCGCACCTGGGCGAGGACCCCCCCGTTTTTGCCACAGCCAGACCAGCTGGGCCACCACAGCTGTTTCCCAGGCCGCCCCTGGCGGACCCCGGCTTTTTTTTTGCCAAGCGACCAGCTGGAGCCACACAGCTGTACCGGAGACCTTGCTACGCCAACGTGACGAGTGCCCAGTACCTTCGGCGGCAATTCACTTTTAGTCCACAGTGAACAAACCCTTACCTCATGCTTGCCGTTGGCGCCACCCCTTGTCACCTGGCATTGGCAGGGTAGCAGCTCAGCCTCCATCTTGGTTTCCTGCAGTCTCCCCCTATAGTTGACCAGTTCCCTGCAAGCTTGTCAATCCACAAGCCCCAAGCCCGGCGCGTGTCTTCTTATGGATTGGTAGACAACAATACAAAAGAGCCTCAACCACACAAGGCTTTGCTGTTGTGATGCAGGATTGTGTAATGAGAATAGGCTTGACTTCGGATTGATTGACTACATGGTATTACTTCGACCCTTGCCTGTTCCTGGATTCTCCCTAGCTGTCTTCCTGCCCCTCGGACCCACCACGCTTGTTACCCGTGTTAACCTGGGACCCTCCCCTTTTTGTCTGACGCCTGCCCTGCACTCTGTCTGTGACCCCGACCCCTATCCGGAACCGCCGCCTGCCCAAAGACCCCGGACCCTCATTGTGACTATTCCGCAGCGGTCGTCTCCTCCCTTAAAGGGGAAAACTCCACCCACAGAGTTTCCAAACATCCGCCCAGGGAAAATTCGACCTGGCACTGCTGTGGGTGTGGGAAACAATTGCCACCCACAGGGGACCTCAAGGGTTCCTGCCCTAACCTCCTCGCATGGCGGAGGGGGGAGGGG
>CM070038.1:46660650-46679478 GCA_036250615.1 Ptychadena robeensis
GTTATCCTTTCCAAAATAAGAGCTTTGAATTTGGACCTTCAGATTTTTTATGGTTTCTCTGGGGTAAGAAAGCTGCCTCCCAGTAATATACTGGACCCCTATAGGAGCCAAGAATTTTAATTATAGAAAACAGAATGTTGCAGACATTTGTTGGTAAATGGGCTTGAACCTTCCTATGGACTGTAATGTACCCAATGAGTCACTTGAAAAATCAGAAGGTTCCATGACCAAGGATTGTGAGATAGCTGCATACATTGACCAACTATGGTTATACTTTTGGGTACACCCTTTTCCCAGGCAAAATCTGGTCAAAATCTCATCTGATTGACAAATTAAATACATTAAAAAAGATATAAACAAAGGTTATAGACAGTATCGACCCTAAACCTCCAACACTTTCAATATCCCTAGCTGTGCTCACGTGGCAAATATTTATATGGGCATTAGTGTTAACCTTTGTGTCTTCCTGTTTTATTTACTGCACCGGCTGCATGTTAATTTTTACGACCTGCTTTAGTATAAAACTGTTATGTTTAATAGCCTGCTGGCATTGACTGATGACTGAATTAGGACTTGCTTGGATGCGTTCTCATATTTCTGGATGTCCTGGGTCCGCCAGCTTTGGGAGGAACACAAAGCATTCTCATATTTCTGAAGGGTAGACTGAGCTATATATTTTTATACATAGCTGGAAAAAACTGAAAAAAGTATCAACTGTTCTTGTCCTTTGAGGATTCTTTGGGATGAAAATACTGAGTTTTGCTAATGTAAAGGTCTTTTTTAAGGAAGCTTTCTGAAGACATGTTATACTTTATATGGCGAGTAGGGTCTTTGCTGACATCCTAGAATTCCTTTACATATTCAAGATCCTTAAATAAGCTCAAAATGAAAATTCCAAAGTTATGGAATCTCTCATGGACACACAAATGATATGAAAGAATAATGTGCTCAGTTCTCTCTTTTTGGAGGTCACAGGTAGCTAGAGGTAGTTCTCTATTGTCTGTCTATAGGTTGTCAAACTGGAGATGTTAAAAATTGGACTATTTATTTTGGAGGTTAGGGCTTGTGTCCCCTGCTGCTTTTTTTTTATATTCGCAACGGGGGGAAAAGAAGCAGAAAGGACTAATGAATGGGATAGTGTCCACACTGCGTATTGTGAGCGGCGCGCCCACGGTGCTATTTTGAAGCTGTGGGCTGCCATATCTTTATAACACCACTGTGCGGTGCCGCTGGAGACACCTCCATTGAAGATCAATAGAGGTGTGTCCAAGACGTGGGTAAACAGAGCCCGATGCTGTTCGGGTGCTGTTTTTCCGTGTCTTTCCTCTGCTAAAAAAGGGTGCGCTGCCATTGATGCAGCGGGAGCACACCCTAAGCCACGGGCAAACTGCACGCAAGCCACAGGGAATTCGCCCGGCAAATGTGCCAGTGCACAGAATCAGCGGTGGACACATGCCCTTACTTGAAAAGCCTCTAAAATCATCACTGGTGGCTTAGGTGGTTAATAGTCCGGCCACGCAGCGCTGCAGTCCTAGGTTCAAAACCTGCAACTATATGCAAGTAGTTTGCATGTTCTCCCCATGTCTGTGTGGGTTTCCACCCCCACTCCAAAGACATGCTGATAGGTTAATCCCCCCTTCCCCCCACTCTTAAAAAAAGTTTCCCCTATGTTAGTTACATATGACTTAAGGTGCTGATACACACATAGATATGGGCTAGATTGATGACTGCCTTGAGTGCCGTGCTCATGGCCATCTATGTGGCCCATATCTAATGAGGTCATGACATCATCGCACTGCTGCCTGACATTGAAGGAGCTGGAGAGGCAGCATTGTTGTGTCGTCCAGCTCCGATGATGCTTTGGACATCCACTGTGATTTACAGTCATGTCCGATATCCCTGTTTTCAAGCAGGATTGATTGAAAACAGGGATATTAGACATGACTGTAAATCACGGTTGATGTCCAAAGCATCGTTGGAGCTGGATGAAACAGCAGTGCTGCGCCTCCAGCTCCTTTGATGTCATCACTCTGCCGGGAATATCGAACGGCCATGTATTCCCAGCTTTAGACTATGACTATGTGTTAGTTACATATCCATAATTATGGTAGGGACAGTAGATTGTGAGCTCCTCTGAGAGGCAGTTAGTGATATGATGTTATATATACTGTAAAGTGCTGTGTAATATCTCAGTGCTATATAAATACAAGATAATAATCACCCAATTTGCTGGAGATGCAGTGACGAAAAAAAGTATTGTACTAGACTCTAGAGCAAAGATTTTTCGAATGCCCCCACACATTTTCTCTTCAGCAATTTTGGTGATGATACCATGTTCAAAGGTTGTGCAATTAACTTGCAAAATCAGCTTCCAAAAAACATTTCTCTGTTCTGACACTTCCTAAACAAACAACAAGTAGGGACAAATACCCCAGTAAATAGTGAGGATGGCTTTTATTGTTTACGTGCCGTAATCCAGTTTAGCTCAAGACCACGTAGGGTGCCAGCTGCAGAGTGGGTGACACCACATAGGTGCCAGCTGCAGAGTGGGTGTGTTGGCACCTACTGCAGTTGTGCGAAAGAATAAAATGTGTATTATGTGAAATTTCCTCCTAGAATCAGCATGTGAAACCTACACAATCTAGCTAAAAGGACTGTATAAAATCAGGCTAAAGATGAGCTGTTTATTGATTGATTTTCCGTGTTGCTAGGCGCTCTTCATTCAACCCACACCGAGTACAAAAATGAAGATATTCAGCTTGAGTGTTGTCGGGATGAGGGGGCCACACAAAGCTGAGACAGTTAATAGGGTCAGCGAGCTAAGCAGCACACACAAAGAGCGAGAATCATTGCTGAGACCGCGGCCAGCGACTAGGAGCACGCAGAAAGCCAGTCAGCTACACAATGATTGAGCTGGAACAAGGCTCCGGCCTGTGCGCCTAATGGAGAGAGTGAAGAGCGAGATTGATCGACAGCCTGTGATGTGGCAAGGTATGTAAAGTGGATTGAGATAGAGCCGGTGACCTTGTGATTATATCAGAGGGTAAGATTTCTGTATTAAAGCGGAGTGTCTCAGCCCGGTAATTGAAATGGTGACACGTGCTCCCCTCCGTAGTCTTTGTACTGTCAGCTCCGGGATCCAAGACCTCCGTATTTAGCAGAGCTAATAAAGGGGTTTTCCTCACATTGTGATGTGACTTCAATCAGCACTGTCCTCTTACTACACGCCGCAGCTTTTTATTTTGAATATAAAATGGAGATTGCATTGTATTACCATATATTCTCAAGTGTAAGCCAAGTTTTTCAGCCCACAAAATATGCTAAAAAAGCCCCCCTCTGCTTATACTCAAGTCCAGGTACCACTCACCTTCAGTGGCCTCCCTGCAGACGCAGGCTGCCTCTGTGAATGATCCGATGTGTATTCAATATTTTATCAGCAGCATTACCATGATCGGCTGGTGAAATGTAAACAAATGGCATGGCAGTGCCATCTAGTGGACTGTGTGTTCATTTTTAGTAGAGATGGTTGAATTTTTCGACTAGCTTACTTTGTGAGCTGATTGCAAAGCCTCTGAACATGGTATCATCACCAAAATTGCTGGAGATGTAGAGAAGGGCTGTGGGAAATTTTTTTTTTTTATTTGCTCTAGCACATGTAGTTTTTGCATAAACTAAGTTCAAAATCAAAGTCAAAATTTTCACTTGACTTCATTTATACAAAAACTATTTTTGTTAAGGTAGCCATACACAGGTCGATTTTCCTCTCGATTTTTAACCGATCGATCACTGCGCACGTTCATGAGATCGTTTAGAGATCAATCGGCGATCAATCAGGTTCTGCCCACCCTGAACGATCCACCAAACAAAATCATAATCGATTCAAAATCGGATCAGACATTGAACCTACATGTTGATTTTTTTTTTGGTTGATCGTTTGGCAAAATCCTTATGCAGCAGCCTTTCCGATAGATGGATTTTGTGGAATCGGCCATTTTGGAGATTGGCTCATGTCCAAATCGGCCACAAATCGGATTCCCAAGGTGGTGTTGCATCGATTCTGGATCTGATCAATTGCCGATTCCCAATCGCCTGGAATGATCGGATCGGGAATTGATCGGTAACAAATCGGCCCATGTATGGCTACCTTTAGAGTTACTTTTAAAGTTAGAATACTTTTTTTTGTAGTATACCCCCAACCCTTCTCGACATCTCCAGCAAGTTTGGTGATGATGCCATGTTCAGGGGCAATTAACTTGAAATTATCGAAATGGTTGAATTTTTATCTAGTTTTTACTGGAGAAACTAGAATTTCAATTATAAAACTCCACTACATATGATTATATGAAGTATTTTAAATAGAATCTTATTTTCATGTTTGAATCATAAGAAGTGAATTGAAAATCTATCTGGTATTAACAATAAACCTGTGTTCTCTTAACTTTATTGAGCATGTGGCACTAAGACTCACATGTTTGATAACTTCCTAGGGACTCTATATTTTTCTCATATAGAAATCTCCACTATCTCCACTTTGTATTTTCCACCCTCAATTTATACATTTTGTTGATAAAATTAGATACCTCGGCTTATATTCAGGTCAGCATATAATAAGTATATACGGTAATTCCCTTTTTAAGATTTAAACATAACATTTTCCTCTTCTTTATTTGGTCTGTTGAAAGTGTTTTGTTGCATATAATATGAATACAAAAATAACTGGTTGGCATAGCTGTCAAGTACATTTTAGTCAGTAAACAACCGTTTTTCACCCCTCTTCCTTGCCTCCCTCCCAGATCATTTTTTCCCCGTAAATCTCTTGTAAACCCTAGCAGTAGGGCATGCCCATGGGATTAATAATCCAGGAGGATGGTGAGAAAAAGTGATGGGTAGGTAGTGAAGTGAAGGGTAGGCAGGGGGATATGAGGTTATGAGAGAGAGGAGTGTTACCCTCCTTGCTTGTCTGGACTAAATTTGAAGCATCACTTCCGGCTTTTGGAAAGCAGAAGTGACATCTTAAATGGCGCCTGTGATGTCTTTTCCTTTTTCCTTCATTTGGAAAGAAATTTGACAGGTATGCTGGTCGATCCTGCCAGGAATCTTGTTATAGAACCAGTCTCTCTATGTTATTATGAAGGTATGGGAAATTATTTACACTATTTCCTTGGTAATGGTAAGGCACACAGCAGGCAGTAAAAATGTTTTCACAGATATTTAGAATATGATTGTTGGTTTCAGTTTGGCTGAAAGGCCAATAGGCGCAGCACTTAATGTACCCGGAGGAAAGCAGCAATAAACTGACTGAAATGGCTAAATATGCGTTTCTTCATTCCTTTCAAATCCTAGCACCACAGTTGGAATGACCGTCTCTTCCTTCACATCTCCCCATTGCGAGGGTTGTTGTGTTATGTTACATCAACACATCTTCCTACTTGTTACACACTTTAGAATTCTAAGCACATCTTCTTCTGTCTTCTGTCTTCTGTCATATGACATATATAAGATACGTGTTACACATAACTTCAATCATGATGACATGAAGCTTGGCCATGCCCCCTGCCTTGTTTCTTCAGCTTAAATAAACATTTATCTGCCTAACTGTCAAGCTGATCCAATGTTATACTTTCTCAGACACTGACCTAACAAAAATATGCAAATTAACAGTTTTACCATGCTTCTGACTGTCTGATCTCCATGTATATACTATGTAATCAATGTGAACAACTACTGTGCTCTGTGCTAACAGAGCTGAGTATTAGCCACACCCCTCATAGTAAGTTAATCAGATTGAAGCTAGCCAAACATACATCAGCTTTTACTCAATCCATCATAGAGATGACTTGTTCAACTTAAATATTGACTGTCAGTCTAACATTGATTGATTGCACCACCACAGAATTTGATGTATGTAAAACCATACATTTCTTTCCAAAGCCCTGTTCCCATGCCCTATAGTACCATTGCATGCAAATGAATTGCAAATTCATAGAAAACTAAATATTCAAATGACCGACTGAAATTTACCTACATTTCATTCACTTACTGACAACAGTTTCAGGCAAAAATTTATTGATTTTTCAACTATTGATTTTTTTGTCGATCAAACAGTACAATCGAGCCTTGTCACAATGCAGAGAAGAGAGTATACAATCTGTATGGACAATGCACAACATATAACCCATACATTAGCATAGGCTGTGTAATGTGAAAAAGCACTTAGCCACAGGTCTCCCATACACAGGCCACCCTTTCTTTGAGTGGGATCAATTGAGAAAGCTTGGTCAAACAGGGAACCTATATGTTGGTTAATCCCTGTTCCATTGCCATTACTTTGGATGGGAATCTATTGCACATAGTAAAGGCAATTTTTGACCGATCAATCACCTGCCCACCCTGCCCGATCAACCCAAGAAAATCGGAAATCGACTAAAAATCGTATCGGACATTAAACCATGTTGATTTTTTTGGTCAATCGTTGGCAATCAAAGTACGTTGGTGGACCCATAGCTCCCTATGCAGCAGCCTTTCCAATTGATGGATTTTGTGGAATCTGCCATTTTGGAGATCGGCTCATGGTCCAAATCAACCACAAATCGGATTCCCAAGGTGGTGTTCCATGAATTCCTGATCAGATCAATCACTGATTCCATGATCTCCTGGAATGATCGGACCAGGATTGGATCGGTAACAAATCGACCCATGTATGGCTACCTTAAGGGTTCACCGATTGAACTTATATTGACCTGTGTATGCCCACCTTTAGACTTCTGTCACCAGAATAGGTATGCCCATTAGAAGATTTCCTCTCGCCATCTGTTCTTCCCCTGGCCTGCCCCTTTCCAGCCTGATTTGCCATTGCTATGGTGCCTAAAGCAGTCCTCTGAAATCAAGTACATGCCGATAAAGTTATTTTATTTCTTCATAATACAGGCCCCTCTCTATCTGGTGCCTTAACAATACTTAACACAACCCCTAACCTGTCTATTGATGTAACTTCCACTTATCAGTACATGGGCTGGCATTGGGTAGACAATCTTACTTAGTTTAACCCAGGCTCCTTTTTGCAACTTCATTTAATGTGAACTCTTAAAGAGGTCAAAACTTTATTTCCACATAAATCTGCCAAAATATCCTTAACAGTCCTATATGGATTTGTAAGTCCTCTTTTAAACCTGCACCCTTTTTATTGAAAGCAAATAAATAAATCACTCTAACTTGGCACTAACATTACATCCTTGACGTTTTTATGGTTAGCAAATAGCTAAACACCTTAGATTGCCTGCAGATCAAGTTTCACACACCTAGTTACAAACCTTCATAGTGATATTTCAACTGTCAGATAGTGCTTCCCTCTTGTTAGATTTTGCTACCTCTTGTTTCCATTATATGTCGGGACCCTTCTGCTAAGTGTATACGCTTAGCAGGGGTCCCGACATATCACACAGACATTGCCTGCTCGGCGGATGATCTGTTTACACATCCGCCGGTGCAGAGGCTGAACGTACTTGACTACGTTCAGCCTTACATCGGCAGAGCGGCTCGGCGCTGTGAAGACAGATCCTCCGCCGAGCAGGTAAGTCTATCTGCTATGTTGGGACCTCCCGCTAAGGGTATACGCTTAGCAGAGGGGTCCCAACGTAATGGAAACATAGCCTAAGAGACAAATTGGTCCAGTTCAAAATGTTACATTGTGTCTATTTCACCCCTAAAAAACCTCAAAGGCTATGTTCCCACATGTGCGGCCGCCCGTGGCATGATTGAATGCCCGTGGTCATAGACGTGATTGGTCGTGATCAGGGAGATTGGCCACGGGTGGCCTCACATGTGGGAACATAGCCATACTCTTTACTTTAGTGCTACTCTTAATTGTTGGAGATGTAGAATTTCCAACAAAGACTTTCATACTTTATGGACATGTATAACTGTGTACTGCCTACTGGCAGTCTGTTTGCCATGTCTTAATGTGCATTAATTGTGCATCCCTTTAACCTATTGGGTGTTTTGCACATGGCATGCTTTTTTAAAAAGCACACCACAGACAATGACGGCGGATCATAATAAAACCTGCTGTGATTTCCTGCCCTCTTTACAAAAGCAATGCCACCTTCATAACATGGAGGTAATTAATGTTTTTACCCCCCACCCCTCCGGCGTAATACTTGACATCATCAGGGCGGACCCAGAAGGATGGGCAGTTCTGCCAATACAGAGAATTGTCGGGGGATTTCAGCAGACAGATGAGTTTGTCTGCAGTTAATTCGTGGTGAGTTTTATTTACAACAAAAACTGACCCCGAGTTAACTCAGGCTAAACGCCCAGCAGTAACTTTTATCAAAGTTTTGTTTTTGGACATACAGAAAGGCAAAACCTGGGGGAAAAAATTCCCATCAGTGCTTGCATCCGAGATACATGTTAATAGCCTGCAAATAAAGCGATACTACAATAAATAAATCCAACTAATGTCAGAAAAAACAAAGAAACAGTAGAATGTAATTAACATCTCAAATAAACACATATTTAATAACATGTATATATATCAATAGGGACAACAAACAAAAATACCCCACACCTGGTGGTAGGTCATCTTGTACAAAGGAATCTTCCTTTTTACCAAAGATTTTCATCTACATAAAGTACCAATGATATTTGAGAACCACACTGTATCGCTTCCCCAACCTCACCAAATGAGCATATTTTGGAATAGAAATTAGGTGGGAAATAAATGTAAGTACAGGCTGCCAATACAGGATGCCAATAAGACTGAACTACTAGACATTCCCAGACCATGTGGAACAGTGCAGTGCATCTTTCTTGGCTTTCAAGTCTGCCTGCTTGGACTATGCAAAGAACTTCTCCATCTGTCAGTTTAAGAGCTCTGATCGATACATTGTTCTTTTATGCTTGGAAAGTTACTTAACCAATGTACGAGCTTTAGAATAAATTTACTGTAACTTTCCAAGAAAGTATTTTTCCTAACCAGAGAATGATTAAAAACAGAATGGTTTCCCCCCAGCTCCATCTACCCAATAGCGACAACATTTCTACCACAACGGGGACAATATTTACAGCTTTCCTCTAATAGCATCCATGGCTGTCACTTGCAAACTAACACAATTATTTATTGTTCCCTCTGCAGCTTCTTCTCATCCACCTGTTTAGGATGTTCCTCTCCTGAGGCTGACTTTCGCTGTCTCATAACGGTATGCCTTGTAATCTCTTCTTGGACCAAAGTAACTCAATCTCTCTCTGCTCTTCTTCAAACTTCTCTGTCATTAGATCCAAAGCTTTGCTTATTTCGGCTCTCAAACAGATGCTCTGGTCTCAAGGGCACGCACTGAATTCCAAATCTTTTTGCTATGCAAAAAAATTCCTTTGCTGTTGCTTATTTCCTACAGCAATGGAAAAATGCTCCTATCAAAGTCCAACTTCAGCTTAAACATTTTTATAAACCTTTAAATAGAAAAAGTTAAAGAATTTCTGTTTTATGTTGTGGTGAACAAAGCCAGGTCCACAAAGACATGGTTTGATGGGTTTGGAATAGAAAAAGTCCCTGCAAGACCACAAAACTCTGAAAATGTACAAAATGGTTCCTCTGTACACTCTCACCCAAGAGTCAGGTATATCTACTGAAATATTTATCAAAGTAGACATATCGTCCAAATTAAAACTCCAGCTTAAACATTTTTGTAAACCTTTAAATAGAAATACTAAAAGAATTTCTGTTTTATGCAGGAATGCTTATTAAGAGGCTCATCCAAGACCTGTCTCACAAATACTCAACAAATACTTAATTGTATAAATAGGCACACAACTAGTGGCAGACTTTGGCCAGGTCTGTCCGCAAACATGAAGATCAGACTTTTAAAAAAAAAAACAAAACAAAAAAAAAACGAAGTCACTGATGTCACTTCCGGTACCTGGATCTTATAGTTCCCGGTTTCGATACCTGGACAAGATGTCACTGACGTCACCTCCGGTTTAAGCCAGTTTTCTTTTACGAGAGACCGGCTTCTCTATGCGGTCTCTTGTGAAATAATTCTCCACTGGCCGGATCATTCTGCTCCTGATCCAGCTAGCGGAAGAATAGTCACCTTCTTCCCACCGGTGAACAGGAGGGGTTGAACACTGTTCACCAGGCGAAGAAAATGTTGCGGACAATTTGGCCATCACTACACACAACCAAAAAACACTTTCCAAGAGCACTATGATTGGTTGGTCAGGCAAACCTAAGCAACCCATGGGGTGACTAGCCCCCACATAGGTTGGTTAGGTTTGCCTGTCCAACCAATCATAGTGTTTTTGAGTTAATACTTTGGGATGTTGGCATATAGGGAGTGCAGAATTATAGGAGCAAAATGAGGATTTGACCACATCATCTCTTTATGCATGATGTCTTACTACAGCTGTATAGACTGGAAAGCCGACTACCAATAAGCATAGTAGGTGATGTGATTCCTTGTAATGAGAAGGGGTTGTGTCTAATGACTCAACACCCTATATTAGGTGTGCATAATTATAGGCAACTTCTTTCTTGGCAAATGGGTAAATGTTAAGAAGGACTTGGAACAGGCTTAGAAAAGTCAAAAAATAGTGAGATACTGGCAGAGGGATTTGGCAGCACTCTTAAAATTGCAAAGCTTCTGAAGCTTGATTCATCGACAATCAAGCGTTCATTCAAATAGTCAAAGGGTCGCACAAGAATGCGTGTGGAACAACAAAGGCGCAAAATAACTGCCATGAACTGAGGAAAAGTCAAGAGTGCAGCTTGACAAGATGCCACTTGCCAAAGTTTGGCCATATTTCAGAGATGCAACATCACTGGAGGTGCCCAAAAAGCACAAGGTGTGCAATAACTCAGAGACGAAGGCTTGAAGAAGACCACCACTGAACAAGACACACAAGCTGAAAACGTCAAGATGGGCCAGAAAAAATATGTCAAGATGATTTTTCTAAGGTTTTATGTAGATGACGATGAAATGAGGAGTGATTTGATGGGCAGATGAATGGGCACGTGGGGGATTGCTAAAGGCAGAGAAGCTCCGTCCGATCAGACGCCAGCAAGGGTGGAGTACTGGTTTGGGCTGGTATCATCAGAGATGAGCTTGTTTGTGGGGCTTTGTAGGGTTTTTGAGGATGGAAGTCAAGCTCAACTCCCAGTCCTACTGCCAGTTTGGGGAAGGACACCTCTTGAAGCAGTGGTACCGAAGAAGTCTGCATCTTCAAGAAAAACCATGATTTTACTTGAGGACAATGCTCCATCACACCGCGTCAAGTACCACAGCGTGGATGGCAGAGAAAGAAAGGGTTTATAAAAAGAAGACGAAAAATAGACCTGGGCCTCCTGTTCACCTGCATTGAACCCAGTTGAGTCCTGTGCGTCCATATCAAATGTGTGATTTACACAGGAGGAAAACAGTAAACCTCTCTGAACAGTGTCTGGGAGGCTGTGGTTGTGCTGCACCAAGGTTGATGAGTGGTGAAAAACGATCAAAACACTGGACATGAATCCATGGATGCAGTTTTTTTTTGAGTGTCCTTGCAAAGATAAGGTGGCTAGATTGGTCACTGATTTGTTTGTGTTTGTTTTTGAATGTCAGGACAATGTTATTTGTAAATGTTTGGATGTTAGATGTTTCACTGGTAAAAATAAATAATTGAAATGGGTATAAATTTGTTTTTTGTTCCGTTGCTAATACTATGCACGTAATAGTCACCTGCACACACAGATATCCCTAAAATAGCTAAACTAAGCAAAAACGAAGAACTACTTGCCAAAATATCAGCTTTGATATTAATTGAGTTTTTGGGTTCATTGAACAGGTTGTAATAAAAAAAATATTCCTCAAAAATACCACTTGCCTAATAATTCTGCACTCCCTGTAGATCTAGTTAGTTGTGTGCCCCGTAATTTATTTTGCCAAGAGAACCAGGCCTTCAAAGGTGGGCCACGACTATATTAAGCAACATGCTTTGGGAAGGGTGTCTCACAAGCTTATATAAATGTAATAGCTATATCTCTACTCTAGCCAAAAGCTAAGAAAATAGCAGAGCTGAGCTGTAAATTGTTATAGTTTGGTTACTGGACATCCTAAGTATTCTAAAGCTGAACATTAAAATTGTCTAGCAAATATGTGTCTTCCGATGATGCTCTACACTGTCATGAAATTGCAAAATGACTTATTACTCCTCTTTACCCTACTGTGGCTAACTCTGCACACTATAAACATCTAATGCAAACTCATTTTTCAAGCCTGTACGACCGACCCTTATAGACTTAGATTATGCATGACCGCGGTTGTAGCCATTTTATAGCCTCTGAAATCTATGGCTAATTATAATGTTTAATGGTCAATTGTAGAAGAATCAGAGCGCTGTTTATGAACTCGGCTATGCTGACCCTTTGAGCTTTGCCCTTATTTTACAGTCAGTAACATTCCACCTTTGAAAGAGCTGGTCGGTCCTCCACCGTTTAACTTTCAAATCATATACCATCTTTTATTAGATGATCAGTGCTCAGAGCAAAGCCTATT
This sequence comes from Ptychadena robeensis, assembly GCA_036250615.1. NCBI lineage: Eukaryota > Metazoa > Chordata > Amphibia > Anura > Ptychadenidae > Ptychadena > Ptychadena robeensis. The sequence goes on from CM070038.1 coordinate 46,673,178, forward strand.
TCAGATCCTCAGGGGAAATGCATCTCATATCGCCGCTTGTAATACCCATCAATGGATCAACACAAGTGTTCCTCAGCAAATGCTATGCTTTCAATTTTAAGACCTTAAATGAGCTCTCAATACATTCAAGAGAGGTTTTCAGTGCCCACATACAGCAACATCTATTAATAATTTCCTTCTATTTCCAGCTGGCAAAACTATTCCTATAGAAATACAATCCATCACCGGCCACTGACACCCAGACTTGAATTCCACTCCTAGCCCGATTGCACTAATACAAATTGTGATAAAACATATATATTTGCTTGTCAAACACTAAAAACCTCCAAAGATCCCCACAAGACCACCAAACTCGGAAAATGTACAAAATGGTTCCTCTGTACACTCTCCACTCCCACCCAAGACTCAGGTATATCTACTGAAGTATTTATCAAAGTGTACATATAGTCTACATTAAATCTGCCCAGAGACAGCATTGATGAATCAGTTATAAAAGCACAAAATTGATTATCTATCATTATGAAAATTTCAATGTCCCATGGGGTACATGGCAGACGCAAGGAGACTTGGGAAGGGAGATATTACTGCCTAAATGACATTCCCTTCCCAGGTCTTGTGAGATTATGTGGTAACCCATACATGCTACTGCTCAAGAAAATGGAGACAATTGATTTGGGTGCCAGCAATAAAGAGGGTGTCACGTGTGCATGCATAATGGCAAGTATGTTGTTTTTAGGTTTGTGAAGGAGTTTTCCAGGATGAAGAAAGCTGACTTACTGTAATGTGTGTATATATATTCTTTCGAAGAACCCCATTACTGCATTACTGGTACCTCAAAGAAATTTTACACAAATGTGCCCTTCCAACCATTGGGAAATTTGCACATGAAATAAATTCTGTATCCAACATGCAGAGGCTGCACACACTATATGTCAAGCATGTTCATTTTCACGCAATGTCGAACACATTGGCCCGGATAGAAGATGCGCATTTGATCACAAATGACTTTCTGGCTATACCTTAACTAAGGTCGACCTTATCTCTCTGTGATCATAGCACACTAGTGACTGAACAGCAATCAATCTTATGACCTTGCCTCTATACAGACATCAGTCCCAGGGCTGCTGCGCCACACATCCTGGAGGATTAAACGAATGGAGAGACTGATGTCATTTTAGAAGGAGATTTGGAAAAAAAACAACTTTGATCTACAAAGATTGGATGCTCTGCTCTGCTTTTTACTTGTTATTTCATCAATCAAGTATTTTCATGTGATTTTTACAAATGTGAATAAAATGTGCTGTGCTTAGGCTGTTTTGTAATCTGTGTCTATGGCCAGCCCCCCCATTAACTGCCATTTTGCAGCAGCGGAAAGATATCAAGAACAAAATCTGATTGATAAAATCACTCAAATTAGTAGCATTAGTATAAGTAACAAAACAGTGGTAGTTTCTGAAGAACATTGCAAAAAATGTCCTTTCAGTTCATCATCCCTGAACAGCTCATTGGACGTTCAACATGATGAGTAGCTTCAGTAACTAACAATTAGTGTTGAGCTCGAATATTTGAATGTCGAATATTTTTTGCGAATATCGGCAATTCGAGAATTCACCAATATCTCGAATATGTCGGCGGATATTCGCAATTCCGAATATTCGCAATATGCCCATGTATTGCGAAAATAATATTCGCATTGCAAAAATAAACATAGCATGTGACCATTCATTTTGAAGATCTTCGCGATGCAAATATTATTTTCGCAATACATGGGCATAAATAGGATATCAGTAGAATTATTCGCGAAATATCGCGAATTCGAATATTGCCTATGCCGCTCATCACTACTAACAATAAGATTTGAAAGTAGTGGTGTGCCAGTGGCCACTATTTTATGCTTTGTTATGTTTACATATCTGACCTTATCGGGTACTGATAAAATGCTGCTCCTTCCTACATACATGAGCTGCAAAAAAGCATTTGGTGCCAGTTTAACCAAAGATAGATATTAGATCAATATTTCTTCCCAAAAAAAACTTTGCAACCTTAGAACCTAATGATAATACTGAAAATATTTTTTAGATGGTGGGGAATCAGCCTCAAAGGGTGTCAGTCCACACAATCTGCTTTTCACAAGAGTTCCTGCCCATATTTATTAGCACCATACCCTTGCAGGGGTTAATAGTAGGAGTGCAATAAAGTCCTCACAGGAAAATACCAAGCCTCCTGGCTTGCAGGCAATCAATCAAAGTCTGTATAAATGGCCTAACACTCCCTGTGTGCCCCCTGGTATCCGTTGCTCAGGCAGCACAGTGTCTCCCCACCTCCATCAGGAAGCCCTAACTAACTGGTCTCAGCTCCTTTTGCGGAGACACACCCAGCTACCTCAATTAGGATTTGGTAGTTGTATCTTTGTGGAATGGGAAAGCCCACCCAGTTCCTTCTATTCCCACTCCAGGAGTCCAGGACCCTGTAACCAAAAACATAACAAAACTGGACAGCACCTACTGTTTCTGTACAACACTATGCTGGACTCCTTCCAGACCCCTTCACTGCTGGATATGGACCATTTTCACAGTGATAGACAACAAGTCTGTCACAATATGAACATCAATATGACATATAGGTCAAATCCACCTACAATTTATATAATATATATAATTGTGTAATAGTGAACCATGGTTAGCCTGACCTGTAGCTCATCCTTTTATTTTAGGTTGTTATAATTCCCAGCTTTCTCCACCTAAATGCCTGTTTTCACAGGTTAGGTGGTTTAGCTCTGCAGCATCAACCGAACACTAAAAGTTCAGCTTTATTTGTCCAGGCCATGACAACAGGCAAGATCATTAGATGTGCCAAGTCTGATTTAAAAAGCCATCATAAGCATAACAGAACCAGAAAAGATAACAAATGCTATTTCTAAAAACATTATTTTTCAATAATTTGTCAAAAAGAATACCCCAGTCTTTATATATTTAATCCATAATCAAGCATAGTGAGCAATAGTATTGGGTAAGCAAAAGATGTGGTGTTTGCTCATCTTCAATTAACTATAAATGACCATCCTATAACACATTCTTAGTTATATCTAATGTCTTCCTTCGCTTCCCCCATCATCATTTTCTCCTGATGACTACAAACAGAAGGTCAGAACAAATTGGCGATGACAATTCTCAGGCACCCCGGTAAGGACTCTATTGATGCCTCCATCTCTTTTGTATAACAAACATTACTTTTTCATCGAGTATGATACTTAACGTTTGCCGGGGACCCTGCGGAGATCTGTTGTCAATTAAAAAAGATTAACAGTCTCTGAATTCTGTATGGAAAAGGAAGTGCTGAAAGATTTAGGGATCAAAAACTGAGCAAGCTTTCTATGCAATCTGACTGCAATTCAGAGTTGTTGTTTTTTTTACAAAAGAAAAAGAAAACTGAACTTGCTTTTGTTATGGCTCATGATTGGTGGCACAGCAAAATACACAAATTGTAGCACACTTTTAGGCCAACTCACTTTCCGGATTAGGTTCATACTTTTCCATATGTGCACAACCATAAGGAGTTTTTTTTGTTAATATTTTTCAGCCAATTAATTCACTCTCTTGACTTTGTTGTCAAGCACACTAAAACATGTTGCCACCTAACGGTATTGTGTTACTCTGTAGGGTTTTCTTGATGTCTTAACCAGTAGAGCCAGCACTGTAATCAGTGCCATCAGTGCTGTCACTGACCATTGGCTACTTTCTGGCATCATACCACCTCTTTTGGATCTCAGAAGCTGGTAATGTAAACTATGTCATCAAGTTGGATTAGTGGGCATCCAAAGAAGGATCTTCCTTCTCTCTGAGTAAAAGAAGACTTGGTAGCTGCTGTGTCATGTGACCATGAATTTTGAAATATTTTGACTTTTCTTTTTTACATTTGATACATTTGAGCAACTAAAAAGGCAGGTTATTTTGGCAGAGAGGGTGGAAATTGTGCTTGATTTTCAAAGATTAGCTTCAAAGTGAATTATTTTAGATAACAGAGGTTTTCAACAGTCATATGTTCAGGACTCTGCCAGTATATAAACTCCACTTCCTTGAGCGAGCAGCTTAGAGTGGATCAACCTGATGAGACAGAAGTAGCTGGGCTTGAGACCTCATAGGCTTAAACCAGAGTGGCAGGCCTAAAGCACAATTATACACAGCCCTATTGGAATCTACAGTGGCTTCCAGGCCCTGGTGTGTTCTCCCTGTCCTATCTTCACAGGCCCAACCCCTAGGTTCCACCTCCCCCTCACAATATTCCCTATATTCTGCCCCCTGATCCTGTACAGTAAAAGTTTAGTTAATGTTATCTGTTCTTACCACACATATTTTTTCATTTGACCAGTACCATTAAAGCTTTAACACTTTGGTTAAAAGGGATCACAACAACACACATAAACAAAAATTTCTAAAACAATTTGCATTTTTAAACATATTCATTGAATATAAGAATTTTATTTTTTTCTTGTGGGAGCCTTCTTTAACTCCCAAAGCTTGATGGGCACGGAAACAGAGCCATTTGGTTCTGAAATATGCAGTAAACAGGCAACAAGTGTGTAAAATGAAGGTAGATGAAATATTGTAATGGGGTTTTAATGTGAATTAATTGTATTTCTCCAGTATATACCGAATTTTTACTTTTACGCAACAATAAAAGGCAAGGTTCGTTACATTCCTCATTAGGGGCTGCAAACCTTCTCATAAACAAAAGCAACAGTAAACATTATTACCAGCAATTAGCATTATGCAAAATAGGAGCGTGGGTTAAGACACAAAATAATGGAACTGTGCTGAATGTGAGCAGAGGATTGCCATAGAGACTGGCTGACCGAGAGATCGTTATAAGGACAAAGTCGTTATCTCTGGCTGGGGATCTTTATTTCACAATTTAATAAATGATGTATTTGGCAACTATCTCAATCTTCTCCTTTGTCCGTTATGATTTACATGTCTTGTGGGGCGGGTAGCCGCATCTGTTCTCTTACAGGGCACTTACTGAAGGATGCTCTAAATGGATGTGAACGACTACTGGATAACATTTGGATAGCGGAAGCAATTTCTATCATAAAGAACTTTTTTATTATAATTTTTTTATTCATTGGATTCAATTCTTTCAATATTAGAGCACCATCACATCTAAACTACAATGGGTGGTGGCTTTAACCCCTCCTACCAACCTTTATTTGCTCTTGTTGCAGTAAAAAGCACTGGGGACTAGTGACATCACTGGATCTAAAATAAGATATTGAAAGGTTTAAATAAAAACCTGTTATTATGATGTTTATAAGGCGGAAAGGAGAACCAAGTAAAGCAAAATATAAGCAGGTGAAACTTTGAAACTTTACATACTTCTATTACAGGGTGGGGGTGCCAAGTCTGGCCCGATTGCTATCATACAGTATTTGGCTTGAGATAGTCAAATGTTTTTTTTAATTCGACCATTTCAAGTTAATTGCAAAGCCGCTGAACATGGTATCATCACCAAATTTGCTGGAGATGTAAATATGGGGTTGGGTACACTACAAAAAAAAAGTATGGCACAAATAGTGTTTGTATTAATTAAATGCAAAGGCAAAATTTCAACTTTTATTTAAACTTAATTTATAAAACTAAAAACTACATGTGCTAGAGCAAAACGTACCCACAGCAATGTACCCACATTGGTGATGATACCATTGGTGATGATACCATTTTCAGAGGCTTTGAAATCAGCTCACAAAGTCATCTAGTCAAAAATTTGACCATCTCTATTTGGCCTGCATGAATGCAAAACCTGTTTGTTTGTTTACCGGTTCATCTGATTAGAAGGAAAAACTTCCTCAATTGTGATTTTTTTACAATTAATATCAAGAAATAAATACGTCCTTCTGAAAGTGTCTTTGTTGCCAACAGTGACCTGTCCTGGTTTCTGATATTGCTTGAACTCTGCCTGCCCTGACCTCGAATTGTCCCTGACCATGACTACACTTTATTGGACTGACCTTTTGTGTATGTCCTTGTCTTGTTCTCTGACTTACCCAATAAAGCCTTTCAAAAGGATATCCAGATTTGTGTGCCCTGGCACGTTACATTCATACTTACTGATCCACTGAGTGTACTATGGTTTCGTTATATCTAGCAAATTAACTCAATGGAATTTTTGGAGCTCATCCATCTTCATCTCTTTTTTGGAGCACTGTATCTGCAGAGAATCTGCTTTGGATGCATACAAACCACAGGGTCAGTGAATATCAGTAAGTATAAATCTCATAGGTTAGGTCAGTGTGGGGGGGGGGGGG
>CM070038.1:46679493-46692069 GCA_036250615.1 Ptychadena robeensis
ATTATGCATATTTTATTTCTTTGGCCAAAAAGCCAAAACTGAGGAAACCAACAAATAACACAAAGTATTTAAATAAGCCATGCACTAAATATATTCGAATGTCATCGGCTTCCAAATCAAGGGTTAGAGATCACCAAGAGATCGCTGATCATATTAAATTGCAGTGGACAGAAGTTTAGTGATCACATTTTATCTCTGCCTACACACTATAAAAGAAATATAGTTTATACAAGATGTAATCATTCTTTCTGCAATGGTCCCTTATGTGATGAGGGAGGAAAAAAAAAACAGATAATGTTATATTAAGTAACTATAATTTACAGTAATGTATTTAACAAAATACTCTCCGAGGCCGGGAGATTGATGAAATTTTCTATTAATCATAAACGGGAACTGGCTGATGAATATCTGGAGATGAATTTTAGTCTTTTTACCGTAATAAGTATACAATTATGTCCCAGGTTTTTTTTCCCTCTTCATAAAGGCTGCTCGCGGTCCCCTGTTTCTCCGGCGTTTAGTGACGATTAACTCAGTGACACATTTATCTTGCTTACAGTCGTCAAATACAGTCAATTTAGTTTTATGATTATAGCTTTTATTATTTTTTATTTCCATAAGTATTAAAAACTGAAAGTACAGTGTTACTTACTATACAATATACAGTATATGGGATCTGTTTTATCTGCCAATTTATTTTTAATGCTGTTTATTCAGTTGTTCAGTCCTGGAACTTCTGGAAGACAGTACGGCAAGTCCTGACTAGTTAACATGTGCATGACAGCAAGATAAGAAAGTAGGTACTCAATTTACAGACCATTAGATGCCCTTTTCCCTACTAAAAATCAGGGGGGAAAAACTGCCTGAATCTTATGGTCCAAATGTGTCTTCACTCTCCAGGCAATAAGATTAGCCTGGGAGGTGTAGGAGCTGTCAGATGGAAGATCCACCCACGGGCAGATATCCAATCTTGTTTTCCTGCTCTAAAAATTGGGTGCATCTTAAAGTCAGGTGTGTCTTATGGTCCGAAAAATACGGTATGTTACACCCTTTGTAAAAAGTAGGTAAGGCGCAAAGTCATGTTGCTATTTTTTTATTGCTGTCTTTATTCTTGCCACATACATTCACTTGTGTGTCCTGATGAGGGAAGATGAGAAGCAAATGGTCAATTTGATCAGCAGATCAATAAGTACTTCTCTCTTTGGATAATTCCAAGCAAAAAGTGAGGCATGATTAAATGATCCTGATGAGAGAAATGCACACAGGTCAAATTAATGAGTTCTCCTGCAGTAGAACATTACCTAAGAGGGCTTTCCATTTCTAGTCCAGACTATTGTCACCCAGACATAAAATTATAGGAAACAGAACCAGAACAACAGAGGCAAGATAAGTCCTGTGCACTTCCTGTTGAATCACCAGGAAAGGAAGTAAAGAGAAATCAATATAAAACACATCAAATCCCTTTCAATCTCTCTGTCCCATTTATTAAGCTCTACCGCCAACTATGTTTTGCAGGGACCACCCTGATTGGATACAGATTGAAACCCTCATTTTAGTTTTTACATTTATTTAAGATTGTTATGTATATGGTGAACTTAAGAGGAAACAATTACAGATGTTTTTTACCTTTTCATACTCCAACTCCATACATCCAACATACCATTTGTAATGTATGTTGTTATCAAAGGTAATGCATCAAACCAATAAAGATGGACAACTCTAGAGCAAAAAAATAACAGTTGGTTCCATAGAATGAAAAGTCTCTTTAATTGAAACACAGTTTGGAGAAGGGGCATTTCTACACCCTGGTACCCAGGGAATATGAGAACTCCATTGAGAAAGGGAAGATATATAATAAACAAAGTAAAATTTTAGAGCATTGCACCCAAATGTTTTTCTGGCCTTTTAGAACTTTTGAAATTATTGAAGCAGTGTCTTACGCCACTCTTCCATGCGTATTCTCCTTTATCACTATATTTGAGAAACCTGAAGGTTTGGAAAGCCACTGTGATAATTTGCTCCCCATTACTCCCATCTGTCATTTCAAGGGACATATCCACAGAAACACATTCAACTTTTGATTCATTTCAGTTCTTGCCCTCCTGGTCCTCATTTTTTACTTATATTTCTCCTCTTCCATTACCCTCTTGGCCCCTGTCCTCACTTGCCTCTCTCTCGAACTTCTCCTTTCTACCTCTCCCCTGCCTTTAGTAAGAAAAATCTATGTACCCTTCAGCAAAGTTAACGGCATCTTAGACCTTTTTCACTGGGAGAAAAAAAAATAAAAAAGTTCTATTTGTTCATAAAGATGAAAGGTTTTATGAGACAGCAGAAAATGTCACTGAGAATTCTGCAAGGGAGAAAAATGAACCTTTCGCACTTGCCTTCCCATGAGGAACACATCAGAGGAATAATATCCCCACGCTGTGCAACTTCGAATGAGGTTGCCTCGCGGAAGCGGGGACAGGCTCACAGGTGGCGCAGCAGGACGTAACCAAGGGGTGGGCAATGCAGGGAGATGGCGTCATGGGAGACAAGTGTAGCGTGCACATAACGGGTTGAGAGAGCAAGGTGGGTAATTGATGCATGTGTGCTAGAAGGAGATGGAGAGAGATAACTTTCAACGGAAAGAAAAAGTGAGGTGGCTGCGCTATCTGGCAAGGAGAAAAATAAAGAGGGACCGCAGAGGTTATGAGAAGAACGGAGCGAGATAGAGAGATAAATGGCGCTGTCAGGATGAAGCAGTGGTAGATGAGGAGATAACTGTGTTCTGCAATCCCTTATGGAAGTTTTTTCCCCTTTTTTATAATCACAGCTGAAAGATTCGTATATAACCCAACATCAAGATTCTTTACAGCGTGTTTTACCCTTTAATGGGTTTGGAACTGGTCTTTACTATTATATAGCCAGTCAAGATGAGGAAAACCAGCAGCCTTTCCAACCTGAAATTCCATTGCTAAATAATACTAAATCTAAGAGCTGAGGTGCACTTCAACTAAATCTAAGAGGCTCTGGTGCTCCAATTGCTTTAGACCTCACTGAAATACATCATAATAAACATTATGACAGAAAACCATTATTTCTCTACATATTTCTATATTTCTCCAATAAAGAAGTAAGCTATGGTTTACAAAGATTTAAAAAGGACTCTGTGTATACCAAAATTTGACCGCTATGTGGCAAAGAGTACTAGTGTTGCCTGTGTTGGCCTAGGTCAGGGATGGCGAACTTATAGCACGCGTGCCAGAGGTGGCACTCGGAAACCCTCTCTGTGGGCACGCAAGCTGTCAGCCATCACAGGAAAGATGTGCAGCCTATTGGCTATCAATGTTGTTAGTTATCGTCCCCTCCCTTCTAATTGGTTTCAGTGCCCAAAACCCTCTTCTATTCTATCTAATAAGAAAGTAGAGTGCACTGTACTTTGAGATTAATAAGTGGGGGTTGGGTTTCAGTTTGGGCACTCTGTCTCTTAAAGGTTCGTCATCACTGGCCTAGGTTTTTTTCACCCCCCCCCCCTCCCACAATGGTCTTATGTCAATTGTACCATATACCATCTAGGGTTGGTCAAATAGTTTTGACTAACTTACTTTGTGAGTTGACTGCACAGCCCCTGAACATACTATAAAAAGATGTCAAGAAGGGTTGTGTGAACATTTTTAAAAAAGTTTTTTCGTTTTTTTATAAATTAAGTTCAAACTCCAAGTGGAAATTTCAACTCGACTTTAAACTTAAGTTATGAAAAAATGTTTGTGCTAGAGCAATACTTATTTTTTGTCGTATACCCTTAACCCTCCTCCACATCTCCAGCAAGTTTGGTGGAGATACCATGCTCAGGGGCTTTGCAATTTACTTATAGAGTTGAACTAACCGAATAAAAAAAATACTGTTATCTAGAAATACTCTTACTTTTGTAAATCCCATGTAGATAGATCTGGCATAACAACAAGTCTACATTATGAAATTGCCACTGTGTACCTTCATTGTAGTCTGATTCCTGAATAGATATGGTCAGTGTGATCCCAACATTTTGACAATAGAATGCAAACTGTGTGCAGACTAAATTCGGTCAGTAAAATACAGACGTTGTACTTGATTGGCTCGGTTTCATTCGGCATTCACTCTACATTCATTTGCATGCTAATGTAAAAATGTTGATGTTTTATTGACTTTTTATTGGTTGCTTTGACTTCTTGCACTTACCCCTCGCTCCATAAAATGAATGGGTTAGATGAATGAAGAAAAAAGTCCTTAATGAGTTCTGGTTTCTTATGCCTCAGGGGTTTTAATAGCTCTCAGCAGTAAGATGACAGACCCAAAAGTCCAGGATACTGGTCAAGCAGACAAAATGGCTGACTTTACAAAGGATGAATGACTGTAATGCTATAGAGTCAGAATTCCGTTGCCACAGCAAAGTTACATGGCACAAAATCTGTACATGTTGGATAATGCAGCGTGTCAGAGCTTTGTAGCATCGACTGAATTCCCAGAACATCATCATGAATGTCGACTTTGCTTCTAAGCTGCATGGCAATGAAAGCACAAATGTCCTTGACAGACGCGGAAGTCTAGATAGCTGTGGGAAAAATAAATGGCTGTTGAGAGGAGGACATGACTATTGACAGAAGACAAGATGGAAACGAGGGAAAGAATATACCAGGACAACACCGCCTGTGCACTGGGTTTCCAAGACATGAAGCTGCTTGACCCATCAGCCGAGGGCCAAACAAAACGTGCTAGTCCATAAATATGGTGGCTATACATATGGTTTTCTTTTTTACGTTTTTTTTTCTTTTTCACCAATTGTCGGTTTTTTACCTTGTGACCCTTCTAGCAGCACACTTTTTTGGCCAAGGATGACAACACTTATTTTCTGCGCCTGTGGAGGAACACAAGGCATCATTTTCGAACACTTTTGATTGATAAAATCAGGTAACAGGGAATCTATTTTCAATGGACTACCTAAGCTATGTTTTTTCTAAGACAATTGAAGGGTAAAATTGAACCAACTAGATAGTTGTTACTATAACAGGTAAAGGAGAATAGAATCTGTAAAAATTTTCCCTTAGAAAATGTTATACATTTTTTTAAGCTTGTAGGTTTGTTGATTTGGTTGATTAAATCAATATGCAATTTACTTATGTGTGGCACTTGCCGCTAGCTGACTCCTTGCAACTCTATAAAGCAGAGCAAGCATTATTCTTTTCATACATATGCCCTGTGTGTATGATTAACCCTACAAACTGGTGTCTAGATACTAAGTAAGCTTTTGATCCTTAGGCAGTGCTCACAGGATTGTATTTAATATTTCATCCCAGCTGAAACTGCCTAGGCTTTCAGGTACATGCAGCCTATTCATGTCGTCTCTACGCATGGTGATTATAGTATCAATATACTAAGCTATAAGTTGTGATATTTGACATAACGAAATCTACTTTCAACCAGGTGAATGTTATTCTAACTTTTCAAATGGCAGCCATTACTAAAAATAACTGCTGTGGTGGCAAAAAGTTATAGCTTAGGGAATTGAGCTATGAAATGTGAAATCAGAATGCACGCAGAAAGCGAGATTATTGTTCGTTTTTGCCCTGCGGTCAATTTTTCTACAGCCTGCCTGGAAAAAGGTGATGGCTGTGTGTTAATTGGTCTACAGAGAGTCACGTGACCCCCTCAGGCAGAACCCCCGCAGTCGTGCCGTTGGAATTACCCAGATGGCCAGGCGGAAATAAACAGAGATTCCAGGAAAAGGCATCCCTACTACATGGCACGCTCTCAGCTATGCTTCACTTAAAGGGACTTTTTTCAAATTTAAAGCCATGTCTGTTTTTCTCTAGATTAACTTTTTTTTTTTTTTTTGCTGCATATAGAGTGCTATAAAATGTGGAACAATTTACATCCAAAAGTGGTTCACTACATTAAGACTTTTATTAAGATGATTACATTGGCTTTTGTGAAAAGCACTTACATGGGGAACCAAACCTTTTTTTTAATGAATGTATAACTTGCTTTCAATATCACATGGTTCTGAACTTGGCTTGCATGGTTTGTATTTAAAGATGTTCACTTTTCTCATCACAGAAGGTTGTGACGTTTGTGGCCTGTATTTCCTCTAGCAACAAGATTCAAGTTTTTCATTTTTATAATCCCTGCAACATGTTAATAATGGAGCAGAGAATGCATGCTGGAGTTACACCAGCAACAATAACTTAATGGCAGGAAAAAGAATATATTTGAACAATGCCACTCTCTTAAGCCCCCCATGCACCTTTCTTACCACAGCCATGTAACCATGTTTGGGGGCTTTAGACATGTCACAGACCCATTAGAAACAGTAGAACATATTTGGAGAGAATAGAGGGCCCAATCTTCAAGACAGTTAGCTTTAATGGCACTATATACTCTGTACTCTGTAGTAGATGATATGGAACCACTAAAGCCCAATCTCTTGGAGATTGTCCCCCTCTTTTGAGGAGTTCCCACCTAATACTTTTGACTGAAGAAAGAAGATGATAATAGCAGAAGATACACCTAATGCGAGGACAGCAGGGGTGCCATAATGTACTCCCTCCTCCTAGTCAGGAACTATACAGATTCTGTCTGGCTGAAGATCTTTATAGTGCAGGTCCCAGTAAGTACATTTTAGCTTTTGGCAGGTCCAACAGTCATGCGGAATAGTTGGGGATGTTTTTGGCTTTATTCTATTCCTTCAGAAAATAAAGCGAAATCTCCATGACAGAGCCACAGATATTTTTTAAAACCTGACAGAGGTTGGGCTTTAAATCATTAAACAGGATGTGTCCTGGTGGTAAAAAATCTACAATACTGATGTAACATATGGCAACCAAGAATAAAAATAAACAGCAAGCCTCATATTATTTCTGGGCTCTCCTCATGCATGGTGACTAAGTCCCTCGCCCTAGCGGGTTATACTCTGAATAGCAGCTGCGGAGGTTGTCAACACAATTACCCACACTCAGGCAGGCCTTGTCAAAGGTTGTCTGATAATAGGTTTAAGAGCTGAAGCTAAAACACATATCATCACGCTGAACTGTAGTTATGGTTCACCTCTAAACACAGCTTACAGAGCAGCTGGGCATCCATTTTGCACTAAGTTATTCTTAAATGGCTGCCCAAATTGTCATCCGGGGTTGGCATAAAGATTTTCTAATCCTGAGCAGCTAAGCACATTGAATAGTAATGTACAAAAAACATTTGTGAACATTTATGAGCACCGCAAATAACTGCGTTGGTACCAGGATAATGTAGATGCCAACCCTGGATAATGTCTGGTTTGAGATGGCATGCTTCTGCAGAAAAAAAAATATGAACTGTGGTGGACAAGTTTTTTATTTTTCTATTCCCATCATCAATAAAAATCTTCTCTCTTTGAAGATTTGACATATTAGTGTGAATAAAAAAATGTGCCCTGAAGCGACAAGGGCATATAGGAAACCAGATGGTAAATGCTTTGTGCCCACTAAAACAATGAAAGTGCAGCCTATGTCATGTCATCTACCCTTTGGCTTCACAGGTAAATATTTTTACATCACAAATAACTGTCCTTTCTTCCCACAAAATATAACCTTGGCTTCATAGTTGGATTAGGTAATTAAAGCTCTGTCATGTTCTGACCTTGTCTTTCTCTATTAGATATGACACAATCAAATTTAACCTCCTACTCGCATAACGAGCTGGGACAATGCCCACTGCGCAATAGCCCTTTACATCTCAGAGACCTCATTCGCCAGTTGTGCCAAGCATGTCCAAGCAGCTGCATGTAAATAGCCAGTCCACGAGGCCTAGTTAGTAGAAAATCAGGACACATGTTTACTTTATGGGCTGTGAAATAATAGGAGGCTGGGGGGGATTACCCACAAACCATCAGTCAGAGGAATCCAGTGTTGTGGAAAATGTCATTTTGAGCGCCATTCTTTTAGGCTATTGTGGGCCAAGCTTCCCTCCCAGCTGACCCACCACTGGTTTAGCTGTAACCAAAATGAACCAATCATTCATTTTTTAGAAGTTAAAGGTATAATAAAATGCCAATGATCACGTCACCCCTAACTTGTCCATTGCTCTTCATTATATGGTGTGGGGTTGATAGGTGAAACGGGGAAATCAAAGGTCAGGGGGGAGCATTGAAAAGAGCAGAAAGGAAAAAGGAGACATTAGAAGGGGGAGGAGGTAGGAAGTAAGAAGATAGGAAGGAGGATACAAAAATAAGAAAAAGAGAATGCGGGAATCACAAGTATTTTCAAAATACAAATTCTAGACTAACCATGATGTCAGCTTTCTTTTCCATTGCCTCTATGACATGACAGCACTTAGGAGTTCTTGATGACGGTAAGCATATGGCTCAAGGGGAATTCCTTGCTGCTTATACATGGGCAAAGTGGAGTAATAGGTCATTACTTCCACCCTTGACAGGGATAATGACAAATTGTCACCCAGTGGGGATTGAGACCCTAACTCCTTACCAGTCAGCTCCTTTCAGTGAACCATTAATGGCAGATCCTTCAAGAGTGAATGTCACATGGCAAAAACCTATGCGATAAGCTTGGGGAGTTATTTCCATTCATAAAAACCAAGTAATGTAGACATTTCTAATGAATTTTAGAAAAAATACCACAGCAAAATGTGGCCATACTTGGCCACCATAACACAATTGCCATGTGTCAATTCATTGACGCTTGGAAGATTGAAACTTTAACACTTTTAAGTGACACTATGGTCACCAAAAAAAGAATCAGAAGAGTTATTACAGTCAAGTCTAAGCGGATCATGTTTTGAGTATTGGCTTTGGTAAAGTGCTCCAGCCTTCATTACAATTTTTAATGTTTTACAGTACCAGGTCTTTCAGGTGATCTTGTCACCCTCTTGTGTATTATTGTTCTATCTGTGAATGGGGTAACTCTTGCAGCCCAAAGGTAGTAGAGACGCCTGCCATATGGGACAGGGGAGGACAGTGTTCTGAGGTCTCAATCCCCACTGTTGTTTACCCTCCTAAACCTAGAGGGAGCCCAAGCTTTGAGGAGATAAAAACCCCACACTCTACCACCCAGGTGGTCAGTATCACTTTAAAGGGTTTGTAGACCCCATCTAGAAGCGTGCGGGGTACTCTTTGGAGCCATTGCATAGACTGTTCCCTGAAAGAAGGGGGATCTCTCTGAGGAATGACTCTAGATAAATGGACTGTACTCGTTTTCTCCTGTTCTCCAGTTAGGCCTGTGGCCTCATTTGTTCTGTTTGAATTAAAGTCTGTTGTTGAAGTTACTGGTGTGTGGTTCCTGTGTTCGCTACCTGAAACCTGCTCTCACATCTATTGATCCCTACATCAACAGTGTGGCATGTACGGATGTTGCAGTCCTGTTAGCAAGTACTTTAGCCTGACTTAACCCGCAGGTCACACCCATGAGGATCTGACATGTGTTTGCTTCTTTGCAATGACTAACTCCAGGAACAAGCAGTGTGCCCACTTAGTGAGTACAAGAGGCTTGTACCCAGCTCCTTTCTATAGGACTTTAGCAAAGCTGCCATCACTCATACAGTTATTACAGTGGTGGCTTTTGAAAATGGAAGTCTACAGGGCAAAGCAGTTGACGGATGACTGTCCACACAAAGATAGGAAGGAATTTATAGGCAGCAGTGACTTTCAAGCTGCTCGAAACCCTCTTTTATTCTTCTGATTGTAGCATTCCTAACAAATCACTGGCAAATTAGTCGGAGGCTGTAGATGTTCCACCTGCCGGATAACCACGATCTGGGGACTTGTGTTGTTTATGGAAAGTATCAGTTTTTTTGATGAAAGCGCAATGGTCTTTTCCATAAATATTTATAAAGGCAATTTTACAGAAGGTAACACAATAAACCATGTTGAAATGCATCGGCGTGCCATCTGAGGTCACATAACTATTGTTTATGGATAAAATTACAGCATCTCCCAGGCACACTCATAAACACTCCTGACTTTATTTAATAACGAAGTAGTAATGGATTATGTGTACATACTAAAGCAAATGGAAAGTCCCTGTTGCCCCAGGAAACCAATCCGATTGCAGCTATTATGTTTAAAGGAGGGGGTTATTGGATAGCTTTTTTGTGATTGGCTGCTAAGACTGACTGATTACTGCTAATGTGAATAGTGACCAGTTCTCCTGAAAAGACAACATGTCTAAAGCTTTTAGTTATTGTCCATTATAAACATTGCCGACTTAATCAGCAGCCAGAATTCCTGAAGAACTGAGTTTATAAAGCTGACTCTACACATTACAATCTGGTTGTACAATCAGCTTTAGATCAATTGTGTAAAAGTTTGTTTGACTGGATACAATTCATCATCTTACATTTTATAGCTTTTGCAACAATAAATAAGGCCATCAGGAACACAACGGAGGCTTGCGTGGATGTCAGCGGATCCCAGTGCATAGTGGAGCCCTAGCCATAGATAATTTATTAATTACAGGCTAGCCTACAATTTAACCTAATCAGTGCTGATTATTGGAAGACAAATAGAAGACTGTAGTTTTACACAAATGACCACTTGGATCCTTTGCAATAACAATCAAACCTAGCGATTTGCTATTAATGTATCATGGTTGGTGGAGTGGGAGAATTGTCAGGTCAGTTGGTTGCAGAGGCAGGGCCACATGAAAAAGTGGAAGGAGTCTTAGGTCACTGGGCTACAAAGTCAGTGAAGGGGTCATATTGGGACTTGGGAAGAGTGTCAAGTCTCCTTGCTACACAGTCAGTATAGGGGCTACATGGGGAATTGGGACGATTGATAAGTCGCCTTGTTACAAAGTCAGTATGAGGGCTATGTCGCCTTGCTACAAAGTCAGTATATGGCCTACTTGGGGAAATGGAAGTGTCAGAACACCAGGCTACAGAGGCCTAGCAATAGAGATGAGAATAAGAGAATGAGAAAGAGGCTTTATAGGGAAGTATGAAAAGTGCCAGGTCACTGTGCTACAGAGGCAGAGGAGTGCCTCACGGGGAAGTAGCAGGAGTGACAAGTCACTGGGCTACAGAGGCAGAGGAGTGCCTCATGGGGAAGTGGGATTAGTGTCAGGTCACTGGGCTACAGAGAAAAAGGAGGGTCTTATAGGGAAATGGTAGGAGTGACAAGTCACTGGGCTACAGAGACAGAGGAGGGTCTCATGGGGAAGTGGGAGGAGTGTCAGGTCACTGGGCTACAGAGACAGAGGAGTGCCTCATGGGGAAGTGGGATGAGTGCCAGGTCACTGGGCTACAGAGAAAAAGGAGGGTCTCATGGGAAAATGGGAGGAGTGGTCAGGTCACTGGGCTGCAGAAGGCTTTCCATGCATTTTGTGGAAAGCTTCCTTCTGCCAATAGTAAACAGATGACATCATCTCAGCTTATACCATATACCATATGGGCACACTTACATACTAGAAATAAAACTAGGATACATTTCAGAATACAGCTGAAGCACAATTATGAATTCGAAATTAGCACCTCTACATGTATGAGTTCAGGTCCACTTTGACCTCCTGGGTGTTGAGCCGTATCGGCTTACACACCGATACTTCCGGGTCCACCCTGATGACATCATATAGGGGATAGGCGGTGCCATTGACCTCCATAGAGGAGGCATCGCTTTTTTAGAGCACACCTCCTCCATCAGTGGGGACATCGGGGACATGTTCCAGGTCTAGAGGAAGGCAGGAAATTGCGATAGATTACAAAAGTGCGCCACATCTGAAACATCCCCGAGGTTAAGGAGATTTTCCTCTAACTTCCTGTTGTTACAGGAAGCGGAGCACAAACCACAAAATAGGTTACGGTTAGATCCTCTGTTGGATTGCTTTCTGTGTTTCCTTGTTATAGAGTATTTTGTTCCTCATCTATCCCCCTACAATCATAATTATAGAAGATCTTTTATACGAAGTGCATTCACCCATTTCTTCTTTTCTTGTTAACCTCCTGAAAGCCGTCCATGATCCAGTCAGATTCTCGGTTTTACAGTTTTACATTCTCAAGTCACAGTCCACCGGACTGCAAAATAATTCAATCAGCGCGATTCGTACAGTGAATTTAATTAAGCGATTCTGCAGATTCACAGGCTGCTCTCTCCCATCTTTTTTCCCCCTGCACTCATCACCTGGCATCATACGCTGTAGGAAAGGAGCAGGTCGAGTCCCTGGGGACATGCAAATGATCAAGCATGCGGGCAGCCAATCAGAGCCCAGGAAGATCATGTGGCCTTTATTGGCATGCACGGTGCTGCAATTATTGCTGAACAAAACAGAAAAAAAGATTTAGGTCAGAAAAGAAAAATTCAAACTGCCTAAACTGAACAGCTATTTTTAGGCCGTGGCGGATTTTACATTTCAAATGTTTTCCAATGAATATTTATTAACAAGGCGTCTGATTGAAGGGCAATAGCGAACTGATTTGGGCTCATTGATGCAGCTGTAGTACATGGTACTGCGTGATGACGGGATTATGTGTGGCCTGAGCACGTCGCCAGTATACGGCTGTCAGAGAAATGAAACATTCAGACACGTAAGGAGGCTAATCCTGATTGATTTCATTCCAACACCAATTAGTGTCTCCAGAATA
>CM070038.1:46705090-46730625 GCA_036250615.1 Ptychadena robeensis
AGAGGATGATGTGGTCAAAATACTCATTTGCCTAATAATTCTGCACTCCCTGTATAAGTTTATCGATAAAAAGTTACATGAAACCAAACTTGCTGTTTATGTCAAGCCTGTTTTAATAGCAAATTATGTCCCTGTTTGGCAAATGTTCCACCAGAAATAAAAAGTTTCAAATATGATCAAAAATGTTTTTTTTTGGCCTATGTCTACTATAACTATTTTTTCAATTTGGTTAGTTGCTGTTGGGTTCTAGTAACCCAGTGGTCCAAAACTGGGGGGAGCGAAGGTATTCCAGGGGGATGCAGGCCCTCATTCTTAACCTGTGTTTGAATAGGGAGGGGGCTCAGGTTGGATAATGTTCCTAAATAGGAAAGGGGGGCCCTGCAAGGAAAGTTTGGGAACCCCTGCAGTAACCCAACATTCCTGGAAGCGTCAAAAATGAGGGTCTTTCAGAAGCTACTGCAGAAAAATCAGGAAGACACGGGAAGACACCAGAGAGGAGAGAATTCTCCTTTTTTTTAGGAATTAAGAATATTTATTCTTAATAGGGTTGTTCTAAAAATATCTGAAAACAGTTTCTCTTAGAAGACACATCACCATTTCTATAGTCTCCCTTAAAATGTGTCTGCAGCCTGTACGCATTGTATCTGTTTTGGTACGCTTGGCTGGATCTCAGTATTTCCCTACGCGTTTCATGACTCTTCAGACATTTAAACCAGAGCCATCATCAGCCTTTTTTGCATAATGATATTTACGTTTAAGAATTGCCCCGGGTAGAAAATGTTAGTTTTCTCTTCCATAAAAAAAGAAATTAGCATAGATTTCCATGGTGCTGCTGTTCCTATCTCGAGGAACAGTCTTGTCTCGACTGGCATCCCTGCGTTCGATCCGGAACTTTACTCAGCAGTCAATGTACACAAAAGGCGGCTATGTTATCATTCGCAAATTGAATATATTTCTATTGTGCTTCCCGGGAGGAGAATAAATATGTACTGTGCAGCTGTGTAAAGATGAGTGTGTCATATTGGGGCAAAGTATGGTGCAAACTGGAGATGGTGGGATAGGTAGGCATTGAACTTATTGTATTCTAGCATTGAGGTTTTGTTGCTTTTATGACTACAGAAGCTAAATCCTGCATACAACAACAGTCTGGGGTCTATTTATAAATGTTTTCACGCAGGAGTCACACAACTTTCTCACATTTTTTTAATTAGCTACAATTGGAAAAAATGTGCAAACTCTGAGTAGACTTGTAAATCTGGTGTAAAAAAAACATAAATTATAAATAAACTCCTAAAAGAATATCAACAGGCATATACCTCTTTTGTGTAGAACAGTTTAAAGGTTTATATTTTTGAAACTTTCTTGCTGTCTACAATACTGGAGGACAGATTAAAGCAGGGTACAGACCTGCAGATATGGGCCACTTTGAGCACCGTGCACACTCAAGGCCATCTATCTGGCCCATATAATATGCGGCCATCACTGTTTTCGAGCGGGATTAATCATTTCTGCTCGAAAACAGCCATATCGGACATGACCGTTAATACGGCCGATGTCTGCTGCTTTACATGGAAACTGCGGGTCTCCATGTAAAGCATCGGCTGAACTGGGGAGAGAGGAGAGCTGTCAGAGCTCAAATATCGAACCATCTGTTCCCTGCTTTAGACCATCCTATTATGCAAAGCAACGGACATCGACCGTATTTAATGGTCATGTCCCATATACCTGTTTTAGAGTGGGATTGATTGGTCCCACACAAAAACTGGGATGGCCACATATGATATGGGCCAGATAGATGGCCGTGAGCATGCACGGTGCTCGAAGCGGCCATCGATCTGGCCCACATCTTCATGTGTGTACCCTGCTTAAGTCTGTTCTAAATATCTGAAATGCAATCATAAACTTTACACACCTGGGCGAAAAGAGACATTCAACATTTGTTGTTTTTTTTTTGCTGTGCAGTCTAATGCTCTATGTACACAACCATGTTAGGAATTAGGAGGCACTAAAATAGCAGCTGGTATTTTATTTCAGTGGGATTACTGGGTAGCTTTGTGAAAATATTGCTTTTGATCTGCCACCTTTGTTTTAAATGTCTTCAAAAAATATCTTAAAATGTTAACTGTTTGTTCCCTAATGTATTAAAATGATTTTTTGTATAACCAATATAGAATTGATGCTTAGTACTAATTTATAGGAAGGAGCTCCAACATTAAAACATATCACAGAAAGGGTAGGACCTCTGTTAATGTTTTATTGGTGTCTGTGACCATAAAACATTGTCTGCAGAAGTCCAGGTGAACTATGAATGGGATATGAGGAAATGGTGGTCACCAGGGACTGATACTTAAACTATGGATGGAGAAAAATGTAGCTGCCTAAAATAAAGATGGTTTCTTATTGGTTAACTATAATACATATGGTCTGTTATTGATAATAAATATGGTCTCTTATTGGTTTCCTATGATAAAGATTATCTCTTAATGGTTATCAGTAATAAATATTGTCTCTTATTGGTTGCCTATAATAAAGATGATCTCCTATTCGTTGCCTAAATCTAAGCCCTATGTTCCTACATGTATTTTAGGTCCAAACCATTCATCCAGGGACCATTTATGTGCTGCAGTGTCTTAACACCCTCTACCTCAAATGGAGGTAATGGTCACCAATCGAAGGCAAATCCAGAGATAAAACAACATGTTTTAATCTCATCATTTTTCAGGTTTTTGAATGAGGTTTTGTTAGGAACATTTTACTATGTCTTTTGTCAACAGGAGGTAATGTCCTATCTTTTTTGGCCCAATGACACTTAAAGATGATATTTAATTAATCGGGTTCACTAGAGAGATAGGGAGATGTCAATTCAAATCTGACATGTTCTGTTCTCTTCCTATTTGTTAAATACTGTTTAGTATTTTTGCTGGTTCTTATGCCTTTGCGGAGGTTTCCATTCCCCTGCTATCCTGGGGATAGGGGCATGACAGCTACATAACAGCATTTCCCTAATATCTCAGGTGTCACCAAAAAGTAACCAAATGGGTTCTCGCCTTCTCCACACTAAAGATAAGATTTGACTGGGTTTGATTTTAAAACATAATTTAATTTAAAAAAATCATGTTATATCTTCCCTCACCTAGACTTTTGCTTTTCCTGAGGGATCACCCCATCTCAATTTTGTCTGCCAGATGATTTGCTTCTCCTCCAGAATAGACCTAATGCACAGCAAGGAGCAAAGGGCTAAGTGCTAAACAACCAATCAGAATCCATCTCTATTATGGGCTCCTAGCACCATTTATTGGGTACATTCCTCTGTCTGTACAAGAAAAAGTAATTCTGTAGCAGACCGAGTGCTGGGATGTCTCAGACACTGTCTTTGATATTTATACGTATAATGTGATACAATATTGTGTGTTTATGTAGCTACTAATTTCAGCACAGCGGTGGGTGCCAAACAATTAGATTTCCCACTGGCCCCATATCTGTCTGACTCTGCACAGCCGTAGATTTAATTTCGCCAACAGACATGTTGACGCTGTGAGTCAGCAGAGTAAATTACTACAAACAGGCCGGCTTCTTTCTTTGTTCTTATTACAGGGAACCCATTGTAAGGTCACAGGACACTTATTGCAATATAGGGCTGATTAGGAACCCGAGGGCTGCGAAGCTGGGTGGGAAAGAAGAAAAAAACAGCTTGGGTATCCAGAGATTACCAGTTCAAATGTGTGCACTAGACAAAATAGGTCAAATGGCAAATAATGTTTGTACGTAAATGCCGATTTGAGTTGTCCCATGTTAGGAGCATTCTATGTATTGAGTGCAAATGAATTGCAGAGTGATGATGCATAGAATCTAATAGAAATGTATTACAACCATGTGCAGCGGTCGGTAATTTTGGAGGTATAGTGGGCTATGTATAGAGTGCAATAGACTTGAATTATGATCATGTTTAGTGGTTGGTCATGTTGGAGATGTAGCATCCTGTGTATGCAGTGTAATAAAAACTGTATTGTGGTCATGTGCAGTAGTTGTCATATTGGAGGTATAGCATGCTATGTGTAGAACATAATAGAATTTTATTATCATTATGTTCAGTGTCTTGGCGGTGTATTGTCCTATGCATAGAGTGTAAGTGTGTAGCGAAATGAAATATATATAAATTATGTATGTGTATGTATATATTTATTGTATAGCTGCCATGACACTGCTGTAAATTACTGTGAATATCAGTTGTTTACTCCAAATAGGCTGCTGGAAAGGGCTGGAGGCTGTTACTTTTCTATTCTGCCCAGTTACTCCTAAACCACACCTCTGGGCAGAGCTTATAAATATAGCTTGATAGATTAATTGACAGGATTTTCAAAGCTCACTTGGAGCTCTCTGCTCCACACAGAAGAACATCTCCTCCTGCCTCTCGCTAGAGAACACCAGAAGAGTGTTCCCAGCCAAGGCCTGAGTGAGAAGACATTTCCACTACTAGTGTAACCTCTTACAAGGACTGCTCTCTTGTGCACTGGGTCTAAAACTCAGGACTTCTCAGCAGTTTCCAGCGACTAGTGAGACTGTTTGTAATATGTTTGGACCCCATCCCTGCCTCGGGTGATGGAAATTGTATATGTAAATATTCTTCCTAGTAAAAGTTATCCCCCTAAAGGTCCTCCTACACCTTACCATCTAACCATACAATTTCTGTTCAACTTTTGTTCAAAACCATGTAATATGAGGACCTTTCTAAACCTTCCAATCACTATGTATTCTTTCAGGGAGGACCCGGCACTACATAGTTGTTGGTGGATCTGAAGGAAATTGTATGGAGTGATCTAAATGTGTAAGGGGGGCTTACCAGACTGTGTAGACATCGCTTAGTTGCTTAATAGCCGCATGAATGACAGTATGCCTGGGCATAGGGCATAAAACCCGAAAAGGACTTGGCTCCAGTTTTTACCCTGGGCAATGCTAGAAGTGTTATATCCAGTAGTCGGTCATGTCAGTGTTGTAGCATTTAATAAATAGGGTAACATATAATACATAAATGAAATATGATCACTAGTCTCCACAAGCCCTTTGTATAGTGTTTATTAGGGGCCTGTTATGTTGGAGATGCAGTTTCTATGTACAGAGTGGAATAGAATGGCAACTTAGTCCTGTCCAGGGGTCTGTAATGTTGGAGGTGTAGTGGTTTATGCATACAGTGAAATAGAGATCTATTATAATGAAACTCAGTGGTTGGTCAAAGTGTAGATGTAGTGTACTATGTAGAGTGAAATGGAATTGTATTATAGTCCTGTCCAGTAGTTGGTCATGTTGGCAGTTAAGTGCTCTATGCATAGAGTAGAATTGAATTGTATTATTATGAAGCCATGGTAGTATAATATTCTATGTGGAATTGTATTGTGATCATCCCCAGTAGTTGGTCATGTTAGATCTATGTTTAGTTCTATGTATAGAAGGTGATAAAATTGTTATATAACCATATTAACTGGTTTGTAGTGCTAAAGAATTTGATTTTCAAAGCAGGAAAATTAAGTGATCAATTGATGAAATTGAAATATTTCAATGTCCTGTATACATAACATACATATCTAGAGTATTTCAGAACTATATTGTTATGTGTTTATGCATCTGTCTGTAATAATTCTCTTCTTCAGTAACTGGGTCCTGTTGAGTCTTTCAAGCACACACATCACATTGGAACATATTAGCCGAAATTGTTTTCAACTTTACAAGGCAGGAAATGTAATTTTAGTCAATTTTAAGATACTGTTTTTGTGAAATGAACAGTTGAAGCAGACATTTCTGTCACCTTACTGACAATTTTATGCATTCAAACAGAGTTGTTATCTCCCAGTTAACACCCTATCCTTAAATCATCCCACTCTCCTCTTGTTTGATTAAGTCCATCCAATAGTTTTCTTTTTGTAGTACTTATCTTCTGATTAATATTAAATGAAAAAAATAAAACAGTTATGTTTATCTGGCTGTAATCACCCCTTAGAAGTAAAAATAAAATGCAAATTGCAAAAGAATGGAAAATGTGTTGATGGGAAATTGTACAATATCGAGGATAGGAAATAATTTTTGCTGACACAAACAGAATAGTTTAGTGTAGCGAAGCCTCATTTTATCTGAGATGCCAAATAGAGTTGGCTGGTAGGACATGTGTCTGTTGACTTAATTTGGTCTCCAACATGTATCTGGACATGTATCTGTTGACTTAATTTGGTCTCCATCATGTTCAAGTTATGAATTTGGTCTCATGCCAACAAGGCACAAGAAAAAGACAGCTGCTTGAGGCTGGGATAACAGTAAAGTTATGGCAATGCATGGTACTGCACTGTCCACATGTCTGTATGTTGTGATGCTATTCATTTTAAATGGCACCCAACACATGAGGCGGTGCACCTGTATTCTGGCACACCTCAATATACAACAACACACTACTATAGAAAAAAATATCTTACTGCCTTAATGTTGAGCATGTGTACAATGACCTATGGGTTAACCATCGGAAATCGGATGCGCTCACCTGGACAGATCGACTAGGACAGGGGTGGGCAAACTAAGGCCCGGGGGCCGGGTCCAGCTCTTAAGCTTTCTTTTCCGGCCCCTTTGTTACCTGTTGAAAAGTTGCTCCCCTCCACTTGTTCTCTGCAATGAGTGCACATAATGCCTAGAGGTGTCCAAATGTTGACTTGAAGACATTGCAGTGGCGTGATCATGACAATGGGCACATCCCCATGGTGACAACAGGCAGTGTCTAGGAGTTTTCTCTGATTATTGCAATTAATGAGCATTTCTTTGTAAGTGCAGGAAATTTAGGACGATAACAACCTCCCTGTGACACATGGTCTATTACACATTACCTCCATCATTAGTGATACCTGGAATTGGCACATTGGAACTATGGTGGGTTGGGCATTACAGGCTCTGGGTCTGGCCCCTTTATCAAATTTAAGAAGCCAATGTGGCCCACGAGTCAAAAAGTTTGCCCACCCCTGGGCTAGGATCACACCACAAGTCAGACCACAATGTAATCAAACTTGTTGGTAAATTCCTGGCCAATCACTTTACTTTGGAAGGGGACCAGCATCCCCATCTAAAGTAATGTCCAACACACAAAGGGTGTGCTTCAATACTCTGGGCGGGGATCTTACCATGTACAGGTACCTATTCTTAGGTAAGAGACCCAAAGCTAGCCTCATACACATCGACGTTTGTCTGATTGATCTTTGATTCAATTGATGTATGCAATTCCAATGTCTTTGGAATTACCACACAATGTAACCGGAGTAAACTCTATGGATCCCTTTCTTATATCTTGTGAACATAATACAATCTGATACCAATTGATTGTAATACCTAGAAAAACCATTAAATACTTGTACAATCACCTGAATTTTTTCAACCATGGTTTGTTGTATTTGATGAATTTCATCACTTTTGGTTGATTGATTCACTAACAAAAGATCAGTTTACTATCAAGCAACTTAAGTAATTGATTACATATTTGAATCAATCGATGACACCTTAACACAAAGCAACCATTCCTTAAATCAGTTTACTATGAGTGGCATAAATACCATTCTTAGTCAATTGTGGTCATGTGACTTATATCCTTCTTTAACTTCAAGGACCAGGCATGTGGGATGACCTAAGCATTTGCAGATCAAATCATTTAAGATGTGACTGCTGTAGTCAAGTTGGTAGTGATTTAAGGCATGTGACGTCAGTAAAACCAAAAGCAAAACATCCAGTTAAGCTATGTGGAAGATCTGACCATTCTAGTACATATCAGCCTGCAGAATGTGGTCACCAAGATCAAGATCAAGCCACTGCCAGGTCTTGACATAACTGCAAATACTAACAGATTAGATTATTTGGAAGGAGGTAATGACATTTTGGGTTTTTTTACTGTCCAAAAATGTTCTACTTTAGGGCAGTGGTTCCCATACTGAGGGGTGAGCCGCCCTGGGGGGACGCAAAGGTATTCCAGGGGGGCGCAGGCCCTAATTCTTTACCTGTGTTGGAATAGGGAGGGGGGCTCGATAATGTTCCTAAATAGAAAAGGGGGGCCCTGCAAGTAAAGTTTGGGAACCACTGGCATAGGAAAAGATTAGAACAGCAACACAAAGAAATATAAATAACAAATATGAATATAGTTGTATATAGTGTGGTGCTAGATGAAGTTGCCTTACATCATGTAAGTTCCTCCTTTTTGCAACTGGTTTTTGGTTTTCTTTAAAACTTATTCCTGTTCATACAGCCTGACACATGAAACCAAGGGTTAAGGAAAAAAGTTTGCAATGTAAGTTTGGGGTTGGAAAGCATTTAAAGGCTTTCAGGAATAAACAAGTAACATCTGTGAGCCATTGAACGGTGGGGGATCCCTTACCTATGAGCAAGGCAACAGCAGGTAGTGCTGCTCATGTGAAGTTTATAACCCATCTTGAGAGCCCGGAGGATGGGAATGCAACATCTGCTGTCTAACTACCTCCTGTGAGCCATCTGAGGGTGGGTACCCAGGTGTATATTGAAGGGCACAGAGTAGATGGAAGCCCGAGAAAGATGGCTCTCCCCGGAGCCTGTGCCTGATGAACCTTGGTATTTAATAAGATAAGAAAAGAGCTCAGCAGACTCC
This sequence comes from Ptychadena robeensis, assembly GCA_036250615.1. Lineage (NCBI taxonomy): Eukaryota > Metazoa > Chordata > Amphibia > Anura > Ptychadenidae > Ptychadena > Ptychadena robeensis. The sequence continues at coordinate 46,713,726 of CM070038.1, forward strand.
AGAGAATTTCTTGGGGAAGAGAAATCTGATTCACACAGTGAGATAAAGAATATGTTACATTTTATATTGACACAATAGAGTTATTTAAACCACTGAGAAAATGTGTTCTGAAAGCCACCAGCCAGCTGCTGCAAACTGGATTTGTAAAGGAGCTGGTCACCATTCACACACTTCTGGAAGAGAGCCATACAATTGTGAAATTGCTACAATTACTGATCTTGAGTAATTGTAGAAAACAGAAGATAACTATAATTCTGCTCATGTAAATATGCTTCAAGTATACCTAAACTAATACTTTTGGACAGAATAGAGAATAGTTAGGACCCTGTGAAATATTTTGCACTTCTTTTGAAAATTCACAACATTCACTGGAAAATGAATGTTGATTTATTAAAATGTTGATTGAAAATAGTATGAAGAGCAGAAGATGAAGGGATTATCCATTGGCAACACTATGCTTTGGTTCTAAGACCGTAAGTAAAGGTATGTCTTCCGAATTGAAGACAGATGGTAAAAAAATTGCATGTTTGATGATTTCCACCAGTACACATGACTTCCTAGAAGACCAAAAGTGATCTAAATTGAACATAAAATCAAGCAATGGTCAGACATGTTAGAAAATTTTAGTCAATCGTACAAGTATCTGACAGCTATTTAGATCAATATGTACCTGATCATACTATAGAGCAGGCGCTGTAATAAATGCCACAGGGGGGGGGGGGGGGGGGGGGGGGGGGGGGGGGGGGTCTGGAGAGCAGTAACAACGCTGCTAAACAGAAGTACCTGTGAATGCAAAGGAATTGATTGGTTTAAAATTGATCACACAGTGTGGTAGTACAATCTATTAATGTTATACTGACAGTCGATATTTAAATCGCTCAAGACGATCAAATAGAAGATTGTGTATGGCTACCGTAGCCCAGTCACAGAGAAGATGGTTAAAAAAACAATGTCATCTTACTCATTCAGAACAAGGTGGCAGTATCTTTGTAAAGGGCCCTCCAGTTATATTCAGGATTACGTCACTACTTCTGATTTGACTGCTTCTCAACCACAAGTTGAGGATCATGTGCTTCAGTCTAGACACAAATCACTAGAAAATAACAAAGTCCTAACTCTTCCCCTAACAGCGCAATCAGAGGCGTAGCTAGAAATGACTGGGCCCCATAGCAAATTTTGTTCGTAGGACCCCCCACCCGGACTTGTCACTCCAATCGCTCCTAGCTGAACTCCGGAGTACCGTACAGGAGGTTAACTGTCAGGAGCAGAGAGAGAGAAAAAAAAAAGATCAGTCATCCAGGAACGACAGGCCCCTTTGTGGCTATGGGCCCCATAGCGCCGCTATGACTGCTATAGTGATTCTTAAGCCACTGAGCGCAATCTCCTACTCAAACCCCACCAAAGGAACAGGAGACTAACTTGTTACGAAAATATCATGCTGAAGAAGGGGCTTTGCTTGCCACAAAACGTGCTGATGCTGTTATTATTGTTATGTTTATTTGTCACCAATAAAGGAGATCTACCTAGTGGGCGCCTTGCATGAACCTTTTTTTGGCTGGGAAAATCCAGAAACTCTTCCCCTATAGTACTTTGATGGATTTTGTTAAGGATACACTTTAACTTGCACACCTTTGTAGTTCCACTAAGTGGTTAGCTGTGTTTCTGGTGTTGCCCTTTCAGTTACAGGGAAGGCGGCACCACATTAAGGTGATCTTTCTCAAGATGGTTGATACCAACTTCGCACCGCAATTAGGGCTTTACACAAGCTATGCTAATAATCCCAGACGTATTGGAAATGGCATGACAGCTAAATTTTTAGGCGGCTATATTAGGCAGAAAACTGTATTTTCTTCTTATCCTCCAGATTACAGCTATATCAAGACATTTCATATTTAGAAGGCTAATTCAACTTGCAGAGCTCAAACAGGATTTGATCTGTGGTATTAAAGCGTTGATGATTGAAGCGAGCTGGTGACGTTTTGCCTAAATTATTGATTTATTTCTTACTGTAATCTGAGGAATGAAAGCCTGCTCACATCCTATTTAGAGGTTCTGCATTCATGTTTTGACACGAGTTACTGCAGCTTACACAACAATGACACTGCTGCTCAGCTTTGGATTTGCGGCCTGATGGAAAATGGTGGATCTGCCGCCGGCCATTTGCAGGATGTTGCCTCCATGTGCCCATATAGCTCTTCCTGATAGACTTCTGCAGTTTTCGGCATGCACCAAAAGCAGGGATTTTGCCATGGGGCAGATGTTTAAAACAACCGGGTATGAGGTGCCTGTCTCCAGCCCACGACACAAATATGGTGGGGCCTGCGCATATATACACGGATCTCTGTGTTTGCACATCACGGTCATGGTGCCTTGGCCACAGTTCCATCTCCCCTATCTATTGAATACTTAATTTCCTCTTATGCTAAGCAAACATGGCTACATTTTATAGCTTCGAGCACAATCAAGCGCCTTGCGTGTTCTCAGTGATCAATTGTGTTTAAATCTATTTCATCCAACCTTTCATCAATGCTCAATTGAAAAGGGAACCAACATGTTGGTAAATCTCTGTTTGATCGGCAACAATTGCCATTACTTTGGATTAGGACTAAGGGTCCACATCCAAAGTATTGAGTGGGATCGATTGTTGAGTCTCCTTACAATCGATGAAGCTTGAGTGCAGTGTGGTGAGGTAAACACGCTGTGCTCGAGGATTCAACGGTTGAAGGGGTATCGACCCGTGTATGGCCGGCCTTGGTCCTCTTCTCCTCCCTTTTAATAGTCTGAACCTGTTTGTTTACTAGTTTGTCTTAGCTCCCTCTAATATACACAATTGTGTATTATGTTGGCACTTTAAGGCCCCCATACATGTTCCGATTTTCCTGTTCAATAAATTTTTAAGTCGATTGACCGGAAATCAATGCCTGTCCACATGGTTTGATTAAAATTTACCAAAAAATCATTAAAAAAGTGATTGGACGAGCTACTGGTGATGGATTGCTTACTTATTTTGAAGTGGCGCCCTCAAGCGCCGACGGTACCCTCCTAGTTGCTTCCTCATGTCTCTGATGATTGTTATTATGATGTACTGTTATTTTCTCTTGCTCCACGCATTGCTTATTTTATTTCATTGTTATCCTTGTCAAAACCTTTCAATAAAAACTTATTGCTAAAAAATAAAAAAATTAATTGGACATGTTGCAAATTTTCGATCTCTATACATGAAATGTATATAGAATATTATTTCGTTGTGCCCAAGCGATTTTGTAGCATACTTATACATCTCATGGCAGACATTTTGGTGTGTTTACGATCGACTTCCTTCAATTATGCTTTCAATTGGTCAAACCAACATCAATCAAGTATGCGTTTCTCCATACGGGGGGTGGTATTTTGATCGAATTTCATTCCATAATTTACTAACGATCTTACATCAATCATAGGGAAATCGAAACATGTATGGTTGCCTTTAGTGGTTAAAAAATCAGAGGAAGAAATAATAACAATAGGAAGACAATACTAGGTTAGGGTACCTAAAGATTGCTGTTGAGAAAAAAAGGAAAAGAACACAGTACTAGAGCATTACCAGACTGCTCATTTTAGTTACTATTTATTTTTATTTTTAATTAATTAATAGCCATTAATGAGTTTTTTTGCTTGTAATAACTTTAGCCTGTAGATCAATTACTAGAATGTCATGTCCATCTGCAATGATTCAGTTGTCTACTCCTCCATATCCACCTACTTGTCCTGAATATAACATCTCAGATGTCTGGTTGTCAAATACATCTCCTCCTGTGTCTTTCTCCCATTTGTCCTTATTTTGTATACTTTCCTTCTATCAATACTGTTTAGCTGTCACAGCTGATTTCCCTGTACCAATGTACATAAAATGAAGACACAGTATAGTCTGTCCTGTATATTCAGATGTCCCCTGTTCGTGTCTGTTCATATTCCCTTCCTGTACAGGATAACATTGCCCTGACCTTGTCTGAGGCATGTCACTATAGCTAGGTATCTCATTCTATACAGAACAGGCACCATCACCAACTTGGACACCGCACCAGCTCCACAGACCCATCACCCCATGTCCAGGCAAACATGAACAGACATTTTTGTGGCTGTATAATACATGTCGCCTCAGAAGCAGAGTTCTGTCATCATTCAAATTTTTATTTTAACAATGATGTGCTCATGTCTGTCTGCCTGAGAGTATATTATAACCAGGTCAGCACTCTCAGAAAACCTTATGATAATAACACTAGCTGCGTTCCTGAGGTGATACAGTAGTATTGTAAATACTTTTCTCAACCAGTATTAAACACATTGTATAACAAATTCGAATTTATCTCTTAAGCTTTAGGAGGTGTTCAGAAATATAAATTGCATGTTCACAGAAGAAAAACTTTAATTTCTGTTTCTTTTTTTTCTTTTTTTTTACGTTTTGCCAACCCTTTCACTCAGAGGCTGCTTCTAAACTGAGACCCACTTCAGTGTCTCCGCTGTAACATTTAAGAATGAATTGTTCCACAATAGACACAGCTACAGAGGTAAGTGAAGTACAGATACAATTTCATTCACTACTGCTTGTTAATATTTTAAAAATCTCGTTATCAATAAACAGGTAAACTTTAAGGCAAAAAACAATGAATATAAATTTGGTAAATCCTACTGGTAGAATTTACCAAATTGACCCATGTCTCCTAATCCTATATGCAGAGGTGCACATAAGCAGTCTGCTGGTACGCAAATTGGTCTAAAAACACGCTCTGCGTACCTTTATATTATCCTTCCGGATGACATCTGCGGACTACACAGAGGACAGATTCGCAGAGCTTCCAATCCTCCCCCCTCCTTCCTGCTGTGTGAGGAGCAGGGCTTGTGTTGTGCTATGATGGCAAGCGCTCTGTAGTGACACCCAGTGGTTGAAGCGGATATTGCAGCTTGAGTTGAGATAACAGCTCCACACAACTTTACTATCATTTAAACACTACTGTAAAAGTTTTTTTTATTGCCACAATTGTTGGGCAATTTTTATTGTTTTTATTGTTCAACATATACAATTTATGTCACTTGGAAACCCGCAGGGAAGCTTTAATAACTATAAAAGGTTGCAGTTAGGGGTGTCAAATTGGGAATGCAAATTACCAATTAAAAAAATTATTGGAAGAGTGTTGGAGATCTGGGGGATGAAATTCAGAGTAGGCATATGTAGGGTAAAATCTGACAAGAGAATAGTTACACTACTGAGATATATGATGAGATCTGGGGGTTCAAATGGTGTTGTACTGTGAGATTTATATTTGACCAAAAGCCAGCTGGTGACCTGTGAATGGAGGCAGCTAATTGGAAGATCAATCAGGAACAAGGAGGTCCATCTGCAGCAGAATCTACCATGCAGGAAGCTGACACAGAGGACAGTAAGGTAGACCACCCTACATATGGGGTAAGTACCAAACATTATCTCCTAGTACTCAACTGAGGAGCTCACTTAAAAAGTTATGTGCACCCCTGCCTATATGGGCCATTAATGACATCAGGTAGGGAATAAGCAGGAGACAGTGCCACTTGGTGCTATTACATCTGAAATATGTGGGCAGGTCTGATTCGCTCAATAATGATGTTCTTTGGAAACGAGTACTTTGGCAATAAAAATCAGTAAGTGACTTTTTGCAAGGGTTGTATCTTGGAAAGTTCTATCAGCGCGTACCTGTCTTGCATATGTCGATGACCACAATGAATGACTGATGCACAGGCTAATGTGTTGTTGGAGGGGGGCAAGAGACCAGAGGTGGAGAAAGGAAGTAGGGGGAAGTAGCAGCACGATCAGATTTTACAGTCCAGATTGGCAATGCTTAGAGTGTCCACATAGTCATGTAATAATTAGCTTATGACCCTATTAATTTTTTATAACTTATAATTAAAATTCACATCAGAGGAGCTAATCTGTTATGTATGTATTTATTTTCTGGGAATTCCAAAGATTTGTGTTCAAATAACTTTAAAACTATAAAAATTTTCACTTACGGTCACAACATTTTTTACTAGCTTCTGCAAGAAAGCACAATGTGGTCACTTCCATGCCCCCATCTAGAGCATGTTACTACCCATGGTACTTCATGGGTGAAATTTTTTTAATGGTTTTCAAAATTTTCTATGCCAGTGATATTAAATCACATTTTCTAGATGGCTGCTGCTCCTCTTTAGCTTTCTATTAAAAATGTTTACTAACTAGCGATAAAAGTGAAATATTTCCTTTCTTCATTGAAAATCTCTTTTTGTGAATTACATTTTTTCCTCACTTTCTTTTTATAGCCACCCAAACCAGAGTCTCAGCCTCGATGTCTAAAGCCCCCCATACACCTTCAGATTCCTCCATACAACTTTCATGAGACCTACCAACAACTATGTAGTATAGTGACCTCCCTGATAGAATACATAGTGATTGGAAGGTGTAGAAAGGTCCTCATATTACATGGTTTTGGTAGAAGAAAAGTTGGTTGTACAGAAGTTGCATGGTAATTGTATGTGGTGTATGGGGGGGCTTAATGTTTATGTGTAGCTGGTTAAAAAATACTTGTTGGAGCCGATCGATAGATATTAACAATTCATATATCAGCGTATAATATGCATGCTCATCCATAATTCATAGGCGGCAGAGGTACTCGCTGAGAAAAGGCTGAATCTTTTACATCATCCATTTAGAACTCGCTTAGCTGCCTTTGATGTACCTTGTTGCATCAAAGTCAAAGTGTGTCTATTCTGAGCCTCGTAGGACGCGGCTTGGCGTTTTTACTGTATATGTCAGCGCTTGTGCCGGCCGTTCATCCTGCTTTCGAATCCTTCTCGTCTCTCAGGACTGTCAGAATGACTTATTGATGTTTACAGGTTTGGAAATAGTTTTGGACTCAAATATTTTTAGAGTTTAGTTTATATGGTATGCTGACAAAAAAGACTGTTCTATTGGTGAGCATATTTAAAGCCCTCGTCTGTGATTTTATCGACTTGCCGTTTTTCATTTTTAGTTTTAGTTGTAGTCTTTCACTTTTCAAAATTTTTCACTTTGTCATGCACAGTGCAGCTGGCAGCATCTTCAGAAAGACAACAATCGAATCCAGGAATAGAGATGGTCGGATTTTTCATTTATTATTATTTTTTTTTATTTTGACTAGCTGACTTTGTGAGTTAATTGCAAAGCCACTGAATGGTATATCATCAACAGAATTGCTGGAGATATAGAGAATGTATACGAAATCTGGATCTCATTAATGCAAAAACATCATGCACTAGAAGAAGCCTTTTTTTTGTAATGTTTCCCCAGCGTTCTCTAAATCTCAAGCAATGCTGATAATACCTTGTTCAGGGACTTTACAATTAACTTACAAAATAAACTAGTGGAAATGTTGTGACCATCTCTAAAATCTTTTCAGCCATAGTGTATTGGATACATTATATCCATCCTAGATGTAATTGTAAAACCAGTCTATATATTTTAAATTGTATGAACAGAGGTTTATGGAAACCATTGCACCTATTTGAGCTTGCTCGGTATCCCATAGGTCCATAGCTGCATAAGGACACTTGACTTGCAAATGGTGTTCCGAACATTTAGTAAACTTGGTACACACCAAACTCACCATATCATGTCTTTACAGGGTTGGCTTTGTGCTCAGGGCCATAGTTAGAATCAGTATACCCTATTTTTTAATCCACGTTTGAAAAACAGGGAAAAAGTTGAAGTGTAGACGTGGACCATTCAAAGCAATGGGCTATAACAGGGGTGGGCAAACTAAAGCCCGGGGGCCAGTAGAGATGGTCGAATTTAAAAAAAAAATTTCAACCATTTTGACTATTTCGAGTAAATTGGTAACATGGTATCATCACCAAACTTGCTGGAGATGTACCAAAGGGTTGGGGGTACACTACAAAAAAAACACAAATAGTTTTCTCTAACAAATAGTTTTTGCACAAATTAAGTTCAAAGTCAAGTCAAAATTTCAAAAATCAGAATTTCGACTTTAATTTTGAACCTAATTTATGCAAAAACTGCAACCCTTCTCTACACCTCCAGCAATTTTAGTGATGATACTATTTTCAGAGGCTTTGCAATCAGCTCACAAAGTTAGCAAGTCGAAAAATTCGACCATCTCTAGGAGCCAGATCTGGCCGTTTAGCTTTCTTTTCCAGCCCTTTGACACCTTTTTGTAAAGATGCTCCCCTCTGCTTGTTCTCTGCTATAAGTGCACATAATGCCTAGAGGTGTCCAAATGTTGCCTAGGGGATGATGCAGTGGCGCAGCCTCATGGTGACAACAGGCAGCCTCTAGGACTTATCTCTGCTTATTGCAATGCATGTAAAATTGGATGCATGGAAATTTAAAAAGACAACAATGTCCCTGTCACATGTCACCACCATCAAGTGATTCTGGTGATACAGGTAATTGGCACACCTATGTTGGGTCAGCTCTTGGTCTGACCCCTTTATGTACATACACCAAGGGCAATCTACAGATTGGGCTTCAGGATGTGGCACTTTTACGCATTCATGACACCAAGTGTAGACAGGGCCAGGACACCAAGTATAGACAGGGTATTCTGAAGCAGCAAAGGGCCATTACCAAACTGTTACCACAAGGCAGACTTGTCAAATATGAATATGCATATTATATAAAATAGTACCCTCAACAGACATATGAACTCAATAACTGATTGGGTGTCCCCAAACCTTGGGCCATATAGTATATCTATCTACTTCCCCAACACTTGCTCTCTCTTGCCTCAACTCTGTCTTACATCACAGTCCTGTCTGGTATGGCAGCAGACTTTGGTTTTTATCTGCTGTGGTTTAAAAACATTTACAGGTCTTGCCATTCCAGGACCCTGAGACTGGACAGAGCAGCAGCAGACTGATTAGCTTATCTCTCTGCTCACCTCTCCCTTGCACACAACACACATGGTTAGTCCCTTGTGAATCTTCTTCCTAGTACTGTACAGGGGCTGCAAGAAGGTGATATTAAGTCAAATTCAAGCACTTACACGGCTTGTATTAAAATACATCTAGCAATGTATTAATTAATACAGAGCCTGTTAATTAATGTCTTTGTACCTGCCTGAATTCAACTTTAAGGCTCTCAAAGTACTCTGCAGTAATTTTTCCTGATTGACATGCCATGTTTTATTCATTCAGAAATACACATTCATGCATTCTTAAACAATACCAATAATAAAAGTAATAATTATAATATTTCCAAATTTAAATGCAAGTGCAGACATTACCAGCTGCGGCAAAACTTTCAAAGTAAACAATAGGAACTTTTTTTTGGCATTCAAAGCTATTACCAACTAAGCATGTAAAATATTTCAGTGCTTACCTCTCTGTTCTTAGCAATCGGCTAGTTAACTCTGAACATCTGCTGCTCGTCTGCTTTTAATGAGGCGAACAATATGGCTGCTCCCCGTTAATATTTATAAGCCAAAATAGGCAGTGATTGCCTGGACGATGGATAAGGATCCAGACGCTGTCTGTGAAAGTAGCAGGAGCTTCACTGATTTGGGAGTTTGAAAGTCATTTATAATACTGAGATGCTACTCTTAAAAGACGCCTGTTCAATATCTGACCTCACACCCCCTTTGGCTAAGTCTTGACCCCCTTTCTTATTAGTGGCATTGCAAATGGGAAAGGAACACATGTTATTATTGTTTTCTTACTAATTGGAGTACATTAAACATCACAAAATGAATATACATTTGACCCTCCTTACCAAGATTTGCCAATGTCTATTCGTCTTGGGTGGCTTTCCACAAGACTTTGAGGTGTCTACATGGATTTTGCTTATAAAACCAGAACAATTGTCAGGTACTGACAATGGATGAGAAGACCTGGTTTGCAGTCAGTGCTCCATCTAATTGCAAAAGTGTTCTGCAAGTTTGTTATCGGTCGGCAGGCTGAGTGGTTAGAGGGGGGGGGGAGTCATGTCAGGGAGGCATGTGTAATATACTTGTGGGGTAGAACACCAGGGACCATTGAGGGCCCCGAGGGTCATATGCACCCGCATAGAGGGAGAAACGGCCTTACATCAGAAGTCTGTGAGGACCCACACATTTTACTACAGTAGTAGTAGGAGGAAGATTAGGATGACATGGGAGGGTTCACTGTGGCAGACAAAATTGTTACAAAGAGAGATGAAGGGGAATCAAGTTGCATTGTCAGCTTGTTAGCTTTTGTCTCATCTTCTTTGGAGCTTGTTTTTCAGCTCCCTGGAACCTTAGTGCCTACAGCACTAACTTTTCCCAAAGGTTAAAAAGAATGTATTTCTTTAGTCTCCTTGGCATTTCTACTGAGCGATATACAAAAATGCCCTTAAAATGACATTTTCCAGCTTTTGGGATCACTTCAAAGCTCCATTGCTGCTTTAATCCATCTATAATTATAGGTTCAATAATTTAAAGGACCACCATACCTAAAGCCAAAACAGTTACATTATCAGCATCATGTAAGAAGCTGTCAAACTCCTACTCAACTATGTATGGAAAAACCCTGAGACCTGTACAGAAAAAGTTCACATTATTATTGGTTTACTGTACAGCCCATGGCATGATGTTAGACGCCAGTTAAGTGGTTTTAATAACATTTAAAGGATACGTTTATCATCATTTAACTCTATATGTATATATAAATATACAGTACATTCATGATATTCATTCACTTAATAAAAAAAAAATTTCAAGGAAGGCCAGCAGTACCTACATGCTAGTAAAACCCCTTATCTGGTAGGTCGCACTTTCTGCCATTTATACAAAAAATAATTTTTACGGTCTCCTCAATATGCTATGTAAATTCTCCTGGAGTTGCAGCTGCATGTGTCCCACATGTGTCATTTATCAATTACATATTCCTGCAAATGAGAAAATGCAAAGAGGATTAAAGTGAACCTGTCATTCCATGTAAAGTTGCCTCTCTGTCTTTGAAGTAATCTAAAGAGGATTACCTTCTTGGCTATGTAGTGAAACTCAGACATAAAGTATGGAAGATCAAGAGTATTTTGTAATTCACCTAACAAAGCTGCGGTTCGTCCTACTGGAATAAAAATCGGATGTCATCATGGCCAATGTTGTAATACCGGTTGTCTCTGTCAGCTATCAACACTGCTGTACAGATACTATAACGGGCAGTGGTGTGCATGACAGATCTTTAATTAAATGGGCAATCACATTGTCCCACCTGGTGCTAAAGGATTGGTAAACAATTTGCTGGTGAATCTCCTGCAATTGGGCCACAGGAAATTGGGCCACAGGAAATTCAAACTAAACATGTCCCGCCCTGTGGTGAGGCAGCTGGGTACCTGGTCTGTACTGTGTACAGCACATCTACGTAGGCACTGGGGATGCCATTTGGCTGCACTGTTGTTTGGCCAGATTGGATCCCTGCAGGGTCCCCTGAAACTGCAATGCCTGGGGTCAGAAAGGATGACGAAGATTCACCAGTTGGGTAAGTACCTTACATTACCCTTTCAAAAACAGAAAAAATAAAGTAAAAGAACCAAGTAGGCCTATACATTTTCTGACTTTACATTGTCAAGTTTGGCCACAACCCTTTGCCTATAACTATTTGCCTATAACTATAAGCTTCAAGGGCTAGGGAGGAATTAAGGCATAATGGGGCTCTATTGATGATACAAAAGTATGGGCAAAGTCTGCCATGCCAGGTTGTAGCTGGGTCCTCTTGACATCCTCTGTAATTTAGGCTACTATCTTATTTGTCTTATAGGTGATGTGACTCTGATGTGGTTTGACCTCCTTGGCGTTATGGACGAGCCCAGTAGGTGCACAGTTTGTTCATAAAACAAATGGTGCCTGCACCAGGATCGGGCAAACATGTGTGATTCTGCATCGCTGCAGGCATGCTAATCGCTTCCAGTGTCGCATCTTTGCCCTCATCGGTAAAAAACAAAGGGGCCAGGGGGGAGCAGTGCCATAGACTTCCGTGATAATGGAGGGGGCATCGGTTTTCCTGGCCCCCATTGCCGACATCTCAATGACGCCACAGATATGTAGAGAGGAGTGGGGAGGAGGGTGAATCATAGCAGAGAAGTGTACTTTGCTGCAATCGCCCGTATGATGCCATGAGGTTCCGGTGAAGATGGCGGGAAAATGCTGTAATGCCAGGGAGGTTAAGCCTCTTTTCTAAAACAAAATACTGTGGCTCCAAATACTGTAAAGGGTTGGTGAGCTGGGCTGAATTTATTTGTCTCCATTGAAAAGTCTTTTTCTATAACCACATAAAGGTAGCAATTATGAATAAAATATATGTTTCTTTAAATACTGCCCACTTTTTTCCCACCTGCCTACCATGCTTCTCCATGCAAACTTCTTGATTCGTCTCCACAAAAAGTTTTCAAAGTGCAGAAGTTTTAAGTCTATGGCCCCCGACAGCTCTATTAAGAAGCTTCCCATCAAGGCGCTGCTCAAGTTTGTACTTCAGTGAGATAGAAGACAATTGTATCACTGCAAACAGGTATTCTGGACCAATACAAGATTAACCGGATGACACGGCTATAGACATGTAGCACATTAGCATAACGCTAGGAAGCATAGAGTTGAGGACATCTATTATGGATTCTCTTTAATTGCCATCAGCCGCATGTCAGAGCGGCTGCCTGTCGCCTTTATTTTGCTGAGTTTACTTCACCATTCTTTATTGTTTGCATGTTGTTGTTTTTTCGCTTCTTTTCAAAGACTTTTTACCCTAGGCTCCACAAGATGCTGGAAAAACAGTTTGTGCTCAGGGATTTATAAGCTACTTGTTGGCAATTTGATTAAGATTTTACATGAACATTACTAATTTATCTTAAAGTCCAGTTTATCTTTAAATTTACATTCAGTGCATCAACACAAAAGTCCATCTCCATAGATTTACAGCCTTAGCACTTGCAGTAAAGTCTCTTACCTTGCTCTATGTATGGAGGCATTGGTCTGATATGTGAACTTCTTTAATCTGCCGGAATCAGCTAAAAGTCTGACTTCAGCAGGATTAAAGTTTTACTTCTGTAGAGACCACCACTTTTTACATGGTGATCGAGGGTCTAAATATGCAGAAGCTTGGTATGGGACAGTCTTTCTGAAGAAAATAAACAGTATGTACTGTACTTTGTACATCTTTTATTGTGAAGCACCTGGAATGAATTTAGCACATGTAAACGGCATGTTACATGGGGCTGTAATTGGAAGAAAATTTCCAGCCTTATTTGGAACCCAAGGTGCAAAATTATCAGTGCTTGTAATGTGGTCTTTCATAAATAAAATCTCTCTATGTAGAACTGAACTTCAAGTGAACAGCTAGAACTGGTCTTCAAAATCCTTTAAACTTATCATACAAAAAGTGTAGATTTATGATATGAGCCATCTACAATTAAAGGTGGTCATATACAGGTCGATTTTTTTATCAATTCAAGCACATTCACTGTGTACGTTGACAGTGAATGATTTAATGTGCTTTAATTGATTGTGGCCATTGATTAATCCCGCTTGAAGAAACCTTGATATACCAGCGAACTAACATGTTGGTATACCCTGTTTGATTTCCTTTCATTTGGAAGTATCGAACTGGATCGAGTTTCCGTTCAATCAATGAAGCTTGAGTGCAGTGTAGTGACTTCATCACGCTGCACTCGAGGGTTCATTCATTGCATGGGTATTGACCAGTGTATGGTTAGCCTTAGTCAATATGGCATCACACAGCCACCTCATTTTGGTGGTTCAACAATTACCTTTTCAGATATCATATCAAAAAATCTCTATCACAAACCTCTCTCTCAATTAAGATTTAATATATACATGTATAAAAATGAAAAGAATATCATTAAAATAAATATAACTAGTTAAAGCTAATGGAACGGTCTAAAATGGAAACATTTCTGCAATAATTACCATTGCCCCATCAGTGCAATTCTTAAATTTTCCTTTCTGGTAATAATACTGACCATTGTCAGTATCTCTGGAATAGGATATTGGGGCTAAAGGCAGGAAACTGCTCAAACACAGCCAAGAAGTCTGACATGCCTGGATCCCTGTCGCAGGCATATGAGGAGAGCATCTTGACCCAGGGGACTGACCTGGGACATCCAAGAGGAAGTAAGTGGGCGGGCAGTTAAAGGAGGGTTAGGGAGTCTATTTAGTATGGCCCAACAGGAAGAGCTTCCCCTTTGGACTGGGATGGTCAACTACCCACCCTCCTACCCTCTGTTGTTTCTGATTGTTGTCTCTGTATACGCTTTGTTTGCTGTATTTTCCTTGTTTTTTCTTTCTGTCACAGCAGGGCTGAAGTTTGGCAGTGCTGCAGGTGTAAAGTGGATCTTGGAGATTTCCTTTTGGTGTGTCGTTATGGAAAGGGCTACCACATATATGGTAAAAGTGTTGGCAGGGCTTATGCCCCAGTTATGTCACTCTCTGGAGTGTAAGTTCAAAGGTACCCATGGAGCTTACTTTTGCACATTCTTATATAAAGTTTATTTTTCGAAAGATAATCCTGCCTCTGCCGTTATTTTATATTGGATATTATGTTACTGCTAAAGGGACAGGGTCTCAGTTATCCATGGGTCAAAAAGTTCTACCCATACAGTCTTGTGTTATTAGCTTTTTTATTGCCAAAGATGTCATGACCACAAGATTAGCATCCTGCATCCCTTGACTACAAAAGAAAGACAAGATTTGGGCTTATTTTTTCAATCTTTCAACAATATTATGCTGGCCTAATAATGAAATATTTTTTTCTCTATAGGCTAACTTTAAGCTGTCCTTTTTGAAGTTCAGACCAGCTCCAACTTTTATAGTCCTTCTTCCGTCCTCTAACGTCTTTTTCTGTTCTGCTTTAGCAGGCCCCATAGCGCTACTTATAGTGTTTCCAAGCCCTTTCTTTTTATCTCCTCCAAAATTATTATACTATCAAATAAGGCATAAGTTCCCCCCGACAGCTTAAAAACCGCTTTATAATAAAGGAGATTAAGTAAAGCAAGTAAAAGCACTTCTCCAAAAGCAGTGGGTTAGTACCAAGCCAGTAAAAGTCAAAAAATGGTTTACAAACACTTAAAGTCGGCCCTGTAAAAGAAACCGTACCAGTCTCCTTTTTTTTAATACAAAGGCGGGTAGCAGAATTTTTCCGTTTTCTCTTCAATCAACGTCCCTCTGCCGTTTCATTGTTAACTGTGCGTTAATAGATTCTTCTGGCAAAGGAGTAGGGTGCAAAAAAAATAACATTGTAGATTCACTAGGGCTGAATTTGTTTAATCTGCATTGTCAGGGGACGTGTTGAGAATTATTATCGAGCCGGCGCTTACAAATTCGCCGCCCCAAAATCTCATTTATCCCGATATTTAAATCCCTCAGACGGAGGTAGAGAAAAAAAATAGAAAATAGCATTTTCGCTGGGCGACACATCAAAACGGCGATGATACTTTCTTGGAGAGAGAGGGAGAGATACGTTTAAAGCCCAGTATTGCTTTATGTTGCAGAAGCTTATTTCATATTAATAGGAATAAACTGGAGGCAGGTTTCCGAAGCATTTTTACTTTAATGGCTTTCGTATATATAACAGGTTTTCTGCTAATGGGATCTCCGCCGTTGTAGTTTAACCCCTTCTTTTAGCCTCAAATAGCAGTGATTAAAATGGTAATGTGGTATGCAGTCTGTCTTGCTAGATAACATGTTTGGAGTATTCCAGGTCTAACATGGGACATCATCTATAGCCTTCTAAATCCTAATGCAAAATGTGATGAAGGGCAAAACACTTACTCATTAATAATAATTTCTTCTACAATATAACTGTGGTCATGAAGGCCACTTCCTACCCCTAAAGCCGGCCATAGACACCTCAATCCATGGCCAGCTTGTAGCAGACTCCTGTCACCACGCTGTGAGGAGGCAGCTACAGAACTGACAGGAATCCTCCACCAACACACGCGATTCCTGTCAGATTGTAGCCAATTAACTTGGTCGGAGAGGAGACTCCCCTTCTAACTGCCTACAGCAGGATCGGCCACAAAAAGAACCAGCAGGATGGATCTGTGTGCAATCCGACCAGCCGGCTTTTTTGTTCGGAACATCAAGGTGGGCTCCCCTGTAGTAGGGAGCGCACACACCGGTCGATCGCCCGCAACTATGGCTGGGAATCGGCCTGTCTATGGCCGGCTTTACTCATTTTATTCTTTCTTCTTTTTCCTATATTTAGATCTGTAGAAATAAACCTATTTTTTTAAAAAGGACCTCTGCTACATGGTCCAACATTCACCGACATTGATAGAAGTATATAAACAATCCTCTAAATAATTGAGTTTAGCATACAACAATGTTATAGATAATGATAAACTTCCAAACTTGTGGTAGTTTGATGAAGGTGCACATCAGCTCCATTTGTATATTGATATAGGCAAAAGATATAGACTATATGTCGAAGTCTAAGATTTAGACTGCTGAGTTTGTTGTGGAGGAACTTGGTTGACCTCCACAGGGCCCTCCATTGTAACTCTACTGAACAGCTTTGGGATACAATAGAATGCCATTTAATGTATTCCCATCAGAATAAAGGTTACTACTGATAAAAGGAGGAAATGGAAACTCCATATTAACAGTCATTCTATTTAAATGGGACACGCAACAATCTCATATAGCTGGTTATAGCAGGGTGTCCACAAACATTTAGCCCACTGCATAAACTAAATCTTTTACCTAACATACCGTATTTTCTGGCGTATAAGACGACTGGGTGTGTAAGACGACCCCCAACTTTTCCAGTTAAAATATAGAGTTTGGGGTATACTTGCCGTATAAGACTACCCCTTCCAAGGCACAAAAAATAAAAATTAAAAAACCCTCAGATTTGCTTTCAATATGTTAATTTTAATTCTTATGAC
>CM070038.1:46749886-46773809 GCA_036250615.1 Ptychadena robeensis
AGAGGATGATGTGGTCAAAATACTCATTTGCCTAATAATTCTGCACTCCCTGTATGTTACGCGGCAGGGATCAGCAGCTTACTTGTCCTTCCTGCACTGCAGCCAGCCCTGACAGAGTCACACGGAGGCACACGGTTACCCATTGTACCACCCGAATGGGAGATTCGAGCAGGGGCAGGTATCTGTGGGTGCCTTATTTTAAAGTTTTGGGCAAAAATCAGGGTGTTGGTTATTTGATGGGGATGGCTTATCACAGGGGAAACAGGGTACCACTTTCCCAACAACCATGTGTGGTTGGTTGTCTGTGATCTCTTACATGGAAGTACTCTCAATTGCAAAAGTTGTACATTCAGGGCAGGTCCTTCTCATCATAGAATGCACACACAGAGTCATCTACGGCATTGGTGGCAGGGCGACTTGATTTGGGTGAGCAGATGAGAGGGTATAGGGAATTATATTAGTTAAAGGGTATATGGAGATCGGATGATTGGCAGGGGTTTAGGTAATTAAAGGTACCATTTTTTGAAAATTGAGATTCACCCACCCTCCCTTATGTTCTTTAAAGTTTTTTATTTCTTGTATTTGGGGATAAAATTTGTACGTTTTTTGTTTGTTACATCTTATGACGGGTTCTCGACAGTGTCTTAAAAGGAAGATATTTATTTGTGTTTTTTATAAAACAATCCCAGGCACCGCGGCATGGGCACTTGGGCCTCTGACATTTTATATATTGATAGCAGGGCCGTATGTGATTGGTTTCAGGGATTTGTATATACAATATATGCCTACAAGATTGGTGTATTATATCTTCATATATAGGGTGTGTGTACCTGTATAGTACACAATAAAACTTTGTTTTACTTTACCTATGATGTTACATTTTGGACCTATTCAAAGTCCCTAGGGCTTAGCCACCCCATTGTTAGGATCCGGTCCACCACCAGATCCTTTTAGTTTGATATGAACATGTATAAAGTGTCCTTTATATATACAAAAGTGTCAACTGAAGTGTTTTGTGTCTTTTTTTAATTATTATCATATAATAAATTTTTAATGTTGCAAAAAGTGTTAGGCTAACCGTCTCTCTGAAGATTTCTCAATTGTCCAGCTCAATTTCAAGAGGGCCCCGAGACCTCAGAGAGGGATATAAATAAATAAGCCTAAATAATGTTTCAGTTTAAAGCAACAGGTGCAGAATCACAGCTTATGCTGGATATTAGCTCAAGCTCTCCTGTTAAGAGAGAATGTAAGCTTTGCTAGTTGAGAGAATGTATGTCTTGGGTATTTGTAGGAAGAAAGCTATATGAGAAACAAAAATACCTTTGGGCTAGCTTTCCAGTCATATTTAAGTGTCCCTAGGGTGGTAGTTCTCTTGAACTACCTCTTTAATCAGTTCAAGCTTTGTATTATGGGTTTTTGAAAATGGTGATTGCATGGTTCCCAACTGCTCATGGTAGAGCAAGATCATAATTTGAAAAATACTGGGGCCCAAATACAATTGAGCTGCTGACACACAGTCATTAACTAGTTAGACAAGTTCACCCATAAAAAATTCATTTATAAATAAAAACGCTAAAAAGAGGAGAAAGAATGAAAATGTCTATGTGTCTTATGGTCCGAATATGTAGCTCTGCATTCCAGGAGATTGCATTTTGTTCCATTCCCTTTAGTTAAGCAAAAAGGCCACTGCAAAGAGTGACATTTTAGCTGTATAAGGGCTAACAGTATCCATTCTCTAAACACACAGAGCAACCAGTTGCGTAAATTAGGACTGTTGGGATAGCATGTGTTGTGTATTAACATTAACAGTCTGCATTGCAATACAATGCAGACACAGACTCATCTCTACTCCCCTATTTAAATAGCTGCTCAAGGGTATGCTGTTAGTGTTAGATTGTTAAATGTGGTTCTCAATAGGTTGGCCAGTGGGTTCAGAGAATGGGTACTGCTTGTGCATAGATAAATGGTAAAGTCTCAGCCCTGCTGGAATTATGCTCTACCTTCTAGTACTGGACTTTTGACTTGGCTGGAGGATTATAGAGTGAATATTACATATTCCAGCTCTGTCTACTTTGCTGGAATATGCTGTTTTATCATTTTATGTGAATGGCTGTTTTTTTTTAATTTTCTCTTTAAATCCATTGGGTCTTATGGTCTGGTGCGTCTTACAGACATTTTAGAATATGTATATAGTAAAAAATATGCATTTAAAATACATATTAAAGAAGAATATAAAAAATATCTATACAGACATATGTTTATGTAAACATTTGATTTTAAAATTTCTTTATGACTAGAGATGATCGAATTTCAAGTTAATTTCACAGCCCCTGAACATGGTATCATCACTAAACTTGATGGAGATGTAGAGAAGGGTTGGGGGTATACTAAAAAAAAGTATGGCTCTAAAGCTGGCCATACACCTTCAGATTTCTCTGTCAGATTTCCTTCAGATCAGATCAGATCTACCAACAACCATGTAGTATAGTGTCCTCCCTGATAGAATACATAGTGATTGGAAGGTGTAGAAAGGTCCTCCTATTACATGGTTTTGGTAAAACAAAATCTGATCTGAAGGAAATCTGACAGAGAAATCTGAAGGTGTATGGCCAGCGTAACACAAATAGTTTTTTTCACAAATAAAGTTCAAAGTCAAGTCAACATTTCGAAAATCAGAATTTTGACTTTGATTTAGAACTTAATTTATGTAAAAACTACATGTGCTAGAGCAACCCTTATATACATCTCCAGCAAGTTTGGTGATGATGCCATTTTCAGAAGCTTTGCAATCAGCTCTCAAAGTTAGCAAGTTGAAAAATACGACCATCTCTATTTATGACAACTCTTTAATGTAGTATAATGACTTATCATCAGATAAATGTAGTATAGAATTTTGACCAGCTAGGTTGCTTACAGACATTTTCAGGCCAGAATTCTGTGTCCCATTTAGAGAACATATTTATTCAGACTGGACTCAATGTTACTTATCAAGGTAGCAGAAGGTCTTTAGATGTTTAAAGATAGTGGCTCATAAAGGGCTGAGTAACAGGTAATTTTTGTCATTGTAATGTAGAGGAAGCTGCCTATTTCAGAGTATTACAGCAAACAGCAATCTATTATAGACACAATCTATTATAGAGAAACGTCTACTGTCCACCTTGAATGATTTTGATCTTGAAAAATTGGATTGTCCAAAAATTGATTGTTCAAGGTGGGGTGTTAATCGATCATCGATTTTTCATTCACTGTGAACAATCGTACCGATAGTCGATTGAGAAGAAATCAACCTGTGTATGGGGACCTTTAGAGAACCATCTTGGAATCTGAAACTTAAGTGATGTGTGCCGCTGAGCACAACAATAGTGATAGTTTTCCTTGATAGGTCCCTCCAATTGACACAAAACATCAATGATATAGACAGTATTAGAAGCACATACAAATTCAGTCTCCTCTGACCTCCAAGCATTATGGATGGGGATTTTTTACATATAATTATTAAGCTAGCCATACACGGCACGGATTCCCTGGCTGATCGATTCACCATCCGATCGATTCCGGCGATTCCGCCGGGATCCTCAGGTGTGATCGATCGGCCAATTAAGGAATCCGATCGCTGCATACCACCTTGTCCTGCCGGATCCGTGTCCGATTGATCACCTCCCGGAATGCAACTCCCGCTGATCTGGGCAGAATCGGACCCGAAAGACCAACATGTTGGTTCTCTGGCGGATCCGATTCTGAGCCCCCGATCGGTCGGACCCGATCGGACGGACAAGGTGGGCTGCACGGGATTCCGGCCCGATCGTTTCGCGTGCACGCGCCCGGAATCGATCGGGCCGGAATCCGGTGCAAATCCGACCCGTGTATGGCAGCCTTTACACAGTGCTTTACCATATTCCCACTTATCACCAACAATAGTGCAGCATTTCTGCCATTAGAATAATGTATAAGATGCCAGTATGTTTCTCCCAATGACCATTGAAAAAAAAGGGTTCCAGGGTGGTAGTGCCTTGTTCCTACAGAGCTTGGGCTAATTATTTATCATTGATGTTGTGTAATTTTTTATTACAACTAATCACTGAGCATGTTGCATTACATACAGTTGCTGCCATGGGTTTGTGCCAAATCCTTTAAATGTTTAAAGTTCATAAACCATAATAAACTTTTGGCACCATTGATTTAAAAGAAAAAATATATATATACTGTAGTGCAAATACTTTGCCTTGGTGAATTAAAGAACCAATAATTTCATTAAAGGTTAATGACGAGCTCACAGCAGCTCTGTTGTTAGTGTGTGTTGAGGAGCTGACAATTGTGTAAATACAGTAAAAAAAAAAAAAAAACTAAACAAAAAAAAAATATATATATTTATATACACACACACATTATTTTGTTTAAATACCCAGCTTTGCATCCTTTTTGTTTATCAATAACTTAATTTGTAGCCCAACAAATTTGAGAAATTGAATAACAAGCTTGCCTTCTTGATTAAATAACAAGTGCCTTCTCATAGACACCAATGTTGTCCTCTACATGGTTAGCCAACTTCAGACAAGATTCATAAAATTGCAAACCCAGCCAAAGACAATTAGTGCATCATTACCTACATTAAATGTTTTATTTATTGGCCCTTTATTTAAATTTCAACTAACATAGTATGATTACTAAAAATGCTGGAGATGCAAAGATGGGAAGTGTAAATTCTGCATAAATTAAGTTTTTACCATGTTCAGGACCTTTGCAATTAACTCCCAAATAAGATAATGTCACCACCTTCTGTCCCAAAATGTCACCACCTTCTCTATTGAGGACCTCTATTCTTGGGTATTGATCTTGGGCAAGATAAAAAAAAAGCCAGTATGTTACCACTGAAGCACTTCAAAGCTTGGTTAAGAAGATTTTTCTTTATTGACAAGATATTCCAAATTGTTAGATATCAATCATAATATCTTCAAACAGCACATCCTGGTAAATAGATTTCTCCTCAACCAAACTTCAAAACTTCTGCGCACACACCATAAGGGTAGGCAGGATTTTTTCGCCACTCGGAGCCCTTACACTAAAAATCCAGTTTATGAATTTAAATGCCAATGCTATCCTAAAGCGTCTGCCATTAATCTACTGGTAATTAACCGTAGCCTTTGCCGCATTGAACCTGTTCTTTGATACCGCAAATGACATTTTCCTTTTTATTTTTTTGATTATTTTATCCCGTATTGTGGACATCGCAGAACCATTCTTTGGGCGATGATTAGTAAGATCACAGAGAATTGTAAAGTAGCAGATAAATCATTAGCATCTGCTTCACAATGGCTGTGTCGCTGAGGTATCGAGCCTCTTAGTTCAGCTTTGTTATCGCTTAGGTAGGCTGCCTAATTCTCTAAAGCAACCAATTTGCCGCTCAAGCAACATTATTATATGTTGTTGTTTTTTTATTTATTTTTTCCCTCCTGGCTGAAAATGCCAGATTTGTTGGTCTGTGGAATGTTTTTGCCTCTTTTTTTCTTTGCTCCAGAAAACAGTACAGTTTCATGCAACAAGTAAGGTAATGGCATATGCTGCAGCAACAAGACATTAGAATAGTTACATGTTAGCGACATTTTTCTGATTGGCCATTAGGGATTCAAAATTCAGGTAGGGAAGAGGGAATTAATGGTGTTAGGTAAATGTGCATGGATGAACTATTTTTCACCATGTTGTTAGTGAAATGGCTTCTTATTTCAGCTCTCTGTTATATCTTTTTAAGGTGTACTTAAACTCATGGACACTTGCACAAACAAATCATATAGATCATTTTACATAAAGCCTATTGTTTACACAATTCAAGTTGTTTTACCAAGTGTGGCTAGAGCTCCACTATGCACTGGCATCCATTGATGTCAGTGCAGGCCTCCGACATTAACATGATGGAAGCTCGGATCAGGAGTTCTGATGGCCTTTGGAGAAAGCTCTGTCATAGCCCATTACATTGTCATTACAGTCAATGTGCAGGTTGTGCACTGCACTAAAATCCCTGCATTGAACGCAGAAGGAGTACTCAATAAGATGTCTTGTGGTCACTAGGTGGACAAGCTACCATCACAGTAGCAGAAATAAAAAAGATCATCCTCACCTTGTGATCAAAGCATCTGGTAAGGTTTCATTGTCCTCCTTCTTCAGTAGGTACCCCATGCAACTTCACCTTCAGGTCCCAGTCCCTGGGTTTCCAAACTGGGGGGTGCAGAGGTATTCCAGAGAGGGGGGCACAGCAAGGGGGCTGAGGGAGGGACAAGCAGGAAGCCAACCATGGAGAAACTAGCTGCAGACAGTAAGTACAGTGTAGGTAATGTGTGTGTCTGTGTGTGTGTCCATGTGAATTTGTCTGTATGTGAATTATTGATCTCTCAACATGAGTGCAGTGTGTGAATGATAAATGTGTCTGTATGAATGGTGTGTGTGTATATGTAATGAATGTCTGAATGTGTGTAAAAACATCACTTCCGGTATATGGAACGCACAGTGCCGGGTTCCAAAACCGGAAGTGACGTTGGTTGGATGTCATGGCCGGCCCATGCCCGATACTACAATACTCATCACAATACTAGTGTACTCTACACGATCTCTAGTGAAAATAATTCTTCCTCCAGCCGGACCAGGTGTGGAAAGGTCTAGCCAGAGGAAGAATTATAGACTTCTTCTTGCCGGCGAAGGGGGTGGGTCGAACACCCGTACGAACCAGCGCAAACATTCAATGTTCGCACCGAACTGTCTGCCCAGCGAACAGTTTGGCCTTCACTAGTCACCATGTCTTTATTACAGCAGTTTCCAGTGTAAAAGAAAAGCTGTGCATTGGATTATTATACATATCTGCCAAATTACACAAACCCAAAGATTATGTAGCTTGTATTCAGCCATTCTTTGGTCATCCTTGAATGCAGCAGTAGGTAGCCAAATTTAGCATGGGATAATGTCTTACTCAGACCAGAGCGGAATCAGATTCCTCCTGTAGTCTGAACTGTCTGTGTTACCTACATAACAATGCTCTCTTTCTCGGACCTGAGCCGAACTAATACGAAAGGGGAAGTGTACTGGTTGCTATAGACACTTCTGTTTTACACAATTTCAAACATAGGGTCCATATTGGCTTATTATTGGTAACAAAAACGCAGCCAGCAGCCTAAAGAATAAAAATTGCTTTTATGTACGGTAATATTCATGCACAATTATTTCAAACCTCTATTAGAAAAAGCAATAGGCGCTTCGGGTGAGCGGCTGGCGAAGTGTGCGCTTATTATACTGAATAGCGAGCATTTAAACCTGATGGAAAACTAGTAACAGAATTAAAGTGTAACTCTGGGGACAAATCACAGCTCTGGATTGTATAATGCACATATATGTTTGATTTAAATATTAGGTATTCTCCTCCTAAGGTGTCAGCCCCTTCTAAAAAATTATTATTAACCTTTACTTATAAAGTGGCAACATATTATGCAGCAATATACAAAAATGTATTAAGTGTTGTGTGGCAATACAAGCTAACAAACAAGTACAAATTGTTGCACAGGAGGAAGAGGAAATCATAAATTATAATGAGCGCTGAAGCCACATCGCAGGGCCCCCTTTTCTAGATAGCAACATTACCGAGCCATTGAAACTACATAGGGTCAGATTGAGGGGCGTTTTGAACTAGGTGTGTTTGCGTTGCAGTACTGACACGCAGCATGGCTTGCATAACGCGTGTTACAAAGGTTTATATAAGTAACCTGTTGTATCTTTCATACTGGCCCCGAGTTTGCATTTTGCATCTCACATAGATTTGTATAGAAAATGTAAGTAAAGCGCAAGGTGGAAACGTGGGACTGCCTCCTATAAGCAGTCTTTAAAAAATGCTTGTTGCTTACAGATTTCAGTAGCTTAAGTTGACATTTACATATGAAGCCAAATGACTCATCCCACTGACTTCTATAGGAAGACATAGGCTAAGGTTTGAGTCATACATAGTCATCAATGAGATAGGCTGCTTTCTAGCATATCCATAGTGGTCTGGAAATTAATACTCATGTATTAAAGTAGAAACTACATTAATACAATTTTGCTCTAACACCTTGTTTTTTGATAATAAAATATCTGTATTAACCTTTGCCACATATCAGTGCTGCTGATCACTGCGTGACATTTTTTAGGGTGTGTTTCCTTGTGGTGATACCAGCCATTTATGCCTGTGTGAAGGTAGCCATACATGGCTAATTTCTCTGTTCGATTGGGCCCCCAAAGTGTTGTGCAGCAATTTGCGGAAGGATCGTTGAAAGATTGTTTTTGGTGTAAGCGCTGCCCGATCATCATTTAACAATCGCTAATAGCTAGCTCTAGGTGTGTAGTCCCATTGGAATCCAAATTAACAGGGTAACAATTGTGAGAGAGAACATGGTCAATCTATAACAGAAGGTATCTAAACAAGGCACCACATTGCAGGATTTCCAGGTATTATTTGCTTAAGGGGAAAAAAGAAATTACTTTAGGAAATTGACATTTTAGAATGTGTGTGAGATTATAGTCTCTTAGTATTCTTAGTTTAATCATACTCTAAAAACATTTTTTAAAGCAAAATTAGCTAAATCATTTTACAAAATTATACGGTAAAAAGGTCAATAAAGAAATGTTTTACGGAGAAAACCAAGGATGTGAGTAGCACTTTTTTGCTTTGTAACGATATCAAGCATCCTCATAGGTGGGTTCCTGTAGAAGAACACGCCCATTTTCCTGGTGAGGACAGATTGTCTATACCAGCTCTTGTGTATAGGTAGATGTTGCTTTAAACCCTTGTGAATTCTGGCTATCTCTGGCGCTAGCTGGCCGATTACTTGTGGTTTGTTGGAAAGTCACCCTATCTGCTTTATCCTCCTTGCAGCGAGAGCTGAAGAGCTCTGCAAAATTATGAAAGCGTAATAAACACTAATACTTTTAAAGGCCTTTAAGCATAGCTGTGCCTCTTTATTGTAATAAAAACGTTCCCTGAGCTGAAATAGGATTCTGAGCCACATTTGCAGATTATAAGGCAAAAGTGTATGCTTATTATATTACTTTCTGTGTTTTAATATACTCAGAAATTAATGAGGACAGTAGACGTTAAAAGGATCTGCCATACCACACTTTTAATTTAAGTAAACGGGGAGAAGCGCAGGACGTTCACTGAGGCCTTTGGATGTGATGATAGCTTCTTGTAAGGCAATATCATTTTCTCAACCCTCATTAGAGGAAAAATGCTGTACACGGGTCTCACTTTGGCCCTCGGTGATCCACAAATAGAGAATCGCCTACAGGGACTGTAGTATTCAAATACAAAGAACAAGGGCATGATTGGCTATTGCTTTTAATAATAATATTTTAATTAATTTAAAGTTATATGTTCTTATAAATTCCTCTCGCATGAATCGTTTAAACTCAAGGACAGATTTAAATACAAAAAAAACCTTTGATGGAACTGATGTTTTTCAAGCTGAAGTCTAGGCAAGCAGCTAAATAAATAAATAAATAAATAGCATGCTGTTCTTTTTAGCTGGTCTTGTGCTCTAGACGCCCCTGCTGGACACCACTTCTGTTTAGCTAATCTTGTGGTCTACAAGTCCCTGATGGACACCCCTTCTGTTTAGCTAATCTTGTGATCTAGATGCTATGCTGGACACCCTTTCTGTTCATCTAGTCTTGTGATCTAGACGCTAGGCTGGACACCACTTCTGTTTAGCTAATCTTGTGGTCTAGATGCCCCTGCTGGACCCCTTCTGTTTAGTCTTCTTGGCCATTCTTGTTATCTAGACACTCCTGCTGGAAACCCCTACAGTATAGCCAATCTTGTGATCTAGACACTCTTGCTGGAAACCCCTACAGTATAGCCAATCTTGTGATCTAGACACTCTTGCTGGAAATCCCTTCGTTATAGCCAATCTTGGGATCTAGCCCCTCTGCTGGACACCCCTTCTGTTTAGCTAGTCTTCTAATCTAGACACCCCTGCAGGTCACCCCTTGTTTTTAGGTACTCTTCTAATCTAGACACCTCTGCTGGACATCCCTTTTTATTAGCAAATTTGTGATCTAGACAAGCATGATGGACACTTTTTCATTTAGCCAATCTTGTGATCTGGACACCCCTGCTGCACACCCTTTGTGAATAGTGTTGAGCTCGAATATTCGATTTTCGAATATTTAGCTCGAATATCGCTATTTCGCCATTTCGCGAATATTCGCGAATATATCATCGGATATCCGACGCAATCGCGATTTTGCGCAATTTATTGCGCTTTTAGAATCGCAATTTTATAATCGCGATCCATTGCAATGAATGGGATCGCAATTATATAATCGCAATGCGATTTTTTAAAACGGAAATGACAGATATTCTCCCAGTCGAATATCTGAGCTCCATTGACTTGCATGCATTGCGCATATATGATCGCAATTGCGATTTGTAGATCGCAATTCATGTCGTAAGTGCGGATATTCGAGATTACGAATATGGAAGCGAAATTACGCAAATTCGAATATTGCCTAGTCGCTCATCACTATTTGTGAATTAGACACCCTTTGTAAATTAGACACTCCTGGATAGCCCTGCTGGCTTAAGGATTTAGCACCTGAATGGAGGAGGTTCTGTTGTCTTTATAAGATTTATACTGGGTCAAGTGGTTTTAGATATGGTGTTATAGCTACATACCATCATCAAAACAAAAACCATCACCACAATGATGCATACCAATGACATCAGTAAATAGTGGGGTAAGCTTCAACTGGCTGCAGGTCATAATGAAGCCCTTCTCGCTGTTCTACATAATTGATCTTTGTGTGCATAGGGAGATCAGTCATTTTAGACTGATCATGAGCGTTTATTATTTCCCTATGGGAAATGTCTTTCAATTTTTGTTTCATCTCTAAGAAGCAGAAGAAACATTTTGCCAAAATACCCAGTCTTTTGCTTTTGGCTATACATTTACAGCACAAATTTGCACAATCATATCCATACCATTAAATAGAGCAAATAATCCATTGTCAACAGGTCCTCATTAGGCCAATGTACACTCAATAACCACATAGGTTCCAACCTATCCCATTTCCTAGTACCAGCTAGCTGGACAAAATAAAATGTTATCTTTTTTTTCTTTCTAGTGGCATTAGCAGGACTGTTCCACAACCTGGTTAGAAGAAGAGCCAAATTGGATGAAAGTCCGAAATATTTCCCAGACTAATCAGGCATCATCGGCGGAAAGGTAATCAAGCGTAATCAGAGGGTGCAGTACAAAAGAGAAAAATGTTTCATAACTGCAAATTGATTTAAAGGAGAACTTTGCTTTCTCCTAAAACCTGATAGATATTATATATATATATAGTGCACAAGGAACTTTGCAATATAATGGTGTTACAAAATGCCTTTCCATTGCAAGATGTTCTATAATTGGAAAGGAATTAAAATGTCCTAACTGTTCTGTAGCAGCTGCAGCTGGACTCAATGTGAATCGCAGGCAGGTGAAGATTAGGGCTTCTGGGGTGGTGAAAGGAAGCTGGATTGCTTAGGGTGTTGGTTCTCTTAAAGATGAACTTAGGAAAGATAGGAAAATATTATACAGTTATATATTAATTTTTTTAACTAAATTAAAATGTTTTTCTAAAATTAAGCTTGTGATTATCATTTTATATTTGTCATCTACAAACCTTTAAAAAAACTCTAAAATAAAAAGGCCAGCTTGTCAAGACAATGAAGTCTATTGACCAGAGTGCAAAATAAGTAGAAGGATGAGCATGCCAGCTCAATTTCACTTAGAGTATCTGTTGGTGTCAGGAGATGACCAAAGAAAAGTGGGGAACCAACCTCATGTTGCTAACAGGCATCTGTAAATTAAAAGACTTGTCAGACCAAAATATAATGTAAGTTTTTTGTCTAGGCCTAATCTAAGAGCAGTCCTATCACCTCCTTTTCTATTTTCAAGTGGTGATTTGGGGTTTAAAAAAAAAAAAATGGAAATGTGACAATGGATATGTGTAATGTGACAGTGTGGCTCTGGGGCAAAGGACCTCCCTGGCGTTATGGGCTATTTGCGCCATTTATTGTGGCACAAAAAGCCCGCCCTCCCCCAACTCTCTTCACAACGCCGGTGTCGAAAATGAGGCTGAAGACACGGGCCGGAAGGAATCCGTGTGCCTGCAGCGAAGGAATCCGTGATCGCTACAGGTTCACAGAGCACCAGCGTTTATACCTGATCCCGGCATGGGCACAGCTTGTTCTAAGAACAAACTGTGACCATATTGAGTTCAGGCATAACGCCAGGGAGGTTAAAAGATAGACGTCAACAGTCTAACTTCCCAGCACTCCTCTAGAGACGTCGTCACTGGAGAGGTGGAGCTTTGTCAATTTTTATGTGGAATGGTGGAGGGAGCAATAACAAAAGAGTCTCCATCCTTCATCTATCACCCTAGAGGACTGGAACTGCATTTAAGAATGTTTTTTTGAGAACTGCAGGTCTGAGTCAAGACTGCTGAAAGGTAAGTATTGTGTATAGGTTTTATTTTTCTACAATGCTCAAAACTAGATCCAACCCTTATTGTCTTCTATGGGACCTGAGTCTACTGCCAACCCAAATATAGACCTACCACATGATCAGTAGTCTAGTATTCTATTGTGTTCACAACATGGACTGAAGCTATGGAAGCAGTTTGTTTCCCAATTCCTACATCCTATGTAGAAAATGCCATTTATATTTTTAGAAAGTGGCTTTACACTGAAATGCTGTTATCCTTTACATTTTTATCTTAGTTTCCTACTAAATCTAGCACTGTATCTGCCCCAGAACCTAAAGGTACATTAGCTTCTGGAACTACATAAAAAACATGAGCATTAATGTGGTGTGGACTCCCCTTTGTGGCCATAAACCTTTAATCCTGTGAGAATGCTTTTTACAGGACTTGTTTGTATACCTACATTTAAAGGAATATTTACCAGAACATATACTCATTTTATATATGAAGTTTAAGGTGAGAGATCTGTGTAATTTAGGTTACAACAATGAACTTTGTTTTTTGGAGCACGGGGCACAAGAATGATGAAAGAAAAGTGAAGAATGATGAAAGAAAAAAAAA
The DNA here is from genome assembly GCA_036250615.1 of Ptychadena robeensis. Taxonomy (NCBI): domain Eukaryota; kingdom Metazoa; phylum Chordata; class Amphibia; order Anura; family Ptychadenidae; genus Ptychadena; species Ptychadena robeensis. Next base: position 46,762,988 of record CM070038.1, read on the forward strand.
ATTAGGTTTCCTACACAAAATGTTATAAAATAAAATGTTTCTAAAATATTCTTGAATGCTGCAGTATTACCAGTAACCTTCACTGGAGAGACCTTAACACAATTGTTTTGAATTCTTTCAGTCATTAAGTATAGCTTTTGATTGCTAATGATTGCAGGATGGACTTTCAATTTAATTTAAAAATTTGTAATCATTGTATATTCCGTTTTCTTTTGTCTAATAGGTCCAAACCTTAAAATCTGATCTATCCAATGGTCTTATTTTAGCTTCTCTGACAGTTCTCTATATACAGTATGAGCAAGCCATGAGCTATGAATTTTTATAATGAATAATAGACACTCTGGCTACATTAACAGTGTATATCAGCTTGGACATCATTAATAGGCTCTAAATTAGTCATTGTCATTCCGATAATGCTTCATTGGGATGGTTGGCAATGACCATGCAAAAAAAAAAAAGGAGAATGAAAAAAAGAGAAAATTCATTAAATGTTAAATCATTTACTGCTGCCCTTTAAAATAAGACACATTAAACCTGGTACAGATTGTGCTCATTTCATACATTATCCTTATTCGTGTGCTCCCAGAGACAAGATGGAAACCTGCATAGCAGGCACTTTGCTGTACTGATGCAGTCTGTCAAATTCCCCTCATTTCCCGTGATGTGCAAAGACGCAATTATACACCTCCGCAAACTGTGTCTCAACCCTACGTGGATGTGGTGAGCTTGTTCAGCTGTTCGGATTAAAGGCACTCTAGCCAAACTAAAAAAAAAATCATCATGGAAAATATAACTAAAGCTGGCCATAGACATGCCGATTCCTGGCCATAGTTGCAGGCCAAAGTTTCGACCTTAAAAGCCGGCAGGTCGAATGGCACGGCTGGTCCCTTATGTGGCCGATCCTGTTGTAGGCAGTTAACTTGGAGGGTCTCCTCCTCCTCCAAGTTAATTGGCTACAATCTGCCAGGAATCCCTGTGTAAGTGGAGCACACAGGATTACCGTCAGTTCTGTAGCCGACTCCTCACAGCAAGGTGACGTCACCATGCAGTGAGGAGTCTGCTACAAGCCGCCCATCGATCGAGACGTCTTTGACCTGCTTTAGTCTTATATATTAGCAATGTTTGATTGCACCACTTTACACCACCAAAAGTCTTAAAGCCACTGACCTGGATGTACCCTAGGCCTAGTCTCCACTGGGCTTCTGAATGTGTTAAGCTCTGACCAAAAACAGGTGTGAGCTTTTGACATGTTATTTGACACGAAGGAAAAAGGGCAATAGAGTCCTATGGCAACAATATGTTGAAAACATATCCAAAAAATATCAAATGGACACATTAATGCATGCTTACAAGTAGCAAAGTAGTTAAACATCTTAAAAATGAAACATGACACAGAACAATACTATTGTGTGTCACTACCCATCCATTAAAAAATATGGCACATGTTTTAATGGAGAGGAGACTAGGCCTTACTTGGTGTTCTTGGATTCTTGGAGCAGGGGTGGTCCTAGGCAGATTGGTGCCCAAATTCCGCCCCCCCCCAAGAAAAATGGCGCCCATATTGCCCCTATATAAAACTGCCCCAAAGGAAGGCATTGAATGAAAACAGAGAAACCCTACACAAGTGCCACTACACATGGTGGGAATCCAGTATACCATCGAAGAGTCTTCAAGTGCTCATCTCTGCTAAATTTATATATTTTTATATACATTTTTGTTTTTCCCTGGCAAGCTTCTTTTAATTTCTAACATCTTCTGAAATCAGTGACCTTCTATTCTCCTATAGTTAAACCCCTCTCTGATGTTGTTACATTTCACAATAGTCGGTGCATTATCCCATATATGATTTACAGAAGATTACCACCATCTACCCGTGTGTCATCCTACATTGCAAGTCAAGATAGTTCTAAAGAGAATTTCTCACTGCGCAGGGCAAAATAACATGCTGTATAACTGTGAATTTAGTGCCTGAGTGCAAATTACTGCCACCGATGCTTCTAGCAACATGAACATTAAATCCCGGCAAATTACACAAAGCAGGAAAAGATCCTTCATTTTCCCTTGAATCAAATATGAGGAAAGCAATTCTAAAAAAAACAGATTTGCGATGAAATCCCTACATGTTCTTAATGTGCACTTTATTTGTGCGAGATAAGTCCTGGTTATAATGTAGCCATACTCATTGTGAACTCAACAATACGGTGAGTTACACGAAGAAATCCCTGCTTATTTATTTGTACCCTTGCTACTTTGAATAGCTTAAGAGGAATGGGCTATTTTACTGCTGGAAGATAAAGAAGTAAGCTTCTCCTAGGAGCTTTTATCACAGAAACCATGCTACAATGTCTGTGTGGTATCAGCGGAGTGCGGTCTACGGAAGAGGAATGAGTGTTATAGAATGGGGACTGAATGGCATGCATGCAGCTGAGTGACTAGAGACTATATAATAAACCAGCACTTCAAAATTCTTTAGAAGGTAGTTTACTTCAAAGCAGAAGCAAAACAATGTTTCTGGAACTCCCAGGGCTCCTTTATGTAAAAGACGAAATCAGTTTTTGTAAAAAATGCATGAATTATTTTTTTTTACATCCAGTATTTTCATCACAATAAAAAATTTATAAACCTAAAGATTATTTTCAGAAATGAGAACAAATAAAAATGATGTTAGTACACACACCACACCTATAGTTCCTATTGTTTTGATGTGCTTAATTGGAAGATTTCAAATATATTAAACTTCCAATACCAGTACTAATATCACCCAGAGCTAGAGCACCTTGGTCACCGTGAGGCTGGCAGGGGGTGGTGCGCAGAATCGGCATCCCGGAAATGGCGTCATCGGGAAAGTGACCAGAGGGAACAAAAAGGAGGGGCAGAAGTGACGTCCCCCCCTTTCAGATTTAGACATCCCTGTCTGCCCTGTTGTATGGCTATAAGGGATAGCTTAGAGGGGCGGTAGGGGTAGGGAGGGGTTTACTTATTGCACTGTTGTTTCTCTGTTACTTGTTTTTGCCTTGCAAGTGTAATGGGCTGGTGAGGGAGTCAGTCACCTGAAGTTCTATGTTGCGTCAATGACCCAAGGTGTGAGGTTAAACATGGTGAGAGGAGGCAACATGGACAGAGTACCCATAGAGCTGGTGGAAGTGTGGCTGGTACTAGAGGTTTTGGTGATGTTGTGGTGCATTTATGCTTATGTTTATTGATTTAATCTTTTGGCGGGCACTGCCAGGGACCAAATGTTTTTGGACTATTTGTTAAAGCTGTGGCCTTTCAATATATTTTCCAAAATGTTCTTGTCGTTATTTATTTAGCCAATGATAAAAGAGGTTTCTAAAGAGGTAGTTGGGTCCAGTCAACACCAGTCCAATATTTGTTTTAATGGACTAATGAATTATAAAATTAGGCGTAGAATAAGTCATATATATTTACATACTTGCACTGGAATGTTAAACACCTAGTGTGTTGGCTGTATCGGCATCCATTTCACATGGCTACTGAATGTGTGAAAAGGGCCATCGTGTGCATGGCAGTGTAGATCTAGTGATCACATACTCACCTTTATCTTTGTCTCTCCCAGTTTTCTTTTAGTCTCCAAGCTCCTTACTCATGCTTCTACACAACCAAGAAGCCTATTTCCTTACGTGATTGGTTGTCTGACATACAAGGTGTTAAACTAGACACCTCTTCTTAGATGCAATGACATAATTGACACAAAGTTAGGTTTTAAGACATAAAAAATTGTCATATGTCTGCCTTGACACAGTAGTTCCTATTTCACAGTCACCCTTTTACCATAAGTGTATTACCTGTACACAGGGCCATTTGTCCCGCTATGCGAAGTATGCAGGTGCATAAGGCCCTGGAACCCAATCTTGTAAGTGAATCGCACCCAAAAGTGTCATGCATGTAATCACTTGCAAATATATTGCACACATAATACTACTAGCACCCTCCACACCTGCTCAACACTTCTTCTGCTACCATACGATACCCCCCACCACTCAACAACTTTTATTCTAGCAAGGCCCCCCACCCCTAAAAAACTTTTCTGCTAGCATCCCCCTGTGCTCAACAACTTTCCACTCTAATTTTGCATAGGACCCCCAAATGCTAGAAACACCCCTGCCTGTACATCCTGGCAGCCTTTGTCCCCTTCGTTTTCAACTTTTACAGATTGAGCAAAATAGGGTTTTAACATACAATTTAAAACAGGGGAATTACAATGATTAATTATCTCAATAGGAAAGACATACCAGTATGTTTCTTGCTGTTTCTATGGTTAGTATGGTGAGTTAGGATTTGGTAGTCTGTAAATCCATCTAACACTACCCCTCTCCTATGGGTGCCGTCTACCTAGCTACATTCATGTTCCAAAGACATTGTGTAGGGAGAGCCACACTAAACATTGAACGTGTGTTACTGGCTGGGTCAGCAGGAAGAAATAAAATAAAGAGAAACTAAAGCTAACTACAAAATTTTTGATCTTGTAAGCAGCAATATCTAAATCTTTTGTTCGTTGCTTTAATAAAACGTAACGTAATGATAACAACAAAAACATGTGGCTTTTATATAGTATGAAGTTTTGGCATGAATGGACTTACATAGCACTGGAAAAACAAAAGTCATGCCTTAATCTTGTTGTTTGTATATGATCTATGAGCTCTGTGTCTATACTGTTGATTATGTATGACATTATATTAGAAATTGGAAGAATAAGTATAAGTATTCAATTGTTTTAAGGACACCAAATGTCATTATGCTATATGCCAACCATCATTGTGCCATTTTCTGTAACTACAAGTGTCAGTTTGTCATTGTTCTAGGACTCTCAGTGACAACCTATCATTGTTCTGAATCCTATATGTAAGTGTGTCATTGTTCCTAGAGCCCATGAAAAGATATTCTGCTGGATCTCTAGTATCACAATTCTATTAAGCCTGCACGCCAAGAGCCACTGTGCTGTAGCTTGTGAATACTTGTTTGTGAGACATTATACTTTGTTTTGGGACTTGAAGAATAACATTATTAATATTATACTACCCTGTTTCCCCTAATATAAGACCTACCCAGAAAGACATAGCTGCTACCCCCCCCCCCCCCCCCCCCCCCCCCTCTGCTTCTAATATAAGACCTTTGTAAAAAATAAGACCTACCATGTCCCAGAAAAAGCTTTCATATTTAGAAAACACATAGCAGAAGGCTAGATATCTAAAACATAGCAGAAGGCGTTTGTCACTTCTTCTAAGCCCAGAAATAAGCCTTAGTGCATTTTTTGCACCTAAAATTAATATAAGACAGTGTCTTATATTAAGAACATTTTTTTTAAAGCCTCAAGCACTTATGTGCCATTGCTTTAACACTATATAACCTCTTCAATATGCTACACTTTCATGTTACATGTAGAGAGTAAGGAGACAGCTTGACATACATCTTATGTAAGATGGAACTCCAAAAAGACTCCAGTTCCTGAAATAAGCCTTTAATGTTTATGGCCTAAATCCTTAGGGCTGGGTCTCACCAACATAGCTTGGTTATTAACATTTATAGATGTTTCCTGTAAGGAAGTATATCAAACTTTTTAGGTTTCAGTTCATATTTAGTTTAATATCTCCCCAGCCAATCATGCTCCCATGCCAAGGAACTCCTGCAGTCAGCATGTATCTCACTCAAGAAGCCAAAGGGAAGTCTTTTTTCCACAATTAATGTATCCAGCTTGTTCTAGTCTCAGGTCTCTAGTTTGGACTTTATCATGTAACGCTCTGCTTCCTTATGGTCTAATCTTGAGGTACCATATAATTCTCATGTCTCTACCAGCATCAGATAGTGTATTAAATGCCAGATCCGTGACATATTCATCTGGATAAATCTACACGTTGAATCTCAGCAGAACAGGAATATGTCAGAGGAAATTTCACCGACAGATAGGTCAGCCAGATGCGCTGGGATTTGGATATCCTGCAGGTAATTGTTGAGTGTCTCTGGCTGTTCTAATCCTGTCTGCTAAATCCATACAATCTTATATTGGGTGCCGAAAGCGCTAAGGAAGTAATACAACAAGCCTGGGGTGACAGAGACATCTAACAATAGATTTAAACTGGAAGCTCAAACATCAAAGGAAAAAGCATCAGAGGACCATATGGCCTAGATTCTATAGCATTAGTCGAAGACGGGAAGATAATATTTTGAACGCTGTATGAGAGTGTATGTAGGAAGGACAAACATATCCTTCAAAATACATCTGTAAGTTGTCATTGTATCAATATCACCACTGTACAAGTAGTATAGGGGTCAACTGACTGGTAACTGACAAATTAATTGATTAAATGGTGTTATATCCTACACAGATAAGATTGACCATATTCTTACACCTACTTTCCATGTGTCTTAATTACGCTTCCTCAATGGCTTCTTCTTGTTTACTGGCTCCAGGATTGGAGTGTGGTTCAGTTAGATTGGTTAACCTATGGCATGCATTTGTGACAGCTGGGGGCTTCCATACTGCTGGTGGCTAATCAATAGTACTGTTCAATAAGTGTCTGGAGAGTTTGCTGACTGTGATATAACACTTGATAGAATATGCTTTCTTAGCTGGTTAATGGTTACCATGTAATTTTTTTTACCAAACACAAACAACCACAGGGGTCTTGTTGTTAGTTTGTATGGGACACATCTATGTTTGTTACCTCTGATTTTATCTAGAACAAAGTTACTTTATAAAGCTAAACTCAAGCCAAGTATAGAGGACACATATTATGCTTTTCTGCTACAGGGCCCATTTACACCTACTCAATAAGTTTATTTGTGTATTCCATTGAATACGTTTTCACTCAATGTTGTCATAATGATGGTTGAAGTTAGCAGAATACATACATTTTCAAATATGTCTTAATTCCAGTTTAGTTCTAGAACCACTTATGACTTGTTATCATGGCCAGTACATTATTTCACTAAATGGTACCCAACAACGATTGCTAGGATTGTTAAATTATCCTTTAAGTATGTACAACATTGACCATTTTATTATCTCTATCTCTGGGTATCGTAATACTAAATTCATTTTGTGCTCTTGTACTGGTATGGTCTCATTAGCATTTCTACTGTAAAGCATTCCGTATGGGGATGGTATATGCGCCGGCGTGATTGGCGCAGCCCTAATCATGGATGCCCTGATTTTCAATATTAAAATAAGAATAAATACACATTGAGATCCCTATTATTTGGAAACTAATTAGCGTATAAAGAGTTTCTTACTCTGGGGAGATATCAGGTCAAATGATCAAGCAATCGCTGAAATCAACCTAAATTGCAATCAGTTAGAGGATATTAAAATGATGATCTGAGTGTACGAACATCCGTCTGCAGTTCTCCTTTCTGAAAGCCAACACTTAAAGTTTGTCGTAATGGTGTGTTCGGGATTCTTAACTTGAGGTTTATGTTAAACTATGGATTTAGGTTTAAAGGCCTCCTGCTGCAGGAATACTTTGTAGCCTTAATAACACAGTTTATGTTGTATGTTGCATATAGGGCTCGTGGGCAGAATCATGGGCTCTTGGGAGGCTGTTGTCAGATAATGACAAGATAATGACCATGTAATCTTTATGGGCAACCCTTCCCTGGGTGGTGATGGTTTTCAGACAGGAAGGCGGTATAAATGATGCGTTTCTTATCAACTGGGTGACCTTAAGCAGCCCATACACGGGTCAGATTTTCAATCAATCGACTTAAAACGATCAATTTTTTAATCGATTGATTGAGAATTGAGTTTTGCCCACCTGGTTAAATCGACTTAATCCGATCAAAATTTAGTGAAAATTCAGTCGTTTTTTGATCGGACTGGATGGTAAATTTTGATCGGTTGATTGAAAATTGGTTCGGTAAGTGTGGTCAACCAATTTTTGATCGATTTGTTTTCTACCTATTCTACCTCACTTCTGATTGAAATTTCAATCGGACTATTTTGGATCGATTATTATGTCGAGTGAAAAAAAAAATCGATCAAAAATTGATCAAAAATCTTGTACTACATATGGGGCATGATACAATCGACATACAATTTTATACAGACTTAAAAATTTATTGTTTTAAGTTGATTGATTGAAAATCTGACCCGTGTATGGGCTGCTTTACTCAATTCAGAGATCTTTTGGACACCCACAGATAACTTTGAATGCATTCGGGTTGATATATTTTTTATTACATTTGGGGTGACATCTGTCTCCCAATAGTAGTAATGAATTGTTTCTATGTCCCATTTTGTCTGTCCCTGGTGCAGACCAATAGTTACAATGCTGACACACATTGTATGGAAATAGAAACATTCTTTCTATTAGGAAGCTGGTCCAGAACAATGTGTAGCCAACTCTGAGATCGAATAGGAAGTTAAGTAAAAAAAACTGTAGTTCTATAAAAGGAGACAGAAAATGTTGCATGAGGCCAGGCTATCAGCACGTCCATTGCTACACTTACAGTCATCATCCCTGACAGCTTTTTGGACTAAGTCAGCATCACAGAGCCAAAAATACATCTAATGAGTGATTTAGAAGGAGTAAAATGAATGATCTTCAAGCTTTGTATGCTCGCTGCACTCAATCATTACCTCTTTCGAGATAAGATACATTATTCTATGTATCTTACTTCCTGCTCAGTTCTACTGGCACGGCTGCCCTAGCTCTAGCACCCTCAGACACGGATGAGAAAAAATCTGAATATTGACAGGACTGTGAGCCAATTATATTGTGTTTGTTCCTAATGTTTTTAAATGAATATTTGGCAGTAGTATTATCTGTGGTCCACCTGCAGCTACAATATTTCCCCATTACCATGCTTTTTTCTACACTGTCCCTGTATTGAAGCAGCCATTTCTGTAGTAAAGTAGGGCTTTTCTTCTTCATGTTACAGCTGATGACTTTCAAAAGTTCCAGGAAAGGCACATAAGCAAAAATCCACAGTTAAGGGTCCTTGCACTGCAGATCATAATGGACAGCTTCCTCTCCAGCAAGGAGAACAATGCCCATATCAAGAAATCTACACTATACTACACACTACAACTTTACGTTGTATGCACCTATGATAAATGACAAGCCAGTCTACGCAGGCATATCATGACCGCACTAGGGGGTGGCGCGGATCACGTATTGTGGCAGCCCACCGATGCACCAGAAACACGTACCGCGCCTATTGGTAAACAAACGGTGTGTGACGTGCCCAAAGCATTTTCAGGTGCAGTTTGCTAATGGAAAGTATAGGACGTGGTATTGCACATGATTTTTAGTCCACTGACATCAATGGACTAAAAGAAAATTAAAATGAAAAGTGAAAAAAACAATGTTGAAAACCCACGGGTTAACATGGAGACATTGCACATTTGGGGCAATGGAGCAGGTCCCAAACCGCCCCAGTGGAGCCTCAGCCAAAAGGTAAATATTTCAAGGCACTACCAAGAACATTTAGTAGTACTATATGTTACCCTTGAGACAATTTTCACACTTTCAGTTCAGGTCCATCCTAAATCAATACATATGCCACAATCTCGTATTAGGGCATACAAATGCATCCAGGAAAAATCATCTATATTTTATGTATTTGCCTAGGCTTGCTGTTGTTCACCCTACTTTCTTTTTTAAGATTCTAGTGCATATTTTATCCCCAAAAAATTAGTTTCTGATAGTAAGATTTAAAAAACTGAATTTTAGATCGACCATATGCATCAGTAATATGCATCAGTAAAGACAGCATTTTGATACAACACAGAGAAACACAATTGGGTAGTTCTGTTGCTTTTCTCTTCATACTCTTCCTTGTCTTCTAACATAAACTTACAGGGTTCACAGAACTAACCTTGCTGGACCATAGAGTGATTTTAAGCCTTGGGCTAGCTGGATTTTGCCTCCAGGTACCATGACTCAAAATTCACAGCCTAAGGCCGAAACTGTGGGTTCTTTAATTCCTACGTTGCTCCTTGCAGTGTTTACTAAAAATGCCCATATTAGGTACCATATGGTAAAACGGACACCCGGCTGGGCTCTCTGGTTCGCCTACTGCTAGGAAAGAGATGTGGGCCTTAGTAAATAGCATATGAATGATGAAATATTAATTTTCTATTTGCATATGCCTGCAAAGGAAATGTCACTGAAATATCCCCTGGAACAGACTTTAATCACTTGGTAATGGGTTACAGGGTCAATAAATAACATCGACAGAATGCGCGACGAGTAAGGTTTTGTTTTTATTTATCGACATATGGACAACCCAGGGCCATGCATCACAGTATATGCGGTGCCGGCTTGTGGGGAAACAGGGGATAGATGCATCTAAATGGATCAGCTCAGGTTAATCAATATTACAAAGCATCTCCTTTGCTAGATGTGAAATAGATATAACACACTAATACCACACTTGTTTAATAGTCCTTGTTCTGATTTTATTTATACAGTTCTGAAATGCTCGATTCTTGCAAAAAATCTGGGAAATATGTGCCCTATTTGTGTCTTGGTATACCTACTGTATTACTCGTCCCTAAGCCCTGGAGGGACCCAGAATCATTAAGTCTTCATTAAAATTGCACCACATCCAGTGTTGGTATGTCTTCATTATTCATTGGATTTCCTACCAGTCATTTTATATTGTGTGAGGGATTTATGTATTTGGTTATATTACCTATAATTAAAAAAGTGTCTTGTGGTTCACCAACTCTATTGGCCTTAAATCAGACTTTGAGAGGGCAGTGTAAATTGATGTTGTGTAGATGGACTCTTCAAAAGTGACTAAAGGCCCCCATACATGCCCCGATTTTCCGTCCGATCGATTAAAAACAATCGATGTT
>CM070038.1:46777059-46806624 GCA_036250615.1 Ptychadena robeensis
GGGGGGGGGTAGTGTTTACACAACTCTACTGTAAATGTTTTTGTTTTGCAGCCGATCACAGCACTGGCGGTTTCCAAGCTGAAAGCAGCTCGAGAACCACCAGTGTAAACTTAGCCTGGGTGTCAAATTGGGAATGCAAATTACTAATTCAAACACAGGTCACCTGTGGATGGAGACAGCTAATCGGAGCAGAATCTACCATGCAGGAGGGTGACACAGAGGACAGTGAGTAGACCACGCTACATATGGGGTGAGTACCAAACATTATCTCCTGGTACTCATCTGAGGAACTCACTAAAAAAGTTATGTGCACCCCTGCCTATACAACATAGTTGTTGGTAGATGTAAAGGATATCTGACAGAGAAATCTAAAGGTGTATGGTCAGCTTTAGACAATATTAATATTATCAATATAATACAAGAATATCCCTAATAATCTACTCAGTGGGCAGATTGTAACACTAGAAGAAGTCAATAGGTAAGACTTAGATAAATTCAAACAGTTGCCCCATAGCCATGCTGCTCTTTACAGTGGTTGGTAATATGGGGAATGCAGCCAGCGGGTGGGTGTCAATTATCTGCCCACTGCCACCATGTTTTTCCTATAGACAATTGGCTATGAAGTCTGCTAGGTGGTTGCGGCTCACAGTTGGTCGGAATGCAAGCGGTGATTCCCGACCTTCTATTTGAAACCTAAATTATGGGCACCAGGATTTACATGGTTGTTATATCCCTGAGCTTGCTTCCATAACCCAGAATTTGTTTGTTGGAACAAAGATGGGTCTATCCTTCAGGAAAGATATATAAATGTACTGTTGAATGGAGTACTTTTAAATCTGGGGAGGTAATAGAAACCTGGACCTGTTACACTGATAAATTATTTAGTATTAATACATTAAACATGAAAAAATATATCTGATGATAAGTCCACTTTAAACAATGAAAGCGGCCATTTTGTTTGACAAAACGTTTCCTTTCATGTAGAACTTATTAATCATTCTTTTCAGGTCAAGATTCAGATAGAATTCATAAAGTCACTGCTATATTCCCGTATTCGTAAACGTACGAGTCCACAAGTTATAACTGAATCCAACTACATATGGATTGCCCACAGCAGTTTTTCACTTTGTGCTCTTTAAAGAAGGACCGGGAAAAGAGACAGTTTTGGCATTTAATTACTAAAATGACACCCAGTCACTAAATAGGTAGGATTTAAAAGCTTCGGCAAAGCAAGTTACCCTTGACACTATTTGAGCTAACCTTTCTTCTGTAGAGGAGACATCCCTTCACATCAGACATCCTGGGGGAAAGGCAATTGAAGTGCGCTGCAGGATATAACTATCTACTTTTTATTGTTATTACATGAACCGAAGTTTCTGCACAGATCAACGATGTAATATGAGGTTTGAGTTCTGCTTGATACACCAACATCCCTTTTTGAATAGAATGGATTGAGGTTTACAGGTTCCAAGAGAACCTGCCTCTTTTCCAATTACAGGTAAAGTAACAAGTAATAGAAGTGTAGGGACAAGGTCATTAAGCCAAGGCAAACAGGTCAAAGTGGTCCTGTCTATCTCATTGCATGGGTCTCCTTGACAATACACAAACACAACTGCTGTCAGTGGATGCCTTCAATCCACACTAGTTGAAGTCCAATTTAACACTTTATTCAATTAAGAACTATACAGCTGGGCTTTGAGCTATGGTGCTTGGTTATCTTGGTGTAGAATAGGTAGGAAAGGTACCCTAATCTTTGTTAATGGTCCAGGTAGGCAACAATGGCAATCTCTCTTCTTTATATTACACATTCTAGATTGACTATTAGTTGGATAGAAGAATACTCACAATGCTTATTTCAACAGTATTTCAAACAGAAAATGGCCACTCAATTTGATACATAAACATCCAGCTATGGTTGACCATAGTCTGTAGACATTCTGTAGACTATAAACTTCAGCTTAATATTTGTGTTTCCTCCCTATTCTTAAACCAACCACCAACCTAAGCTACTGTGAGGACCTCCTCTGTACCAGGTACAGCCTGCTGGTGGCACTGAGCTTGCCCTTCCCTGGGTTGTGTCAATAGTCACCAGCAGGTGGCTCCCTGCAAGAGTGGGCTGGGTTAAGGACATCTGCCTCATTAGCCTGAGGGCTATATAGGTGTGCCTCACCCACAAATGCTTGCTGAGCATGCAACTTTTCCTGAACATCTGATCTGCAATCTGTACCTGATCCTGAACTCTGGACAATCTGAACTCTGAATTATCTGAACACTTGCCTCCCTGCATTTGAATCTGCAGTGCCTTGTTTTGTTTGCAGTTAGTTCACAATAAACCTGTTTGTTCACCACATCACATCTCTGTTTGGTTGTCTGTGTCTGCTGCCTGTCTGGTCGCCCCTCTGCCTGGGTCCCTGACAGCTACTTATTAATGGTCACATTCAGCCAGACTTCTGCTAAAAAAATATTTATCTTCTCATCTGAATAGCTTCTTTAGCTCTGATGTGGGTGGTATCTCATGTAAATATAAGTATATAAAAGACATTCTCCATTTAAGAACGAGTCTAGCTGAAGTAAAAGAACAACTTCAAAGTATACCATGAGCTGGACAAAGAAGAACCTTCACAGGCACTGATACGAGCTCGAAATAGTGCTTGGATGAGCATTAGAGATGGTCGAATTTTTCAACTTGCTAACTTTGTGAGCTGATTGCAGAGCCCCTGAACATGGTATCATCACCAATCTTGTTGGAGATGTAGAGAAGGTTTGTGAGAAGATTTGAAAAAAAAAGTTTTGCTCTAGCACACAGAGTTTTTGCATAAATTAAGTTACAAAATAAAGTCGAAATTACGATTTTGGAAATTTTGACTTGAATTTGAACTTCATTTGTGAAAAACCTATTTGTGTTAGAGACATACTTTCTTTTTTGGAGTATACCCCCAACCCTTCTCTACATCTCCAGCAAGTTTGGTGTTGATACCTTGTTCAGGGGCTTTGCAATTAAGTCAAAATCGTCGAAATCGTCGAATTTTTCAAAAAATCTGTCCCAAAATCTGTCTGTACAAGGGTCTAATAGACATCCTGACTATAATAATGTTTGAAACAACCAATTATGTAAAATAAAAAAAAATTTTTAAATAAAATTTATGAAAAAACACAAAAATCAGGACACAAAGCTATGCTGCTAAGTACTAAACATCGCCCAAATAAACTCTCAGGTGCCCCAGATGTGCCCATTTGCAGTTAACACTCTCTAACCTGGTGTGATGAAATCACACCAGGTAAAAGAGGGTTACTGCATATGGGCACATCTGGGGCACCAGTGACTTTATTTAGGTGATGTTTAGTACATAGGTGCACATTGAAAGCAGTTTTCTACATAGAAAACTGCTTTCATGCAATCTACTTTTCAAATCTCCTGCCGCCCCCCCCCCCCACCCGATGTGACGTCATCACGTCACTCAGGGTGGGGGGGTGAGGAAGAGAAGAGAGAGGAGCTGGCTGCCTGCATGTCACATCGGGGACACCGGGACAGCGCAACACCTTAAGTATGCGCTCCAGGAGCCCCGATGTATGCTGGACGGCAGCATCTCGTCCAGTGCGATAGAAGCAGTATCAGCACTGGACGAGATGCTGCCGTCCTGACCACTAGAGCGGTTAATGACAATTGCAATAAAATTTCATGAAAAGGTGACAATAAAAGAGAAAAGCATACAAGAATACCCACTTCCAGGAGGTGCTGGTGCATCACTATGCCTAACCCTATTTCTAAGGAAGCTCTGTGCCTAATGAAAACATATATTACTTGTTTGGTTTTGTTTAAATATAAGCTTATACCACAAATGGAGGAACATTCTGTAGTTTTTTGTTTGCTATTTATACGAATGTTGAAAAAGGCTTGTAAGTTCTCTCTAGCACAAAACTGGTTAAATCCTCTGACTATAAAAAGATGCTGCTTGGCCCAGGAAACAATCGCTTAAGACCTTACCATTTGTCTGGGCAGGGGGAAAAAATCTGATAACCGCAAAAAAGATTAACATTAGGCTGCTGTACTATTTCTCGGTTGGCTTCCCCTGCCCACACCATAACGCACTGATAGCATATAGGGATTAGCGAGACGCAGCCCCAATCCATATCACAGCATGGAGGTTAAGTGATATATTGGGATGAGACCCATTATTTTTACCATTTCCTGCGCAAAGGCGATTACGCAGCCGGTTTCAGTCATCTCATTTGTGCCGGGGTTTGAATGCGGATTGGTGCCCGGGACTGGGCATTGCATGAAACAATTACATGCACAGTTTTCTCCGGCGCATCTGCAACTAGATATTGCTGGAGGGGGAATGGCAGGAAGGTGATGTTCTATTAAAAGAGGGCTCCGCTCTAATCAGTGTAAGCACAATTTGTGTCTTAAAATGAGAAGCTGCCAAAGCCACTTAATAAAACCAATTATCACTTTTCTTTGCAGTGAGGAAACAGACTGAAATAGAATGTGCAGCCACAGACACCCTGGAAGATTTTATGTCTGGTCCCTCCCCTTCCTATACATATAATGTTGAAATTAGGGAACTCCTATTGCAAAACGGGATTCCAGGACTAACTCCTGATATATTTTTTTTAATGGGTAAAAAAAATTAGCTCAAGGCAAAATGCTTCATGATAAAAATACATTTGAAAACTATTTTAGCTCCAAAATTTTTTTTTATCCATCCAGTTCTGAGAGCTACATGGCTCTGCAAAAATGAGCAACCCTATCTTAGGGCCTGGTCATCCTCAGCTGCAGTTTCACTGGCTCCCAACAAGACACTGTTGGGAGTAACTGGACAGTGATAGAAGAAGCTGTGCTGACACTTTATTAATTAATTAATGTTGTGTTGTGCAGTTAAATGTCAATGGCTATTTTAAGGTATTCGGGACACCCTGTGCCAGTAACACCTGAACATGAACTTGGACAACAATTTAAACAATGCCAGACGTTCAAATATTCCTAAAATTTACTAAACCCTGTTTCAGTCTCTTCCCAGTAGACGATTGTGGCATCTCAAAGCCAGCATTGGTACCTAGATGAGGATGTGCCAACTACAACCCCCACGTCAGATTTCAGCTGGTATATGTGACGACATAAAAAAACACACTTTATACATTTGTAAATAACACATGACAAAATCATGGAGTGTTATTATGAGTATGTGTATGCGTGTTATTTTTTATTTAAGGCATATTCAGTTTGACTTTAGAGTGGTGACTCTTGTGCAATCCACAGTGGACATTCGTGAATTAACCTCATACAAATCCCGGACTCGGGGCCGCTAAAGCAGGCTGATGGTATGTGCAGCACCGATAATAGATTGCCTGTTAATTAAAGAAGCCATAAATGTCTGACGGGCCTCATGAGAAATGAGCTGGACACAAGTTTCCTAGTCTGTCACAATATTATTCATGCTCAGCAAATCCTCTCGTATTTACATATTTTGTATATCAATTATTCCAGCCATAAGAATTCGCTCCTGAAACTTCTCTGGAGAAATTAGGACTAGAGAACCATGCATGCTAGGAGGACCCGTAATGTTCAGTGCCGGAAGCCAGTATGGCAACACTTATACAGACTAGCAATGTTTTTCCTCAGACTCACACAATGCTAGATTATGTGCAGAGTAAATTCAATTATTCACACCATTCCTGCCACCAAGGAGCTTACAGTTCAGTGTTCCTTGCTATGCAACCATATGCTCTCACAAAAGACTCAATTAGCTTTAGATAGCCTTAAAAATGAACCTATGGTTTGCCTATGCAGGGAACAACATCCATTTCAGTAAAGAAAAGAAAAATCTGCCTTCAGTAGAAGACTGCTAAAATCTTTGATCTCTTTTCTCTGTGGTTCCTTCTCTTGCTTTCTATATCCTATAATAACATAGGGCAGTGATGGTGAACCTATGGTACGGGTGCCAGAGGCGGCACTCGGAGCCCTCTCTGTGGGCACCCCACCTGGTAGCCAACATAGAGGCTGATGGAGAAAAGAACTACAGCCCAATGGCTCTCAATGCAGGAACATTCTCACAGGTTAGAAGCTGTAGTTCTACAACAGCTAGAAAAGGCAGCAGGAGTAGTGTAGTTCTTTAGCAACTGGCAGAATAAAATGCTTGTAGTTGTAGTTTCTATACACAGCAAGTTGGTTATTTGCCTTTTGTGCTATGTCCTCAGCAGCCTAGGATACAGGAAGCTTGTAACTGCAGTGATCCCCTATGAATGACAACCGAACCCCGAGGATTTGTATGTGTGTAATTCAGGTTAAATAGCGAAGTCTGCACTTTGAGATAAATAATTGGTTTTGGTTTACAGTTTGGGCCCTCGGTTCGCCATCACTGACATAGGGACTGGCAGATGGAACCAGAGCAAATAGTGTAGGACAACACACCAATTACTGTTGGATGTTCAAGACTCTGCTGAAGTCTTTAGCTCTTGAAGTGAAGTAAGAAGTTGCTGTCCTCTGCCATGGTAAGGCTCAAAAATCTTCTTTTGCAGACAGATTTTTGATTTCCAACATAGTTACCTTCCTTATTTTTACTCAACACAATATTAGCCATCAAGACAAAAAAACCTTGCAAACTGTATAAGATGCTGTTGTACCACATCCCACAAGTTATACATATACAAAAAAACTTCTCAGGGGAGAAGGACCCCAAATAAACACTAGGCAGGCACCATCACAATGCCTTAAAAGTCCCCACTATGGCTTGGCCTAGTGTTTACTTGGGGTCTACGCCCCTGAGAAGCTTTTGTACAAGGTTGGTCGATGTAAAATTGACCTTAAATTGGTTGGGCAAATTTCAAATAACAAATGAACACCAAGCTGAACCTTGGCATATTCACCCATCAAAAATAAAATATCTTTGTCAAGTAAGACAGAATGTAAATACAATTCTTGTTCTTTTTGCTGTCAATGTTATCTGTTATCTGTTCCTCCACAAGAGTTGCCCCGTAACATTCAAAGCATACATTCCAATAACAAATGGAGTTGGCCTTGAATTCTGTAAAAAATCAAATCCACTGTTTAGCTTAGCTAAGGTGTCAGTAGAACAAGCCGAAATTAAAGGTCAATTGAGCCACTTTTAAATAAGAGAGAAAGAAGTACTCGGGTGCAAAAGAAAGCACAGTTGGAATTTACCTGTCACCTAAAAAATAAAGGCTATCAGCTGACAGGTGGTCATAGGGTAGATAGGACTTTTGTGTTTGTATAAACCAGTTAAATCCTCACCTGGAGCCAATAGCAGACTGAGTGCTCTGCCCACCAAGCTGTGCTAAAGGAAACTAGGGAATTGAAGCAATCATGGATTTGGCTTTGATGTTGACCTCTTGCTGTTGCAAAAGCCAGCTAGACTTCAGAATATAACATATGTCTAGGATGACAAACATTTTCTAGAATGCATCATGTACATTTTAGGAGGAGATAGGAAATTAACAGTATAAGGCCTTGTAGATATCTAAATATCTTACTGATATTAACTAGCAAACTCTGCCATTATTTTGCATATAATGAATTCAAAACATGAAATAAATGGATGAAGGCTATTATATGCAGTGTGAGCAATTCTGACTATTCATGGTATTCATTGGCATTTAGCAAAGAACTGCCAATTCAATTTGAAATCAATGTTAATCAAATTAGAGAGTCTACTCAATGTATCTGGAATTTGAAACTTATTACTATTGGAGAAAGTGTGGCTCCAAGATTTCTTTGGTGCTCTTTAGTGTGTGAAGGTCTAGGCCAGTGATTGCAAACATTTTACAGTGCCCAAACTGAAACCCAAACTCAAAGTGTCTGCATGTCAGTTTAACCTGAATTACACAACTTGTATACACACACAAATCTTGTAAACACACACTCTACGTTCTTATATAAGATCAAATAGGAGAGGGTATGGGGCACTGTGTGCAATTCGAAGAGAGGGGAAGAGAACTGACAGCACTGAGAACCAATAGGCTGCAGTTCTTTCCTCTGTGCTGGCTGACAGCTAGCACGCGCGCCATAGGTTCACCATCACTGGTCTATGCGCTTGGTCTTCTGATCCTTGCTGAAGGGAAGGGCTAGAGATTTCATTGGCTGATCTTCATTTTCATCATGTGGTTAAGCTTCCAACACCTTCAGTGAAAGCTGCATTAAGGAGCTTATTCAGCCAAGAAAGGAACATATTTAAGCTCTGATGTTAATATTTGTGCAAAAATATTTCTGATCATAAGGGAAGGGAATAGTAATTTTCCTTATTATGCATGTATTTTGCTATGGGAAGATTATCTCTCCTTCATGTCCCAGTGAGAAGAAGACAATCAAACAGGAATTGCATGGAAGTATAAGTGTAGCCTGACGGAATGACAATGATGTTGATCTGGATACCACAGCTGCTGGAAAAGTGGGACCGGCTCTCCCTTCACTGACTACAAGATAGCCCCCATGGGAGACAGGCCAATCCAGGCCTGGGGAACTGCAAGGACCAAGCAAGCCTGTTGGGCTAGGCATAGAGTTAGAGCCCCCCCCCCCTTCTTTGAGATACATGGTAAGATAATCATCTATATCCCATAAATTGACTCAGAGACAGAAATGATAATTTATATTCCTCACCAAATAGTAAAGAAACCCATGCCTAATGTTGACCAGCGTGTTTATTCATTATTTGGCAGAGGCCTGTGTATAAACTTTTTGCTGAAAAGTAACTTTAAGGAAGGAGCTTGCTGCTGTATTACATCAAGAGAATGGTGTTTACTCTCAGCAATAAGGAAAGCCCACAGTGTATTGTCACAGGGTGCCCTCCTAGCCTGCTTGCAGAGACAGAGACAACTTTACAGCCAAATGCCCGTCAATCTTAGAAGGCTCTGAGAGTTCAACAGGCGTCCCTGGGCTCAACACCCCCCACTTTAGGAAAATCAAACAGTCATATACTCCATACATGTCATTTTGCAAGTTTCTCCCAGTAATGCCTATCTAGTCTACAGCTTTTTATAGCAATATAATATCCTCCAGAACCCATCACTCCAATAGAGTCAAGTTTACTCCAGTGTGAAGACAAAGCAACAGGCTCACAGAGAAGGTGATGTTTTGAGCTATGTAATATACTATGCTTGAGCCTTCACAAGCTCTGATGTAGGAGAATTCAAGCAGACAAAAAAGTCAGCATCTAAAGGGATTTCATGAACAGTAAAGTTAGATGTAGAAAATGAAAATGAGATCCATGCAAGGCTTAGTTTACTCCCTACAGTGACTCTGCACAGATTTGGGTAGGGAAGCTATCATTTTATTATAAAGTAGTTGTCACAGCATAGAACACGTCCATCAGTTGGAATCGTCTCTCTAAATATGCATTCTCTTTTTTTATTTTTCTTTGCTGCTTCAAACTTTCCAAATGCAGTCTTGTTCACTGGCAGCTGTGAGCTGTACGCCCCCATGCCTTTCCTAATAGTTTGCAAAGTCACATGATAGTGATAAATCAAAAATATTTCATTACATGGCAATAGTCATTGACACCATATGTTCATAGGTGACGTGATTGGTGAGGTTACTGGTGACTTGACATGATTCTCGTACACATTAACATAGCAACCTTGTTTATAATATACCAAACTGAATGCAACTTGCCTGCTTTCCACTCATTCCTTGTTAGTTGGAATACAGCTTTATTGACTCAAATAACATTTGTAGTGTGACAATACTGACAAATACATTGATACTGACATTTTAAAACAAAATGTGTTCCAGCAACATTTGAACTGAAGGCACCCAATAAAACATGCCTCCAAGCCTTCCCATAACATATGCTCAGGACAGAGAGCTGATTAATAGTGATAACCGAAGATCTAACTATAACAAAAGTCCGCCGTCCACCTGTTCATGGGTAAATTAAAATTCTCGGAGCTATACCGTGAAGTGTTGTACCTGACGTAATTTCCAGTATATGAAACACGCAGTTCCTTGTTCCTAAACCGGAAGTGGTGACGGCCGACATGGTGACCGCGGGTGATTGCTCCCATTAAAGTCAATAGGCATGATTCCACACAAGCAATCGCCCGCAATCAGCAGCAGTCACGATTTTGGGGATTTTTGAATGCCACCCTACTGCATTTTTGATCGTGGACTGAGGCTGCGCATGGCTGAAAATTGTGGCCAAAAATGCTCCCGATTGCTCCCGCGAAAAATCGTGGAAATATAGTCTTAATGTGTAGAGTTGAAATGAGCACACACTTGTTCATATTAAATTTGTTTGTATTATGTTTGTTTGTATACAGAACGACCTAAAATATTTTTGGCTACACCCCTATACTACAGCACTACACTACTACGTGTATGGCTAGCTTATACTACCTAGCATTCATTACAAGCCCAGCATTTCCTGGGTTCTGGGCCCGCCCCTTCGGCGTCTGTGAAATGTGTCAGAAGGCTGGAAACTCAACCTGAAATTATTAGTTTTCTATTAAAACATCTACATTAAATATGGGCTAAAATATACCATTGTGAAGAGACACATTCCTACTCTCATGGAAGTATTTTCATGTTGTCTATAGTACATAATAGTTACCTATTTCTACTATAGTTATTATATTTCAGTATAATCACCACTGTCATGTCAGTTTTTCCTACTTTCTTTCTCTCCAGCACAAACCTCTATTATCCTCAATGACCTCTGGTCCCTCATTGGATCCCCAGTGCTTGCTCCTCATGATGTAGAAAATGTTATGCTCTTCACTGACGCTACTTGTAGAAGCTCCAGTGGGATAGTGGTTGGGTTTGCAGCCAGGACCTAACTTCTGAATGACCTTTACAATAGAATAAACTCAAAGGTGATTGCAGTGCTGTGCAGCAATGATGGTGGGTTATATCATCACCATTATTGCCAGTTTATCTCCAGTTACCAGCTCTTACCAACTTCAGAACATTACTAGCCTATAGATGAGCAGCATAGGCAATATTCGTAAATTTTGCTAACTTTTTGCTTAAGTCATTGCTCCAGTCATTATAATCTTCATTGCGCAAATCAGCACA
Organism: Ptychadena robeensis; assembly: GCA_036250615.1. Classification (NCBI taxonomy): domain Eukaryota; kingdom Metazoa; phylum Chordata; class Amphibia; order Anura; family Ptychadenidae; genus Ptychadena; species Ptychadena robeensis. Next base: position 46,788,086 of record CM070038.1, read on the forward strand.
TGTACTGACGTATATTGTGAACGCAATGCACAGCAAATCTTGAATATTCATGATTCAATGCTGATATTCGCAATAAAAATTTGAGATTAAAATATTTGCGATCAACATTATACAAGTGAAGCAAACAAGTTCTTCTCTTAAGAAGCTTCAGCTGGGGGTGTGTTGCATACATAATTGTTATGTGATTAGATTGTGACTATGAGGCTTGAGTCTGTAGATACCTTGAAGTGGTTGTGAATAGTGATGAGCAGAAGAAGCAATATTCATATTCGCAAAATATATTCGCAAATTTTTCACATAATATTCACAAATAATTCTTAAATTTGAGAATTCGAGATGTTCCATCATTTTTAACTTGGTTGTTTTGCAATAAAAAGTGTCTATCCACATATTTTTGCAATCAACACTACTGATAAGTAATATTCACGATTACGAAGATATAGCACTATAATCGAGATTTTCATGAAGTGACACTACTTGAAATAAAAATTCATGATTCAAATATTTGCGGTCACCACTAGTTGTGAAGCTAAAATAATATTTATTAAATATTAATAAGAAAAATTGTATTCAGGTTTCTAGGTATATGTCTCTACTGTGTTGTGTGCTCCGTCGGGACCCCCTGCGTTTAGCGCAGTGCTTGATGGGGTCTTGATGGAGCACATACATATTGCCTGTGGATCTGTTCACACATCCGCCTATGCAGGGCTCAACATGAAGAGTGGATGCACCGGGCAGGTGATGTGTATGTGTTCCGTTGGGACCCCCTGCATTAGGCACACACAATCCAGTAGAAACATAGCCTAATGCAGGTATATTTGCCAGACAATAGAGCCATGATATGTCTGATCAAGGTAATTTTCAAGTCAACCAATCATTTCATTGCATGTTATTTGTACATTTATTAGCTGGTGCTTCCTATGAGAACAGGTCATGATCTGAATTTTAGTATAGCACACACTGACCTGGCAGTTAGAACCTGGTAAGCAATATATAATGTATACGCCACAGGAAACATTGTCGTAGCTTTGTAAAATTATACTGCCGCTGCTATTTGGCCATTTTAAATCTAAATAGTGCTTGGAGGAATTCTTTTTACTTACCCCAATATTAAGAGAAGATTGTAACTGTGCTCACTGACGTGTAAGAACAGAAACTGCACATTATTCAAGGATTAAATGTAACTTCTTCCATTTTTTTTCTCTTTAAGCCGTACGTGGAGATTTTCACATGGGATTTGAATGGGAAATAGAACAAGGAGGGCAAAGCGGTTAGAAAGAGTTTTACACTTGAGCAATAATCTTTGCAATTTCGGTGAATAATGTGCTGAGGTCTGAAACGTTATAGTTTTCAGAGCCCCTGGCAACTCTTTAGGGCCATGTCAACAGCCTGCAATCGTCTCTAACATTCACTTTCACTCAAGCGTTTGTGCATGGCAATGTAACTAGGAATCTACAGGCCCCCTTATTTGCCTGAAACCATGTGGTTTGGAGCTTAAATCTAACCTTACCTTTAATCTTGCAGAGTTGTACTGGATTCTCTCATTTTCTGAAATTGTCTACTCTGAGCCTACGAATCAGCAGCAAGTCACATAGAGCACATTGGAGAATATCTAGCCTCATCTAGCCCCCTTCTCCCCAACCTTTTCTTTCCTGGTCCATATTGCATGGAGAAGAACACTCAAGACCCAAGAATGATGGTGGATCATAGTATGTAAAGATAATAGAATGTTTTCAAGTGAAATATGTTGATGCAGGGGAAAGGCAGGATAACCAAGAAAAATAAAAGCAAACTCAAACCCAACATCTAACGGCGAAGTATCTAAGACTCTTCACTAGAAAACTTTAAATCAATCTAAACTCAAGAACCAAAAAATTTAAATAGAACCAGGCCACATAATTGTTTGTATGTTGTATTTCCCAATATTTTTTGTTTTTTACCAATGATCCTGCCAGTAAAAGACTTTCTATCCAAGGCCAAAATCACTTACACACTGTATCATATCTATAGATGAACCAAAAGGAAGAATAACAGAAGGTTTCCCTTTTTGTCATGATACCCATACAGGAAAAAGCCTCCTATTTTCCTTTTGCAGCTTATAGGCTAACTGTGTTTAATATTTGATTTAGCCCCTTCAATACTCACTGCATGATCCAGCCAATGAGGAAAGAGGATAATCATTAAAATTAGATTGGAAAAGAGAATCACAGGTATTATTTAAAAAACAGCAACTGTCTCTGATTAAAAGAAAAAGTTGACTACGACAATCTTTCCCTCCCTCTTACATGAAAAGTAAACACTCAAATAAGGATATTTGCATGGAAACAAATATACATATTACAAAACGATGTATTTGCTTATAAATCACCGCAGGGCATAAGAAGCCAATGTTAATTTAGCTGTTTAAAAAAATCACATCACAGCAGAAAATCAAGCGAATGCAATGCCTAAGGGTAGCTGGCAACGTTCCCTCTTAATGCCATTCTCTCCCACAAATGGCGTGATTTCAGCCATATGGGCCCTTTTGAAGCCTATGGGCACACCGCTGAGTGTATGGGGGCGCGTACGTCTTAGACCTGACACCTCCTATACTGGAAGAGTGGCTTTAGCTGTGGCTCGTGATGAAAATAAGAAGTCACGTTTAGAAACAAGAACAGGCCAGCAGCCGAGCAAGCAGTCAAGCAGAGCAGAACTATTCTGAAGACCTTGATTAAATGGGGTCCTGTTGTGGATGTTCTTTAAAGGGCATGTGCCAGTTATTTGTTCCTGTTTCGGATCTTCCTGTTGAGTCAAATTTGCAGAAAAAACACAAAATTCATAAGCTTCTATCACTAGAGGAAGTTTTATTCGGCTGCAGGACTTGGTTGTAGGGGTTTAGTCCAATCTAAAAATGTCTAAACCTTTGCCGTTGATCTGAATTTTCATTGCTACACTTAATCAAAAAATCAAGGTCATGGTCCCACCCTTGGCCTATGTTTCAAGAAGAGGTTTAGACTTACAAAGACACAAAGGGATATCATTTGGCGGTTTGTTTGGTCAAAATTGTCAAAATTTTAGTTGCCCAAAATATTTGCCCCCCAGTCGAAATGTGTTTCAATCACTTAATTTCGACCACCCTTGTGAAATTTTGTGTGAAAGTCGAAATTTTGATTTCAAAACATTTTTAAGGTGTAAATAATTAAACCAACTGTTGCCTATTAAAATGAAAGACAATAAGTATAAAGATCTCCAGGACCTCTTACTTATTCCTAATGGGATAAATAAATATATAATAATAATAAAACCTTTTTTAAAAACCTTTTATTAAATTCTGCCTTACCACACATACCTATCTGAACAGTTGCAACAATGTCCACTGATGTTATCTATTCAAAGGGTTAATGTCCCTTCAAATCTTAGATTTGATCGCAGAAGCAGTGGCCAGGTCCTCGTATGTGAGCATCAACATGTTGGGCGGTTATATTGATCATTATATTAATAATTTTTTGGATTATTGTTTAATTATTGTTTTAATGATTAAATATAAAAATATATATTTTTAAATGCATGTGAAAAGTTTGAATTTAGCCTGAAAAAATCGAAATAAACTTGCAGAATTTTAAAAGAAATTTGAAATTTGGACTTACAATTTTTCGACCTATCTCAAATAATATATACATGTATCTGGGAGAATGGCAAGGGTGTGGTTTTTCACTTCTGAAGTTGAATGCCAAAATGGATCAAGACATGTTGGGAGTTTTGACCAATCCAAATGACTTTGATTAACATTGTTATGAAGAATGAGAAAATGAAAACCTATATAGAAACCTATATACTCTATTGCTATCAGAGTTGACCCTATTAGACATCACCCACCTGCAAGGCCATATTCCCTTGTGAAGTGGAGGAAAGTCAAAGCCTAGGTTTTATCAACAGAGGAGTCCAATTGGAGGAGCTTATTTTCTTCTGCAGGCGCAAAGAAAAATACAATTGTCATCTATGAGTGGAACAGCATCATTATGGGTCAGGAATGGTTATAATTGAAAAAGTTTATCCGTCGCCTACAAGATCTTCCTATCTATGTCAGCCAAAGATCTATTTCAAGCTCACTGTCCTTTTAATACCCGTCTCCATTTTGTGTGTGGAGCTCTCCCAGCAGTGACACCCTCTATTCTCCATTTAACCTTGAGAGTTAAATCCGAGAAGCTGAAGCAGGAGGTTTTTCAGGAACTCTTGGCGTAATTAGCCAAAGACATGGCAGCCGGTCAAGAAACACCAAGCAAGTTTTTACAAAATATTCTACTGACTCCTGTGGTATTGTGAAACTCTCTTCGTAAAGTGCACCATGTGGATCGGTGCCAGACATTTTGTGAGATGGAAATACTTTGCAGAGGATACAGCTATCAATTTACTAGAAATGAGACAGGTTTGAGGAAGAAGGCCTGAATAATGGATTGGCACAGAAAATGTCGGCCGACGATTTGTATGGTGGTTGTATTTAGAGTGGAAGCTGAACAAAATTTGGAGGACTCAAAGACCCGCGCCTCAAGCAGGAGATAAAACTTGCTAAGCTTCTCCAAAAATATTTGTTTAAAGTTACAAAAACAAGTTTTTACATTTGGATATAGTGGGAAAGAACACCACCCCATCCCTTATCCATTGATCTATACAGGAGAGAAAATTTGAACATGTGTATTAAAAATATATCTGATCCTGTAGCCACATTCAATAAAGTCCAAACTAATAATCTTCCAGATACGACTGTCACTTGCATAAACCATTGTCCCTTTTAGTTTGAATCAAGATGATTCTGGAACCAGAGATAGTTGACTTAAATGACATTTCATTACTCGAATAATTAAGAGAGGAATGTTTAGCCGCAGAATGGCTAGGTGCCCTTAAAATAACCAGTCTCACAATTGTTCTCTATGAAATCTCATTAATTTGCCTGGCCTGTCACCTGGGGATGTACAGGACTAATTGTCAGATATTGTAAATTCTTACGAAATGACATTGTCATCAATACTGCATGATTCTTTGAGATGGGAAGGACAGACTGCTATTAGCATAAACAATGTTTGATGGTCAAAGGCTTGACATTACCATAGCTATACAAGTAATTCATTTTATTTGTGGTAGGGCCAGAAAGACAACTAAACTTAGTACTTAGCTGTGAGTAGTTTTTCCCATAGACCTGGGCCTGTTTTGGACAAACTACTTTTAGCTAGATCAGTGGTGGCCAAACATTTTGCCCCTTTCTGGCCACACCCAGAGTGTTTGTCAAGTTAACACACTGTGTTGTTTAGTGAGTCATAATGCATACAAGTGTGAATGGTAGAAACCAGATTTCCTTTAAAAACCTTTCTGCCATGCAGTAATGGCAATGCAGACCATATAGTATGGAAGAGCCCTAAGCACGCTGTTTCTTACAGTGATGTCCTTCATGAAAGTAAAAAAATACTGTGGTATTGCAGAGAATCACAATCTTACCTGCTCCTCTCTGCTATTTTATAAGGTGTATTGCCCGGCTAAAATGGTCACGTTGATTGGATCCCCTCCACTTGTTCACTGCTCAAACAAATATTAATTTGGCCTGTGCTGCCCTCCCCTCTACTTGTTTACTGCAATGGCATCCACATGGGGCACTCAGCGAAAGGCCAGGTTAAAAATCTAAATAGCTATTAGCTTGCCCATAAATGAGCTAGACCTTGACCTTTATAAACATGTGAGGGATCAAGAGTTTGACATAAGGAATGCTAATGGGAAAGCCATCTTTTCATCGGATACCGATCGTAATCGTTCCAAAGTAGTACCACATGTAAGGGTCAATCGTAATACAATCGTAATACGACCAAAATCACAGATTTTAGTTTTGATCACAGGAAAGAGTCATATATAAATGTGTTCATCAAATGCAATCGGCCCGACCAACAAACAAAATGCTACTATTTTAGTTAGATTGTTGTACGATGTTTTGATCGGTTTCAAACTATTTTTGCAGATCAAACCATGAGCAGCATACGATTTAAGTTCGATCAAGGTAAACTTTTATCATTTTAGGTCGATCGAACGCTAAAATCAAAACGTATATGCCTAGCTTAAGCTGACCCTTGTATTGCAATAAAAAAAAAATGGTAAAAGAGAAGGGTGATCTAGGAGTCTACTAGGAGTCCCCCATGCCAACGTATCCAGCAATTTTGGTGATGATACTTTGTTCAGGGGCTAAGCAATTCAAACTAGTTGAAATGTTGCAACCATCTCTAGTGAAGAACATGGTCATGGAAGGAAACCCATCCTCCAGCCCTTAATTGCAGTTGAGATTTACTACAACTTTGCAAATGGTCTAAATAATTGGTGTAAACTGAACATGTATTGTGCATGAAACGCACACCCTTGGGTGGGTCAAATAAAGGACATTATCTCCTCTAACTGTTACCTCAAGATGATCTGTATGGATTTTTTCATTTGGATAGAAGCAAGTAAACAGGCTTTCCAAGGTTGAACTGCAATTTGTGGATTGGTGCTTTTGAAATGAGATTGGCATCAGAATTGGCAGCTATATAAAATATGTACCCTACCACTTACCTTACCACTTATTGTGCAGTACCCTGTATGTTCTATGCCACTTGCCCTATGTAATAGTGATATTCAGAAAAACAGTCTATCCATTATTTTAATCTTAATGGGTGTTGTTTGGTATTACTGACCTATGTACTGTATACAGATTTTGACGTATTGAGTCATAGGTGTAGGTGACTATGGGCTCCACCCCCTATGATGTCACTGTCCTTATATGGATGTCCTTTACTGTCCTATTCCCATCACAAATTCTGTCCTATGGCAAGGAGAAATGCTGAAAGGGATAAATGTTTAGCTCTTGATTATAAAACAATCTCCTGACGTTTAATTAGAGTCCATTTAGTAGCAGCTCGCTCAGCGCTCATACTGTGGCAACGGTCACGGAGCAGATAAGTCGATTAGACTGAATTTTTACTTTTTTTCATATTTTTAATCGTTACGAAGCAACTGAATCCAACACTGCCTAAGCGAGGCATTTCTAAGGCCGGCCGCGACATTAACGGCGCTCTCTAATGCTCACTTATCATAATGTGCGATAATCATTTTACAAATGACTCACAAACGCTTATCACGAGAGATCAAATTAACTTTCAGAGCCACTCCATACGTTGCGGTGGCATATTTTGTGCCTTGTTGCCCAGCATGCATTTTAAGGTGAGGTTACTGATTGGAATAACAGTACTTTACTTTGGCTGTGCTATCACTCTATGATTTAACAAACTGCCCCCTGCAGCAGCTGTAAGATGTAGTGAAGAATAACTTCTATATCGGATCCAAAAAAGGTACATTTTGTGTTTCAATATTTTATACATAGCTAATTTTTTATGAGAGAGTAAAATATATCATTCTTTATATGACATTATATTTAAAGTATTTTCACTGGGATTTGAAAAAAGAAAAACTAAGCCAAAGAAGTTCTCATGTAAGAGAATTCATGAACTAATTTCAAAATTGATCAGCTGATCTGTTAATCTCGGATTCGCTAGTCATGATAGTCATTTCTGCTTCCTGTACAGACTTATGCTGGATAAGCCAATCAGAGCAGCTATAATGAATCAGCTGATCAAATTGCTCATGTCAATTAGAACAACAGGTCCTCACACATACTTTTTTTCTCTCTAAAAGGAGAGAAACTGTAAAAATGTATACTTAGGGATAAGTCTGTATATCACCCACTACCGGGTGAAGCAACAAAGACTTGTTCACTTACGCCCTCTCAAAAGGAAACTGCAGATGGTTTAAGCGTTGGGAGATCTGATAGGTCTCTCCCGAGTTCATTACAATGTGACCTCTTATGATTCGAATACTAAAGTTTTAATCCATCTTTGAAGCTCTAGGCTTCCATCAAAACTGAACTGTATATACACACAAGTCTGTTAAGTGTCCCCTGAAGATGCGACACGTGAAACGCATTGGGTTAATGCTCTAACATTCAATACCTACCTCAACAATATATGTATCATGCAGTATAATATGTGATGCACTAATTGTATTGATATGTAAATTCTGACGAAGCAATGTAATTGATCTTAATCCTATTTTTAAGGTTGAACTATGTGTAATAAAATACTTAAAATGTGTATTTAATGCTGTTTATGGGCCCTTAAAGACCTGTTACTCTACATCTGAATTCTGGGTTAATTTGGGATGTTGGTCTGCTGGAGAGAATGTCATCACTAAGGACAGCGACATCAAACACAGCATGTTCTGTCTTCTTCTTGCTGGCAAAGAGTACGGGTGTTCAACCTGCCCCTTCCCCGAAAGTGTGGGTATTCTTTAGCTGACCAAATCAGCCGCACAGGGTTTTTAAAAAAGACCCCCCACACTTACAGACATTCTTGTTCCCTTGCAGTGACAACCCACAACTTTCATGCAGTGTCCGGATAAGGCAACATTCACATCGCAAAACGTGTAGACTGATATTTGCTGCATAATCAATATGTTTCATTAACTGTGATGATTAACTAATAAATCAAGCAATTTGGTTGTGTGAATATTAACTTTATGAATGTGTTATTACCACAATTGAGTTGAAGAGCAATCTGGTGCAACATGTTCTGTTCTTGGTAATTACTCTTATTTTCTGGATGTTGGTAGACACCTATATCTTATTAATTGACACTAATATAAGGGGCCTTCTTATTTTTGCTTATTTAAAAAAGATCCAACCTGCTGAAGTAAACCCCCACTACCGGCGTCTATCAAGATCATTTCATCGGAAGATGTCAAGGGACACAGACACCACGAACATGAGGACGTCTTGTTTGCAAGTGGCCACGGCCAATGTTAGGTCATCCCTAGTTATCACTTAAAGGTTGTGTCAGGTCAATAAGAACCTTTTGCAGGTTTTGATTGCACATGTCCATCCTTAGGAAATCCCCTCTCACTTAAGGCGACCATAGACCTCCAATGTGCGTGCACACTTGCGGCCGTCAGTCAGTGGCTAAATTGGCTATGGATTGCTAGGTGCCAACAGAGATCTGTCACCCCAAAGCTCGCTCGGCCATAGAACGGACATGTCCGTAATCTCTGGCCGATGTGATTAGTTAGAATGGGGACCGGAGTCCCGTCCAAAGTAATGGGAGGCACACAAAGGGTACTCACGATACATCACGTTGTACTCTGTCGCTCGTCGGCCCTGGCTCGTCCGGTGTATGGGGGCCTTTACTTAAACCCTAAATGTACCTTGAATCTTACACCATAGTAAACCTTTTTATAGACTGACAAAGCTGCTGTAGGTTAATTTTTTCCTTCGTAGATACAATAAAAGTGAATGTAGCCTACCTAAGGCTAGATGTGTATTACTTGCTAGATCACCAGGTAGGAAAAAGCCTAGAAAGAAAACTAAAGCTGACACCACATTTGCCGGTAAAACCCAATATAATACATTTAGCGTTTAGATACACTTTAAGTTGTCACCCTGACGGGAAGTGAGGTTCAGTCCGCAATTAAAACTGAACCGGGGTTCAACCTTCCCTCATGCCACCTGAATCCTAACAATAAAAAGTTTGGCTGGATGTTTTCTTAGTCACCAAGAGCCAATTTTACACCTCGAGCACACAATTTGCCGCTGCTAAACACAGATCTTGTTGCTGTGAAAAGACGAGGAAGGTACACAATAGAGGTAATCTTATAATCATAGTGAGATGCCGCAATACAGTCATTAAATTCTATTCAAACAAGCTGTTATCATTTTAATTATATAGATGCAGGCTCTGTGTTCGAAACCCTGACCCGGTGTGAAAAGAAAACAGAGACTACATTTATTGTGGAGAGATTATATGCCTGGGGAACAGGTTTGTGTTGCTGAGTAAAAAAACAAGGAGGAGCATGGATAGAACCAAGACGGGTACCAACATTTTTGGCTTGTAAACTACGTTTAAAATGACCAAGTCTTAATTATCCACTATATTTATAAATATATATACCAATTACACTTTGCAGAGAAAACTTTATTTTATAAATACACGCGCAACACTTTTGGTTTCGCTCCCATTATGCATGAGCTGAACTGAAACATTTTCTACATACACAAAAGATCTGAAAAATTTTCTACATACACAAAAGTCCCATTACTTGCACGCTCCCTCAAACCTTGTGACATCTGTGGCATTGTGCTGTGTGATCAAACTGCACATTTCAGAGTGGCCTTTTATTGTGGGCAGTCTGAGGCACACCTGTGCAATATTGATGCTGTCTTATCAGCACCTTGATATAGAAGCAGCAAAGAAGAAGTACTCACTAACACACATTTTGAAATTGTGAACAATATTTGAGAGTAATGGGTATTTTGTGTATGTAGAAAATGTTTCAGATCTTTGAATTGACGTCATGCAAAATGGGAGCAAAACCAAAAGTGTTGTGTTATATTTTTGTTCAGTGTAGTTGCTTTGTCTAAAAAAATGTGTGGCGCAGCAATCTAATGCCAGAGCCTCTGCTTATACTGCAGGTACCCCCAATTGACTCCATGGGCACTCCTGCTTTAGAAAGTGAGAAGAGGAATGTGGTTCCTAAACCATAAGGGACATATATCAATACACCCACAGACAACCATTCTCTCAACATCATCTTTGTTCAGGTATTATCATTTACAGTTGTTATCTCTTTCTTGGTTTAAACTTGTAAATAATGTGGATAATGTGGATACTCCTAATATATTAATAAGAAAATATGTAAATTCTTAATTTGGCCATAAAAAGACATCACAAAAGGAACACCTGGTTTTCCATTAGGTAACTTAGATAACTCTGGGAATACCTAAAGCAAAATAACATGAGTTGCTAGATAACATGGCATCAGATGTTTTTTCAACATATCTCCATAGGATTGTATGCATTGCAAAATGACATATTTACCTGACTGTCACTGAGCTTCCAGCTTTCAGGTTTGCCAAGTTGAACATTGCTGTAATAACTTGGATCACAGATTTGTTAATAGATTAAAGTCTTATGGCAGCTTGAAAGCAAAAGGCTTTCTTAAACGGAACCATATAACATGATCACCTAATGCTGTTATATATTCATAAGGCAAATCCATTAAATTACACTGACACACCTGAATATCACCTTTTATTTGTCCTTTGCAGTACCCTAACACTAACTGGGGGGGATGAGCTCATCAGCTTGCTGCTGCTCCTTTATTATCAAATCACAGGCTGGTAGAAGGTTGGTGACCACACTATATCTCGGGAGCTTCTGCATAGAAAAGTCAGGCCACTAGACTGACTGTGGTTTATGGCAGATCGATGTGGTACTTAGGACTGGATGGACAACAATACAAATCATTTTGATAGCTGTTTGCATAAAATTTAGTGTGTACAATATTTTCAGAACACCAATAGGGAGTAAAGGTGAGTAAATAATGATGCCCCACGCCCAAATAATGCTGCCCTAACAGGTGCCTGCCTAGTGCCACTACCCTGGTATTGGCTTTTATGTCATTTTGATGTCCTTTCCTGGGTTTTACATTTCGTGAGTGGTATCAGCTTCTCTCTGGACACATGCCCATCAATAAAGCCGTCAGTTTCCCTGCCTCAGCACTGATATGCTGTAAAACTTTGATTAATCTTTCCTGTTGTCTCCCAAAATAAACAATTTTACACAGCATGAAAGTGCACGGCTCTTAATTTCTCACAACATTAAGCACAATGCAGTCGGAAATTATCATTATGTATAGCTGACCACTGTTAAACGCTAACTCGGCTTTACACGTGTACAGGGTAATTCAGCAATCTTGCCAGGCGGCATTTAACCACTGCTTGCCCTGCTGGGCCTACCAAAGCGCAATGAGTACAACAAGGCATCATGGGAGATGGCTGAAGACAAAGAATAGCTTTCTTATTTCGGTTGGAATATAGGCTTTGCATTTTAATGCAATAAAAGCTTAGTTTAAAAAGATGTTAATTGAAGTCTTTTATATCTAGAATAGGTAAAGGTAGGTGTTTTTGAGTTTGCAATTTACATTTTAAAATCGAAAAAATCACGACCAGAAGCGGTATTTTGAGGTTTTGGCTGCAGTGCCACTTAGGCTATGTTTATATGGCATTAAGAGATGCACCGATACCTGGCCCGAGAAAGGGCCACAAAACTGTAGAATATGTGCTGTATTATATTGCCTGTATAGTGCTTTTTTGGTTGGTGTCTCCCCTTAAGGGTTGCACCTGTTGTTTACAAGTTGCTGGAATCATGAGTCATGGCTGGGTGTTTACCTCTCTACTTTCCCTCCAAAGAGTAGCTAATCTCTTCTGCCCAGTAACAGGCCTTATGCCAGCCCCTGTCTAAGGACTTAAACCCTTTAGAATATTCTGGGCTTTTCTGCATTGGCTTCCTAGATGACTCCAAGCCTCCAGTGCTGCATCTTGGAGAAAATCCACAACACCCTGTCCACAGGTCCAGCGGCTTGTCAGCAACAAGTTTGGAACGTTTATCAGAATGACTGAACCCATCCCTACCTCTGGGTGATGGTGCAAGCTTGTAAATATCTTCCTAATAAACTGTTAATAGCCCCCACCTGCTGTTGTGGACATTGGCTTAATTGGGCTGTAGGCTGAACCTGGTGGGCGAGCAGAGGACAATCCACCCTGAGAACCTGGTCCAGTGAGTAGCTCTACACATGGCACTCTCTGGACACAACATTTGCATGCCTTGACAGGGATGTTCGCGCATCCTACTTCCCGGCTGCCTGTTCACATGGCTTTCAGCGGGCCTGCCGGCTGAGCGGACAGCTGAGTTTGACGTACCACCCTATGTTAAAAGCCGTAAGGTATTGGTCATGTGCCCTGGCTGACCAATCGTGGTCCTCCTGCAGGTATAAGAGTGGCTCTGCCCTTCTAACAGGCGCCTCAGTTTCAAGGTCTCTGTGTCCTGCTAAGGCTTGTGATTGCTATTGGTGTAACTGTGTTGCTGATTCATCATTCAACTCTCCTGTTGCCAACCCAGACTGCTTGACCTGTGCCGCCTGCCCTGATCCATTGCCTGTGTGACTACCCCTGTCTTATCCTTCGGTCCTGCACTGTTGCCTGCTGACGACACCTGTCTCTGATACCTTTCTCTGGTATCCCCTGGTCTCCCTGGACCAGCTGCCTATCCTTCCTCAAGAGGTAGCGACCTGGTGTTCCCCTCAGGAAAGTCTATCCCCACTTTATGGGGTATTGTGAAGAACAAGTGGGTTCACTTAGACCTTAGAGGAGGTAGGGCTTGTGGCACAGTGGGTTCACACCTGCTAGTTTGTGACATAGATAATATACTGTCTTTTAAAAGGTAAACATTTAAAAAGACTTAATTCACACAGCAATAGTAAATGCATTATTACCTTTAACATGTATTATATGACTTGTCTTAAGCCATCATTGGGTATCCTTGCTGAAAATAACTGTTATAGAAAATAATCATTATTGAAGCTTGAAGAGTTGAACCCAATGTTGTAATAGTAAGGCTTACCGTTTATTTAATTCTAATACAAGAGCATGTTGGAGTTTATTTCCCTTCAAGATGGAGCGAAATATGTGTGCCTCTAAGAAAACGCCCACAATTAGACCCCAAATTAAAAGAAATCTATGCTTTTATAACATAAACTCTGTCACTGACATACTCATGTCAGACAATTGTGAGGTCCGCCTCCTTTCATCTACAAGGTGAAAATAATATATCGCTTTCTATCGACTTTAACCAAGTTTTATGGGCTCTGAGTGGATCTTGGTGCCATGCCTAATGGAAATGACACATACCAGCAAATTCAACGTGAAATGCCTTTACGCCCATTCAGAGATTAGTTTAAACAAGTGGAAAACATTGGGAATCGTTAGGAAGAAAACCACAGGGCTGTAAAAATAGAAGGAAGGCATGACCACTTAGATCATTTGCAGCATTAAGACCACTTTTTTTAGGGTAACATTCCTAGGCAAACTAAAATATTCTACTATTAACTTGGCCCATGCTCTACCACCAACCTGATCTTTTACTACAGTCCACAAAATATCTGTCCAAATATCAGCTTATAGCATACCAAGGCTATGGCTATGATCTCTTCCCCTTAACCTAATAAAATGACAATCATAAAGTAGAGATGGTCAAATTTTTTGACTAACTGACTTTGTGAGCTGATTGCAATGCCTCTGAGCATGGTATCATCACCAAACTTGCTGTAGATGTAGAGAAGGGTTGGGGGTATCTTACAAAAAAAAGTATTGCTCTCAAAACTCAAATAGTTTTTACATAAATAAAGTTTTTAAATTCTTACTTGACTTTGAACTTAATTTGTGGCGTACTTTTTTTGTAGTATACCCCCAACCCTTCTCTACATCAGCAATTTTGATGATGATACCATGATCAGGGGCTTTGCAATTAACTCGAAAAAAAAAATGGTTACATTTTTTAAAAAGAAATCGACCATCTCTATCATAAAAGTATAAGATCTACATAAAGTTTAAACGTGTATACTATAGTCTAATTTTAGACCAAAACAAAACCATATATTGGTTACAATATATTTTAGTCTATACTACATACTATACAAACATGACAAATATTTTCCGTTATTACATGTTTATAACTATGATGACAAACCACTAGACGAAATATAGGTATATCATATTTTTGTGGATGGTAATTTCTTCTTCTTTCCATACCTACATTTCTATGTCTCCTGATAAAGCGGTATATGACCGCGAAATGCGTCAAGATTAGGAAAAGACTGTTATACAGGGCAGAGCTCCAAAAAACTGTAATATATTACCTTTTGTGGCTTGTATATCACTTTATGTAACATATGTAAATAAATTTGCTTTACTATAGGAAGGAACTAGTATGTTTTTTCTGGTAGAGGGTGCCACAACTGAGATCAGGGACTACCCTGTCAATAGTGTTGCTTCTGATATATTTTAGAAGCATCAGTTATTGTTCGTCTGGAAGTTTTAAAGACAAAAATTCTGGCAGCTATACAAGGCCTAATGTACATTTTAAGTTCGATATTAAGTAGTTAAGTGTATTATAAGTGTAGAATGATGGGCTGCCTCTATACTAGGTCTCCTATTTTTCCAGATAGAGCTGTGTGTTATGGCTGTGTAAATCTCAGAACCGCATGGACAGAAATACAAATCTCTTCACACACTGTAAATGTATTTCATCTGTAAACGTGGCAGTTCGCCTGGAGTTCAGCTTTAACTGATGACCAATTACAGATTCAAATAAAAAGAATTCAATGCCTCTTCCCTCAGATGCTTTGGCACCATCGGCCTTCATTTGCAAACCTTGCTCGTTGAATCAATGGTAAAACATTAAGCAGATAATTAATTGCTTTGAGATTAAACTCATCCCATTTCATATAGATTCCTATTTGTGCTTTAACCTCCGTTATTGCATTTAGGGCAACAGGAATCAAATCGTCAGCTGTCTACATGTCTAGCGGATACAGATTAATCACCATCAGGTTTAACGATAGAAAAATAAACAGCCCGGCAAAGGATTGCTGCTTATCATCTTGTCAAACAGAGAAGAAGTGCTGTAACCTATAGGAATGCTTATCCTAATGGGATTATTTTTATAAATGGTATTATTTATCTGAGCAATGTTATTCCTATGCACTGACAGGTAACTTTTGTCAAGGTGATGAAAACTAGACACAAAAAATAAAAATAAGGTATGAATATTCCACTAGCTGGCTTCATAAACTGTATTTTTTCAGACTATAAGACCCACCGGACCATAAGATTTTTTTTCCCCTAATTTTCTCTCCAATATATCCCCTAATTTTCTCACCAATATATCCCCCCCCCCCCTCTACATTTCACCATCTGAGTCCTGCTCAGGACTATTAGTTTGGTAATTTGTTTTAGGCTATATCATACAAGGAACTCTGTTGTAGCAATTGATGACCAGTGGTCATCTAGTCATGTCAGTCCTATCGTCTTAACAGAACTCTTGTGACTATTAAGTGCTGTAAAATCCATCCACCCTAAAGGCCCCCATACATGTCTAGATTTCCGTTCAATCAACGGAATCAATTTAAAAAGATAATTTTTTTAGGTCAGGGAAATTGGTGATTGATTGTAATATATGGCAACTGTGGTAACAGATATTTGGATCGACTGAAAGCCTAATTGAATTAAGGTTCAATTAAGGTTTAATTTCAATACAACCGATTAAAATTGTCCAGCATGTCTGATCATTTTTCGATCTGAGTTACCTTCAAACAAACAACACGGCCAACTACAATTCCCTTTTTTGTGCTTATTTGGGGGAATCTCCCATGCTTCACCTCATGTGCTACATCATCTCATTGCTCGACTCTTGTATTCACCTCAACTACAGGAACAACATTGCAAAACAAGAAAACTTGTCGCTGAGCTAGAGAAAAAAAGTAGAACGTATTTTCAGTTGTTGTTCTTCACCAGAAAACAATATGTTGTACAAACACTTCAAAAGGGCAAAGTTAGAACAAAGAGTCGCTGGATTTTAAATTGGTGAAAAAAAAACTTCAGCAAGAAAGGGAGAGTAAATAGCAGCTTTTGAGGAAGTGGAGGTGTCCTCATGACTTTCACTGAAGTAGCAGACAAGAATTAATTGGTCAGCTTCTCTCTTCTCTAAAGATGCCCTACTGAATCTTCAGTCACTTGACATAGGTGCAATGACCATTTCTTCAGTAAAAGTGTTAATATAGACCTTTCAATAACTCTTCAAGTTTTGTAGGAAAACATTTTATCATTAAAAAGCTGTAAAAACTTCCCAGGCACCAGAATGTAAATGATTATGTCATTTCTATGGTGGCCTCTTGGTCCATAAATAGAGCTGACCCTAGATGATGTCTGAACAAAGATGTCCTATCTGAAGCTGGCCATAAATGGGTAGATTCCAATGCAATCGACTGGTGATCAATTACAGCGTGGTGACGTCACCCCATTTATAAAGCATAAAAATCCACAAAATAACCCTGATAAGGCACCCTGTGAAGTGAGAACCATTTCAGATGACTACCTGTTGAAGTTTATCGAGAGAATGCCAAGAGTGTGTCACCTTGGCAACCTAAAAATATTTGCCACGTCTTGCGATGGCAAAATTTCAGCCTGTTGAATGCAATAGGAGTTTGAAATCCTGTTTTTTGGCAAATTATTAAACTGTTGTTTACAATCCGTATCTCTATCTAGTAGATGCATTATACACTGCAATGCATCCAATGTGCCAAAGAACCAAGGGGACTGGTATGATGACTAGGTATACATGCTAGTTGGAAAATATACAGAAAAAATGAAAATTTATCAGAATTTGATAGTTACAAAGAAAACTAGCTACTGAATTAGATTTTGAAGATACACCAATACGTTATTTAGAGATATAAAGTAGACATATCCTTTAATGTGAATGACTTCATCCATTTGTGTTATAAAAGTATAGCCTATTGTCAGCAGGTACGTATTTTTAGTTATTTTTTATTTCGTTTACAGTAAAATAATTTTGGATGTGACCTTCACATTTTATTTTCTTGCTCTTCCGTGTTTTTGTTTGTAGAGATGTAAAGCTTTGTAGATGAGCTACTAAAATATCCTTTCCTGACAGCTTAAAGCAAAAGTCAAGGCATTGGTATAAAGACAAAGTCTCAGTACATGCATTAAAAACCCCTTCCTATATAAAAATAAATAGTGATGGAAACATAAAATAGTGTTTTAAAAGCAGGTTATATGATCCGGCTGTCCAGCTTCCTATTTCAGAAGATATGGTTTAGGAGGAGGGGTTGCGGAAGAGGCTCAAGTTGATAATAAGAAGTAGTTTACTGACACTGGGAGACGATAGGCATAGGATGCTCATTTAACATATGGAGGTTTTGTGATGTTAACTATGGTGATGAGGTGGGTGGAAAGACACTAGTGTTACAGAAGGTTCCTCCCTTCAAAGGCTGGTGGCACCAGAAGTGTTAAGAAATGTATGTAATTCCATTGCAGGGCGGTTTAATGGAAATTATGCCATCTCCACAACCTGTCACCCCTAAAGATGCCCATACACATACAGATGGGCACACAATCGATGACCTGTTGAGCGCAGTGTAGTGATGTCACAATGACATCACCACGTTGTGACACAGCGACAGTTGATTGGATGGGAATCAAGGAGCATCACTTTAGGTGATATTTGATCAGGATTTACAGACATGTCCATAACCTGTTCGACAGACCTGTCTTTGAGCGGGATCAGTTGATCCAGCTTGAAGACAGGGGTGGCCGCACCATCAATGACCATGAGCGTGCATGGCGTCAGTGCTCGAACTAGTCATCAATTGTGCGCACATTTGTAGGTGCATGTGCACCTTTACCCCACCCCCATACCAGGTCCCTTGACCCAGTGACATCACTAGGTTTGATGTCACCCTTTGTTGGAAACCCATAGTGTCATGGTGTGGTGGCATATATGGTGAGTACTGGGTATCTGTTTAACAGATATATATACAGTGGAGGAAATAATTATTTGACCCCTCACTGATTTTGTAAGTTTGTC
>CM070038.1:46806724-46816753 GCA_036250615.1 Ptychadena robeensis
GGCACTCTCTGATAGGTTCGGGGCACGGGCCCCCATTTTACAAGCTAACGACGCCACTGGATCACCCCATACAATTTTCTAGATCTACCAACAACTTTGTAGTGCCGGGTCCTCCCTGATAGAATACATAGTGATAGGCTTTAATGGAGAAAACCATGAAAGCATGTATGAATAAATTACAGTCATATACGACAGGTCCACTTTAAACAGCACAAAAAGGGTAACAGCAAGTGACAGAAACACCCTAAACTATTTTAACTCTCCTAAAGTCATAAACTGCAAATATTTCAATATGCAGCTCATGTTATATGCATTTGGATTTAACCTCCTTTAAGGTGATTAAATGCTCATTATTATGGGTATTGATCATCCTCTACCCAGTTCGTGGGTTCGATACGCCAGAGGCCCAAGAGGAAAATGACCAGTGGGTTGTTTGTATCTAAAATGTCTTGGAGTTTTATAGCCAAGGAGCATTATAAATATAACCGGAGCATGGATGGAAAGGCGGAATGGATTTGAGTTATGGTACACAGCAATGTCGGTGAGGAAGTCAGTGAATCATAATAATTAACTGATTCTCAGATCTATAATTGAGATCCATAACTCAGACACCTTTCCTCTCCATCCTGACATGCCGCCCATATCTGCTGTACAGCAAATGACTTATGAAAGTGACTTGAAGGCGGACAATTGCCTCTGAACATTTCCCTGTATGGGGGATAGGATAGAGGTGAATTTTAATGCTGGCCATTCACATATCAATTACACAGTTGATTGGAAATTCCTTACTAATACATTTTCTTTCAGCAAATATTTAAATGTGGCTGAAGATCAGATCCAGGATATCTGACAAAGCAATCCGATTTTTTTTACATCTGAGGTATTCCAGTGGTGACAACAGTGGATAGATCCTTTAACAAATTGACAAGACAGGAGCTTTATTATAAAGCTATAGCAACAAATATAGAAACAATGAACATGTGGCAGGGTCACTTTGTATTATTTTATGCACAAGGTAAAGATTAAAAAATATTGAAAATGTTTTTTTTATTTATTGAACACGCTGAAGAGCCTGTCACGCTGTAATGTGTATTCCACTGCCTTTTACGCACTTAGGAACTTGTCAGTGGCACATAAATGTAAAATAATTTGCCTTTGGATACGGGTTTCATTATGCTGTTCATACCTTGTAAATGTGCTCCATCTGCAACACGGATTAGATAAAAAAAACTATAGATAATTAAAACATCTATAGATAATTAAAAAACTAGCAGTTTTCCCCCAATACGGCCTAAAGATTAATTACCGGAGATTTCATTTTCCTAAAATGTAAAGAACAGCCATCATGAACACAGCTAAACATGTTTACTGTTTGCCTTTCGCTGGCAGGCGGCCCCTTGAAAAAGCGAACGCAGCGTGAATTCTCTCGGTTGCGAAATGTTGGCAAACTTTGCAAGTTTCTGTCATGGGGAAATATTGACATTAAATCAAATTGGATTTTAGTGGAAAGTTTTGCCAGGTAATGCAGCCAGAAGACTTTGAAAAATGATACACCGGGGATTATTTATCAAGGGCGCAAAAGTGGTACTGCGAGCGGAACGGATGAGACATGGTGCGGCAGAGGAGCGGGGTCTACAGAGACTAGGATATGGAATAGGAGGGGATTAATGGTTGAGTACATTTCATGCAGATGTTGAACCATTGTGATTGAGGCATAGTTCAATAGTATTTGGTATGCTTGTAGGCGCAAGTATAGCTTTGCAGTAACATTTTTATTATACATTTCCGTTTTAGGCACAAGTATCCTTGTACTGTATGTTAGACCCATACAGTTTTTATTACCTCTTACAGATATTACAGTAACCTCCCACCCATGCCTTCATTTACTAATCTCTATAGAAGGGCACCCCTTGCAAATGCATCATCCATAATCAGTATCTACTTCCAAGACTGAACTGGGTTAAAAATTCTATAAGCCCACAAGCTCTCCTCAACCCCACAAATGAAAGTCCATTCCTAGCCTACAAGCTCTCCCCCAACCCTACTGTTGAAGGTTGATTTCTAGCAAACAAGCTTTACCGTATCCCTACTATTGATAGTCAAGCCCTAACCTATAAGCTCTCCCCAAAGCCTATTATTGATCGAAACCACAGGATCTGCCCCAACCCTACTATTTATAGTAAACTCCTAGCCTACAAGCTCTCCCCAAACTGTTAAAGGTTGATTCCTAGCTTACAAGCTCTCTCTATCCCTTCTATTGTTAGGCAATCTCACAAGTTCTCCCTAAACCTTACTATTGATAGTCATTCGCTAGCCTACGCTAGCCTTCACTCCCCCAACACTACTTCTGAAGGTTGAGTCCTAGCTTACAAGCTTTCCCCATCCCTACTAGAGTAAGTCTCTAGCGTACAATGTCTCCCTAAAGCCCCCCATACATGCTTAGATTTTTTGGCCAACCGACCGGCAAGCGCGCACTCGCCGATCGGTCAGCGACCGGTCAGGCAAAAAATCGGGTGCTGATCATAAACTAAAGAGCTTAAATCGGTACCCGATTTCTTGGCTGACTATTTCCCTTTTGTCCTTGATGACTCCCAAATCTTTCTTGTTGGTTTATTTAATCAGAAAGTGGCTCCCTCAGCCATCTTGTGTCACAGGATCTTTATGTGTTTATGTGAGGGAGACATCCATGGCTGCTCTACGATCACACATTCTGGTAAAAGGACAGGCCGAGCAGACATTTAGTGCTTGCCGAATGCTTTAGCCATTCTTAGGTCAACTTCAAAAAACGTAATTTTCTAGGGATCAATATCAGCAAAAGATATGTAAATGTTACAGGTTACCGACGGGCTAATACTTTCCTGACTGAATTTTTATCTCAGCACTTTATAAATAAGTGCTAATAATAAGATCAAAATCAGCTTGACATTTGGAGTCTAGCTAACGACTCCGCAGCACAAACACTGTATCTGATATTTTCGCAGACAATCTGTGAGGAGATGCGACTGCAAAACAGCTCTTCCATTAAGGCCTTCATTTAGTAAACTGAAATGGAAAGGAGCAAAAAAGCCAGCAGTAATCTATAACAACAAATCAGATTTTAGCTTGCTCTAGTGGCAAGAAAAGAGAAAAATTTACTGCCAATTGATTGATATTGGTTTCTATATGTTGTATCGTGTCAATGTCTATTAAAATGTCTACATGTTTATTTAAAGCATACATAAACTCAGAAACAATTCTGCAAACAAAAGCCAGATGTTTGCTTAAAGACAATTTCACTAATACCCTTTTTTCTTTCTTTCCACATCTCCAGCTGTTATTGTAAATGGTGGTAAAATTTTTTAGAATAGGCTTGCCCAACTTCAGCCTTAAAGGCACACATACAGATTAAGTGTATAAAATATAAGTATTGGTAATTTGGTATAAAAAGAGTACTTTTCTAAAGGTGACCATATACGCAACGATGAGCGCTCGATAGGTGACCCTTTCGAGCACAGCATGGTAATGCTGGGATAACGTCACCAGGCTGTGGCCAAGCGGCTGTACAGGAATCAAGGTGCACCATTTTAGGTGCCCAATTCCTGTTCAATCCTTTGAATGAAGACACTGGTCCCCATCCTAAGGAATGCAGATCAAGCAGGATTCGACTCAAAGCAGCCATCGATCTAGCAGCCATCTATATGTGTATGGCCAGCTTTACTCTTTGTTAATAATTTCTTTTCTCATGTACTGCTGTGTGTTAAGGAAACAATACAAAAGTGTGCAAATCTCAGCCTTCACGGACTGAAGATGGAAAACCTGCTTTAGAAGGTTAGAGCAAGGTTTTATCTCAGAGGATTTAAAGAGCAGGAAGCTTAAAGCTGGGGACACACGTGTAGATATGAGCCAGATCGATGGCCGATTCGAGTGCCGTGCACGATCAAGGCCATCTATCTGGCCCATAGCTAATGTGGCCATCCTTGTTTTTGAGCGGGACCAATCAATCCCGCTCTAAAACAGGGATTTTGGATATGACCGTTAATCACGGCCGATGTCCGTTACTTAGGCGGTCCTTGAGTCCTGCCGGCTGTGGCAAGAGGGGCAGGGCCTCTCACTGCTCTCTCTGTACAAGGAGAGGGGGTGCAGGCTGGCTGGGCTGCCTTCTCTCCTCTCCTCATGCAGCTGTCAGCCGTGCTGTGAGAAAATCTCTCACAACACAGGCTGAGAACTGCATGTTCTGAATGTGTCCCAGGTCCCCATCGAACAGCAATTGATATGCACTTTGGTGCACATTTATTACTGTTCAACTGACCTGCGATCAGTGGTCACCACGCTGTGATTGAACGCGGGTAGATTGTCATACCTAGCTTTAGATTCATTCATGAAAGTTATTTAGAAATGTGAAGCTGAGATCAACTGGGTGAAAAGTTAAGGAATCCAACATTCCTAGGCTAGATTCTAAGTGATACCAGCAAAGCTGGCTCCTTTGTAATATCGGTCAAGATGTTGGTCCCTGGCATTGCTTTTTTGTAATACCCCCTTTCTAGGCCTGCCAAACACTATGCCAAATTGGGGTCTGGTTGTGGCATGGGAGGAGGACCCCATGCCATTTTATAGGGGAAATATTAAGGAGGGAGTCTGCCCATTTTCCCAGAAATTGTATAGGCGTTTTCAGGCTTTACCACAATGTGCACAGTGCAATCATGGAAAAAAAATTCAGCTATAAGTGCCCAAAATGACAGCAGATAGCAGAGGATGCCCCACTAATTTCTGCATTTTTCACCTCTGTGAACTTAGCCATAGAGATATCAAATGTTAAAGCAAACTTAAACTTATATAAGCAACTTGTAGACTTGTGTATTACTGGGGAAATCTTAAGCAAATCTGGCTGTTGGAAAGACTTTCGTTAATCTTATTTGTAATAAAGAATGACATCTAGCCCCTCCCCCTGCGTCCTCTACTGAGATTGCAAGTACTTATGGAAGAGCATGTCATTGGTGGGAGTAACTTTGCGCTTTTTCCAAGAACCCAGCTATGTACACTCATTTAATAATAGGACACATGTCAATGAACTATTGGAATAGAGAGTGTGGGGAATTACCCAGGGGTTACTATCCAAACAAAACGAGTGTCCTTAAATACCCAGCCCCCTGGCTTGGCACCAATCAAACAATGTTTCCTTTCTCTAGGAAACCTTTATGGCCTGCCTCCTTGCAACCTTTAGCATGGGGCCACACACACTCTGTGTGCCCTGTATTCACTGCATCTAGCAGCAACTGTCTCCCACTTCCTTGGGAGCCATGACTGAGTGGTCCCAGCTCCTTTTTGGAGACACACCCGGCCATCTTGTTAGGGTCTAGCAGGTGTATCTTGGTGGATACACATCAGCAGACCACTTCACTGTCGCATATGGACCACTTCCACATGACAGACCACCGGTCTGTCACAAGAGAAGCATGAAAATATTCATGTTACATATGTACTGTAAGCTTTCATAACTCATGTTATGTGCATGAACGACATGACATGTATGATTAATGAATTTTGACAATTGTCACCCATTATAACAGCCCTGTTTACACCTTTCCTTTTTATCGCAAATTGGTCTATCCATTTTCATGTGCTGCCATTTACATCAATAGGACTTGGAACACAGGTTGGCAGATAAAAAAATAGACATGTTACGCAGTTGGAAAAAATGTGACAGGAAGCCCTCTGGTTTTGAACCGATCACTTGTTTGGGGACATGGCTGGAGTTCGGTATGTTTCCACGGCATTATGGGTCCAGTTGACACCCCCTGCGCTAAGCACATTCTTTGACAGGGGTGTAGACGGAGCCCACATACACACTTACCGCACCAGCGGTTTCCATGGCGTTGAACTTCTCCATCTTCTCCCATTGGCCTTGTGAGACTATTGTAAGAATTGTGATACCTGTCCGTTACAGGTACATTATTTGTATTTTACCAGAAATCTTGCGACACTTTATATTTATAAGTATTTCTGGATAAAATATGTATAGGTTTGCATTTTCTTGGCTTTACCTAAATTGTGTTCATCCTTGCCACATCTGAGCTCTGGGAGGTACTGGATGCAAGTTTATCTCACTATACCGTCTACTGAAAATTCCATATGGTACATAATCCGTGGAGTGTTGTGTCGCATGTGATTAAGTGCGGTATGTTTGCAGAGGTCTTTGAAGAGACAGTGATGAAGTACTAACACATTGTGCAAGGTGCTGCTGATTATACATTATATAGAACCTTGTTATATCACCAGAGATAATAAGTGGTTCTGTGTAAACAGCAGTTGTATCCTGTAACTCGAGGCAAATCATCACTGCATAGTGAAGCATGCTAATAGACACTGATTTCTGATTGGCTGTTAGCAGTTATTTGCCACCTTTTCTTTAAACTTCAGGCAGAATACACAGTTAAAACACACATACAGGAACTACCGATGGATGCCAAAAGATTTTTTATTCTGTTCAGTCATTATTTTAAATAAGGAATCCCTACTGGATAGCATAACCAAGGACCTCAGGGTCATTGGTTATGCTATCCAGTCGGGATTCCTTATTTAAAATAATGACTGAACAGAATAAAAAATCTTTCGGCATCCACCAGTACATGTTCTTGGACACACCCAGTGACGTAGGAACCACCACAGCAGTCATAGAGGCCCCTATGGGGCCTGTAGCCACAAGG
This sequence comes from Ptychadena robeensis, assembly GCA_036250615.1. NCBI lineage: Eukaryota > Metazoa > Chordata > Amphibia > Anura > Ptychadenidae > Ptychadena > Ptychadena robeensis. The sequence continues at coordinate 46,813,408 of CM070038.1, forward strand.
GGGGGCCATCTTGTTCTTTCTTTTTTTCTCTCTGTTTCTGACAATAAATTGTTAGTTATGCCCAGTTGGGAACAGAGCAGGGTTGTGAGGTCCAGGAGGTGTTTGGTCAAGGGGGTCCATAGCTGTCAAGTTTTCCCTTATCTAATAAAGAAAAACTTACAAGAAGTCACATTGTGGAATAAGGAAGTCCTGTGTCACTTTGGCGTTCCATGTCCTAGGGGGCCCAGTCATTTCTAGCTATGCCCCTGGACAAACCACTCTCCTCTAACCCCAGTGCTCCTCCTGGTAAGCAAATTGACAATTTTATATCGGCCGCATTGTATAGCATAAATATATTACAGGCAGATGATGAAGACACATTCAGTTACTTGTACTTTAAATACATTTGAACTGATGCGCAAATTTTATTTCTCTATGTCTAGTAGTTTTATGTGATTTATAGATACCATGCTATATGTACATTTATTTATTACTTGGTTAGTTTACACTTCTGTGTATATATATGTAGTATATATAATATATAGTATTTTTTTCTGTGTTGTTAAATGTGAATAGGTTTATATGTGTATACTTTTATATGTTTTTTTATGTGTTTGTAGATGCATGTGTTTTTTTTTAAATTTCGTTGTACGTGTATACTTTTATGTATCTCCCCACCAACCCTGGTAGTCCTTTAGGTACATGTAGAAAAACCTGAAGGGTAGATTTGTCAGAACACTACCCTTTAAAGATATGTTTCAACAGCATTATCGGCTCCGTCAACAACCCCTGCATTGATCACATTCCTTGACGGGGCTGAGCCATATACCTGCTCATGCACCAGAGGCTTGACGGAACCCAGCGGATCCAATAGCGGACATAGAGCCTAGGGCTTACTGCTACCTGTTTGTAGTTGACAGGAGTTGTCCAACTGCTGTCACTACTTTTGCCAGTCGGAGAGGCAAGGCAGGCATACTGATCATCCAGATTCTCCAGACAAGATCCAGAAAGTTCACAGCTTTGGTGTATTGTACAGTTATAGCTATATGTGTCATGTTATGTTCATTGTTTATTCAGTAGTTACTGTATGTACTGTGTTACTGTGTACTGTATGTGTTTAGTTTTATATGCCTGTATTTACAATATTGTATGTGTGTGTTGTTAGTGTTATGTGTTAAGTTGTAAGCATCTAGTTTTATATGTACATAATTTGTTTAATAAGTGCACACAGTTGTATGTTTCCACTTTTTATAGTATTGTGTACGTATCATTTTTTGTGTATAGGCTTATCTGTATAGCTTTATCTTTGTGTAGTTAGTGTCATGAGGCTCATTTTATGTGTATGTGGGTCTATACATATAGTTTGTTTAATGTGTAGTTTTATGTGTATGGTTGGTAATTAGGGTTATGTTTGCGTAGTTAGCTTTATGTGTGTGGTTTTATTTGCATACCTCCTAATGGTCCCTATTTTAGTGAGCCAGGATACGTTCCAGGACCTGCACACTTTTTACGTCAGTTGTTCCATCCAAACAATTGAAAAGAATCTAAAAATAAAAACTGAATCAAATACAAATCAAGTGCAATTAAATAATTGTATAACGAATTACAACATAATAAGTTGTAGGCCCCTTAAAAATAAATGCAAAAAAACATGGGAAGCTTTTTAATTTTCATGGAAAAGTAGAGTATGCCTTAAAATCCTTCTTCATTGTACTGCGGTGCACAGTTTTTGAGGTGAGGCTTGCTGTACTTCTTCTGCTCTGGGTATCTCTGGCTGAATAAGATTCTTTTCATGTCTTTTTCACTAGAGAATTGACACAGCCTTGAGATGAGAACCAAGGCATGAAAAACAAAATCTTGAAGAATGACATCTCCACTTTAAATTCTAGGTACATTATAAATAGAAGTGGAATTGTCTGGGTTCCCAATAGAGGTTTATGTTTACACCATAGGCATATCCTGACTTGGAGCGTGCCCAGATATATTCCTCTTTCCCATATACTGTCTGGTATATGTCAGCATGCAGAAACGGATCATCCAAATTAAAGGGCACCTATGACGGTTGAAATACAGAGGCTGCTATTGTTTTATTTTTTAAAAAGACAAGAGTTCAAGACAGCTTGATTCTAACTTCACTTTTAGAGACTCTTTGGTTTATGTTTAAAATTTTAAAAAAGATCATCCTGTCATAGTTTTTGTTTTCTGGATCCTGTGCTCTCTACCTCTGCTTAAATAGTTAAGAGGAGAAGAATAGATGCTCTATATTCCTACCCAGGGTAACTCTGTTCCCCTATAGATATACTACAATGAGCAGGGGTGCACATAACTATTTTATTGAGCTTCTCAGATGAGTACCAGGAGATGGTGTTTGGTACTTACCCCATATGTAGGGTGGTCTTCCTCACTGTCTCCCTCACTGTCCTCTGCATCAGCTTCCTACACGATAAACTCTGCTGCAGATGGATCTCCCTGTTCCTGATTGATCCTTAGATTTGCTGTCTTCATCCACAGGTCACCAGCTGGCTTTGGTTCACATGTAACTCTCACAGTACAACTAACTAACCCCTGAAACTACCAGCAGTCCAAATGTCATCCTTTCATAGCCATATTCCAGCTGTCACACAGTGCTTTTCTCTTGTCAGATTTTACCCTTTCATATGTTTACTCTGGCTTTCATCCCCCAGATCTCCAACTTAGAAGCCTATCTTTTTTATAATTAATTTACATTCCTAATTGCAGTTATCCAAGTGACATAAATTTTATAAATTTAACCTTTAGCCGTGGTCGCCCAGACACGGAGTGCCTCCAAGTTGTTAGTAGGCATATGAGCTTCGTAACAATAATGCAGGTACGCATAGGTAGTTTTGGCCCCATTTGAGTACCAGAGTACCACTTATGTGCACCCCTGACAATGAGTATTGCTTAAACCGGCCATAGACGCTTCGATCCATGGGTGATTTTGCGGCACATAGACCACCATGCGTGCCCGCAGCAATCATTGGCCAAAGAACATGTTTTTATTTGATCGACCGACCAGCGTCCGCATCCAAAGTATATTCCGGCACACAAAGGGTGCGAGCCGATTATTGGAACAACTGGCTATGTGTGATTTCGCCAGCTTTAGTCACCTAGGCAAAAGCAAACAAATGTAACTTGTCCTGGGAAAATAATTCTCATGCAGGAAGAAAAGGTTAAGGTTGGCTGTCTTGGAGGCAAAAGCTATTGGTTGAAACTAAGTGGCTGACCAATTTTTCCCAGCCATCAGCTACTTTGTGCATATTTCTAGCATTTCTAGCAGTGACTTATCAAAACTCAAACGTTTGATGTCCCCTAGGTGGAAGAGAACTGAAATGGGATAGTTTAATAT
>CM070038.1:46825433-46837922 GCA_036250615.1 Ptychadena robeensis
CGCCGATCGCCGATCATGCTATTTAAGCCAATATCGGCCGATCATGATCGGCGGCCGATCCATCGGAGCATCACTACTTTGCTGCAATAGTATGTTTAATCATCTCTATCAAAAGATTTTATTTATACATTTTTTTTACATATTTTCTTTTTTAAATATCCTGTCCTAGCTGAGGACTTAGGACACCTATGCCGGACGGCCTTGCAGGCTCTTGGTCTGGCCCCTATCTCACATTTAAAAACCCATTGTGGCCAACAAGTCAAAAAGTTTGTCCACCCTTGGCATAGAGGGATCTGCATAACAAGAAGACATGACAAGAAATAAGGCATTTCCCATGTTACCTATTTGGGTGGAATTATTCTCTAAGGGACAAGATTGGCATACAGCTCATGCATGAAGGTACAACAGATTTGTGCTTGTATTACATAAGCATGACTTTACTAATAACCGCTAATTACAAAATCTGACCCTCACTTGTTGTCACACTGAATTAAATATTGTCAAAGTGTAGATGAATTGCTTCTGCTTGATATAAATAATTTGCAATAGTGTTGCAGTGAGTGAAAGGAGCAATGGGCTTTCCTTGGGTTTAGATCCACAAGCAATTTCTTAATAGTTTGATTTTTATATCGAAAATCCATTTGTGGTGGTGGGTCGTTCGCCCCTCCTCCTTGGTTGGCGTCCGCACGCTGCGCCGGCCGGCGCCGGCTGATGACGTCATACGCCACTCGGTGTGCGCCGGTCGACGCAGCGACAGGGGCCATTTAAGTCCTGGCTCTGGGTGGGATGGTCGGCACGGGAATACAGGGGCAGACTTGATTACCTACAGCATCTATTGAGAATCTCCGGACTCAACCTCCACAATGAGGTAGGAGCTACTGGACAAATATAAACCTCCCCTTTATCTTAGTGAATGTTTTTACTTGTGGCCGCCGAGCCCTTTAAACTTTTTGAATATGTACACACTCATATTTACCCTACTTTCTAGATCATTCATCTTAGAATACTTTATCATTGATTATATCTATATCTGTACCCCATATATTTAGATCATTACCTCCTAATATCTTAATCATTGTTTATACTTATATATTTACTCTCACTGCACATACCAGCTTAACCTTGCTACTTAAAACACCACCTCCATCCTTCAAATTGATCCTTATTCCATACCCTTATCTTTACCCAGATCGTCTACCTTTCAGACTACTTCAACAGGTAAACCTATTCTTAATCGTGTAACCTCATTCCACCGTTCACTACTATTTTACGGATCTTACTATCTTGACTATATTACCCCACTGGTCACCCCCTCCTCTTTTCATCACCCCTTACATTGTGTGTGTGTATTTGAATTTGATTTTTCACCCTTTTATCCGCCCCACAAACTTTTCACTGGGGCCTAATACCCTTGCACCAACCGATCCCTTTACGCTATCACTTTCTATGATCCCTCCATCACTCCCATCACGTACACTACACACCTTCCTTCACGGCCCCCAGGTGCTGGGGAACATCACAGCATACGTTATCCCACATTTTTATTTTTATTTCTATTTTATATACTGCATACAAGCTTAGACTAACTTATCCATTACCCATTGCCTCCTGTGCCGCTCCGTCCTATTCACCAGTGACTTGGCCCCTGTTCCTCCCGTGGGCTTCGGCAGTGGCTCAAAAGGGGCCTATTCCCCTTCCCCTCCACCTCCAGGTTTTACCTCAAATTTTAGCTGACATCTCCAGAGGAAGAGAAGTCGAAACGTACGTCGAGATGCCAAAACCACACCTACTCCACTTCCTGGATAGGATACCTTGAAAGGTTGCCGCTGTCTGACTGGATAGGTCCCAGATGGGGGCCTTTTCCCTGAAGCAAGTACCACTTGGCAAATAAAGATGGACTTTTTTACATTACCGCAAGGACTTTATTATTTATGAGCTTTCATTTATGCGCAATTCCATTCATATCTGTTTTTTGTTTTTTACCTCTTCGACCCATAAAATCCTCGACATCGAGGTACATTTGTAAATATAGGGGGCCCCCGTTCAAAGTCCCCTCGCCTTGCTTTCCGCAAGGAAAAATTAGGTGGGCGTATAGGCCAGTACCATCTGACCTCTCCCCCCACCCCATTGCTTATCCTATATATTTGGGATGGGGGCCATCTTCCTTAGGGTATAGGTGACACAACTATTTCTTTCTCGAAAATTCATTTGTTGAACCTTGATCTTTTTATAAATGTATAACACAATGAGTAATGAATCGATCTCTGTTAATCATCGAATTCGAGTGGAAGGGCTGTAGTGGTAGGCATGCATTGAAAGCTTCCTCGATCGATTGTTAAAATTCATGTCTCGATTAAAATTTACGGACATGTCTGATACAGTTCTGATCAAGACTCAGTCCAATATTGATTACTTTTACCTCAATCGAACTTATTACAAATATTCGGTAGAGGTCCAAACAAGCAAAAAAAATTTTTTTTTTAGTTGATATCATAAAAATATCTGCATGTGTATTCCCAGCTTTACATCTGCTGCACAAGCAAAGAATTTCTAGGTTCTAGTAGACATCCAAACTTACTGACCTTTGACCAATGAGCTATGGATCTCTGAACATATCTCAGCTTTCTTGGTGCTCTGAGGCTTTACATTGGCCTGATTTATACTCTTTAAAAAAGGTTTAACTAAGAGACCCATTGCTGTCACATGGGGAGGGGACTACATGGAGCTTATATGTAGATTCACCTCTCTTTTTCTGGTCAACAGACTGATGGGACTTTCAGCTACCCACATAAATTAAGACATGTTTCAGCAGGCTAAACCCCCTTCTTTCACTGCTCCATGGTCTTGTTCTAATGTTCCTGTGGCCACCTTAGACAGGCGGTTTAGACTATGGACAAGGGTCACTTTTACTGGTCTGCTACACAGCTCCATAGCAGCCAAAATACACTGACATGTAGCCTTCCTCTAGGACCAGACTTTAGCGAACTAAACTCTATTCTTCCACATATTTATAAGTAGTGATGATCAGCATAGGCAATACACATATTTGCTAAATACTAATATATATTCGCAATAAATTAGTAAATTTGACAATTTGTGATCTCCAGTTATGATTACCTTCATTGTACAAATCAGCACTTGTACATGCACATATTTCAAACACAATGCACAGTAGTTCTGGGTACTTATGTAAAAAAATTACCAATATGTCGTTTAGATGATTAGAATATTTGTGATCAATGCCATTGAGCCTTTGACCTACTTTGGATTACCTTTGGTAGGACATAACCACTCTCAGACGTGACATTTTGGAAATGCCCTTAGCCTTAAAAAAAGTTCCGTACTGCCCAAGCCAATTCTTTACTTTAAGAACCTATTATGCCTAATATATGCTACTGTTGAAATTGTCCACTTCACCTCTCATTGGACATGATGTTGTGACTGATACGATATATATATATCTAAAGCACGATACAGATGTAGAATTTCCCTTTACCGGAGAAGTAAAACTAGGACACCATCTTCCTACACCATAATCTACACATTGATCGTTCAGGAAACATCATACCCCAAGTCACATGGTTCAAACAAATTCATAATGTCTTTTTTTTTCACTAATGCAATATTTTCTTGGTAGAGTTCCATGTTTTGGGTCATTACTCTCTTCTTATATCCCCGAATGAACCGTCTTTGCTTCATTTGCATTTCTGCTATCAACGAGAGGCGAAAAATGATGTTGAATCTAAGAGACGTCTTTGCATCTTAAAGGACCAGCAATGAAACATAGAAAAATATGTTGTGGAATGTTTAAACTAGATGTAAATTTCAAGGGGATGAAATGTCTTTTTTGCTATATATATCATAAACTTTTGAGATTTTTATTACATAAATTACAGTTTTCACCATTTAAAAGTCATTGGTTGCATCTTATTGTTTCTGATCTCCAATGTACTTGTAGTATTTACTATACGAGGCTTTGGCTAGGTGCACTGGAGTTTGCTATAGTGCATTTAATGTCTAATGTCTGAAAGGACACAATTCTTTACCCCTACAGGGCAAATTTTAGGCATCTCTTTAAGTGGATTTCCCAGACCTTATATATTTACCTTAACCATACTGCTTCATATTTCCTTGTCTCATTAGCACTGGAGCAAAAAGTGTCTGTGGCACCCACCCAGGGATTAGAGAAGTCATTGCCTCAGTCATCTGGCAGTGCTTGAAGCTAGCTTCAAGATTTCTAGGCCAATATCCTGTCCTAGAAGCTGGTCACATATTCCCACCATACTCAGAAGCATGTGGAGGAGCAAGGAGCTCCAAGGAGCAAATCCTCTTCTCTGGCTTCAGTACTTGGCTAGATTGTAGCAAGTATGCAAAGTGTAAAGCTGGCCATACACCTTTGAAAATCTCTGTTAGATTTCCTTCAGAGCTACCAACAACTATGTAGTATAGGGTCCTCTGTGATTGATCACAGGTAGACTTGATTGTTTAGAAAGTGCCTCATATTACATGGCTTTGGTAAACAAAAGGAGATCTAAAGGAAATATCACCAGTCTATTGTGTGGGGACCCATGGTTCTCACTCAGCACTCAGCAGGTGACTATTGATTCAATGAAATGGAAAACACTACAATGAAGCATAAGAATCAGCATGGCAGACTAGTGGCGTTATCAATAAAAAGTCACCAACCACAGCATCTGTATGTCTATCATGAAAAATTCCTTGAAATAAAAGCATTACCATTTGACTAGCGCATACATTTTACAATAAAAGGTATAAGCGCCATGGTTTGTTTTTTCACTCTTTGCCAGCAGAACAACAACCTTCCCAGCTGCCCATGTTTCTGCATCAACATAATATCAACAAACTTTAATAGCAGGAAAATATTTACACAGAGCTGAAACAGTTTGCGGTTTCTCACCCAAGAGTGAAAATATGTAAAAAGTAACATGATATTATTGATTAAGCAATGGAGGGGGGAAAGGGCATCATTGTTTACGGTGCAGCTAAAGATGGCGCCAACTTGTCGGCTTTAATGGCAATTTCGAATACTAGGAACTTCTTGCGCTGCTAATTGAAGATTCAACAGGCATGTCAAGCGAAAACATCTAATAGTTAATTCCAGGCAGACTTTTTCTTGCCTTGTAAACAGGCCGGGCCCGGTTTCCAAGGCAACCGTCTCCATCACGTGTCGCCCAAGTACCACTTGTGTTTCATAAAGAAACGTTTGTGTGGGAAGAAAAAAAAATTAAAACTATCCAAGGCCTTGGTTTAACCCCGTCCCTCCTGTTACTCACAGGTCAGACGGGCACCGAGAATGTGTTCCAATAAAGGTCATTTACTAAGGGGGGGGACAAAAAAAACAAAAAAAAACATTTGCAAATTAAGCAAAGCTAGAAAAATCAATGTATATGGGTCTCACCAATCAGCAAACAAAATATAGAATAACTGTCTCATGTTAGATTGTTAAATCATTGTTAGATTTATATGTACTGAACATCAATACAGATAAAAAATATTGATTGGCTTCTTACATAAGCAAAACATGAATAAGAAGGAAAAAATCTAAAGTGACAAATGAGCTTTGCTTCTTCACAATGACTTTTACAAATGAGTGTAGACCTTGATGAGTCTCCTAAACTCTCAACACACATTTCCCTACTACCTGTGCCATTCCTTTTACCAGTATGTCACTAGACTTTTTTTCCTTCTCTATTGCCTCTCCAAGTGGGTTGGACATCATTAGAATACTGGCCATTCCAGTCTCTGGAACAACCCTCCCTTAAACCAATTTACTAGAAGTCTACTCCATTCTACTACAGATGTAAAGTGGAATTCATCTAGCGAATATTGTAAATGTATTACCCCTAAATATAAGATCATCACAATAAAGTAGTATAGGTTGAAGGAAAAAAAGTATTGCTCTACAATATTTTGTATAAATTAAGTTTAAAGTCAAGTCAACATTTTTGGACCCACTTTGAAGTTACTTTATTCAAAACCTGTATATGCTAGTGTAATAACATAAGCATTTTCCCAAACCCGTCTCTCAATTTCAACCATTTTGGTGATGATACCATATTCAGTAGCTTTGCAATTAACTCACAAAGTCAGCCTCAAAAGTTTCAACCTTGTCTACATATGACCATAACAGACAGCTGAACATATGCCCATAGGGTCCTGAAGTTATCTTTGCAGGCAGTAGGCACCATAAGATGGGATGTCAATACGCAAAAGCTTAAGAAACCTCTAAAAACCTTTCACACAAAGCAATGGTTTTGCCCAGATACCATAAATCACACATTTTTAATCAAGGTGCTACAGAAACCTGATTGAAAATGGCCTCATAATAAAAATCTGAGCAAATTTGACATATTTCTCTGCGTGACATGGGAATGAACTATCATTTGTTATCTTATTAAAATGCTGCAATACACACCAAACTAGAAGAAATATAGCCTGCTTCTAGCTGCTGGTAGTGTGCTAACAACAATGCCTCTATTGAACTAGGATATCAAATAGTGCCAGTGCCTTGCCAGTTCCCCCTTGGGCTTCTTTCTCTTTTCCTTATCCTCAGAGACGATGAGGACCTTCAGGGCTGTCTTTTTTCCCCTGCATACTTATTCTAAATGATTGAAGCCTGAGAGCCACTATGATTGGGAGTTGAGCAAAGAGAACAGGAGGAAAGTGGTTTGGTCCAATAAAAATGAATAAAAAGGCAAAGTTTATAAGTCTTGAAAAAGTTATCATCCAAAAAAAATATGAAATGATTAAACAACAACATTTTATGCTCCTGTTAATTAAAACCACTGTCAGTCGTCCTGCTGTTGATCCTATTTCTGCAGAACACTATCTGTGATTTGCCTCTGTCAGATTCCAATATGGCTGCTCCCAGCATGGCACGTATACATATGTATGAATGCAAATATCAGCCGCAGAAGCGTTTTCTACACCCAATAAACTATGCCCATATGTTTTACTGCCTGTTTAAAAATAAATAAGCCCCATTTGGAAAGAAGAAGATTTTCTCCTTGAAAAGTGAGCAGCGATGCCTCTTTATCTTCATTCCTATAGGCGTCTTGGCGATATTTAAATATACATAAGATTAGGAGTGGGTGTTATTACACCACAAGTGCTGTGATATCACGCCTGTATGGCTAGAGCCGAATATTATTATCGGATGTATGGAGAGCGATCAGCGTGGTGCAATTATAATAGGACGCCATGTGGCTACATGTGCGCTACAGGAGCAGCGAAAGGTAATTGCATGGGTAATATGGGACTACGGCAGGGTTAATCAGATACATGGGACATTGGCAAGGCTTTATAATTACTGCTGTTGCCCTGGGTTCACATCTAATACGTACAGCATGTAATGAGTTCAATATACATGAAATTAATGGTATAGTCTGATTTGTAAAAAAAAGTGGAGTGTATTTATTGCTTCATTATGCTTGTGCAGTCTACGCCGTGGCGGTATTGGATGACTGGGAGTTATTTTCCTTTTTTAAGTGTTTGTGAAATTTCTTCTTCGCAGTATAGATTGTCACTAAGGTATGCTTCAGACGATGAAAACTTTTTTTAGTTACAATATTCTGTCACTTTGCCTTTGCGAACTTAGATATCACCTTGTAAAGGTGACAAAGTCACTGGCCTGTGCAGAGAGGAGAGCGTCTCTTCCCAGAACACACTTTATTCCAGGAAACTTTTAGAAAGAGAAAAAGTTATTATTTTATGATGAATGAAGGCTCATTTTTTTGCTCTTTTTTAGACAGTACTTGTGTTGTCTAGTTTTATACACATTTATTATGCATATGCATACTTTATAGTCCTTTATCAAGTCACCAGGTATAGGTAAAACTCCCTAGCAATCTAAAGTATGTAATACAAGCTGCTCAAATGAGATATGTTATCATCTAGTGCAGCGGTTCTCAACCTGTGCATCAGGACCCCCTCAGGGGTTGAACAACCATTTCACATGGGGTCGCTGCCTTCACTGAAAGCATTAGTGCTGCTGCTAACAACATGCGCTGATTCCCAAAAGCGGGTTGGCAAAGTAATACTGCCTTCCAGGGTCGGCGCCAGAGTGCCAAGAGCGGGCGGCCATGAGCGGCCAATCAGGGGGGCACGACATTGACAGATGGTCGGGCACGCCGACCTGACTGGGTGGGTCTGGCCCCCCATAGCGCCGGTGCTGCCCCCTTCCCATTAACTTAGGAGAGATTGGGCATTACTCTTCCTCCCAAACTTCCCACCCCACAATAGGATAGGGGAAACATTACACTAACCTGATCGTGCCAGAAGTGAGGTAGCAGAGTGTCCCGGTATTTGAAACACGGAAATACCACTCCACAGCGGCTTTTCTGCGTTCCAAATACAAGTTACACTTAAAAAAGTAACTTCCGGGGTTACGGATGGGAAAAGGTTGAGACCCACTGATCTAGTGGATGCTTAGCCCAAGGTATACCCAGTAGCGGTTTTAGGCATGGGCAAGCGGTTGCCCAGGGCAGTATGTGGTCACATCATAAACGTTTTTCCAATGCCCAGATGTCTTCTCCCCTATCAGCAGTCTCCCCTCCCTTACAAGCAACTCCACATCCCTTCCTCCCAAACCAACCCTGCCCCCTCCCCCACTAGTTTGGCGGAGACTAGACTCAGAGATCCTGACTCTGCTGTTATCGACCCGGGGGTGGGGGGGGGGGTGCGGCTGTCAGAGGGGGGTGCCCAGGGCGCCGATCTCCCTATGACCACCCCTGGGTATACCCACAAGTTTTATTCATCCACAACAAAAGTGGCTATCAACTACTGAGGGGGAATATCCAAAGATTTACATTGGAACATAACAGCTCAGTGGTTTAAAGAGTATGGAAGACTGGCTATCTCTACAGGGCTCATTTAAGCCAGCCCAAAGTGCCCTATTGGCATGTATTACATGGGCATTTGGAAATTTACTTACATATGTTTCACCAGTTTATATTTTGATAATGCTGTTACATTAAAAAATGTGACAGTATGTCCTTTAATTAGTACTTGTAGGAAATATGTACTACCATCATGATTTACTATTAACAAAGAAAACAAATCTACCTTTATTACTCAATTTACAGTATATATATATATATATATATATATATATATGTGTGTGTGTGTGTGTGTGTGTGTGTTCCCTTTTCCTCAGAAGGTGTTTTATCCTGCCATTGCATTAATACTAGGCAGCTCAGCCAATTTAGATAAAAATATTGCTTACAGGAGTCGTTCTTTAAGAGTTTAAACTTATTTCTGCAGTTTGTACATTTTCGAGGAAAAGTCTTTTCCAACAGCTCCGTCATCCCAAATTAAGTTCACCATGCTAACTGCTGTATTTAGCAATAGTTTGACGACTGGTAAAATTCAGGTATGCAGACAAGCAAAATATTTCAGAATAGCCTTGTATAATATTCTGCTGTTCTTTACAGATTTTCTTAGTCTATCCAACACACATAAATTGTCAACTGTTATTTTAGAGATCTCCACAATTTGGAGATCTGGTTGTGTATTAACAGGGCCAAGTGGTAGAGACATTACAGTGAATTAGTAACTCGGGTGGTCACGCCTTCGGACCATAAGATGCAGGCACCCCCCCCCCCACGATTTCTGGTTGGAACAATAATATATAATAATTATAATAATAATAATAATAATAATAATAATAATGTATTATGTATATTACAATGGGCAGACACTTAACAGGTGACCTATATGCTTCTGTTAGGCGTTATTTATTGCTCTTATTGTAAACGATAAATCTTCTACAGTACAATCCACCATAAAACTAGCACAATTATGAGTTCTAACTACAATAAATGAACATCCTTTTGTTATGGCACATTAGAATTGCATATTGCTGCTTGCTGATATGTCATATTGGAAAAAAAGCTCTTCTATTATTTCAGACAGCAAGGACACCTATGTAGACGTTATGCAATGTGATTAACACAGTTATATAGCTCATCGCTTATATAAGTACTGCAAACACATTAGGAACAGAGAATGTAGTACGGAAGATTAACATTTAACCCATGGGGCAATTTCATTTAAATTTCTCCAATCGGGCACCAACTAGATTTCAGTGCTAGGAGACGCTAATCAGGCTTACAGAAGTAAAACAGTGCAGGACAAATAGAGAGAGACATTCTGATCAGAGAGACGTTCATCTATAAAGATAGTGAAGGTAGGGAAGTGCAATGGGAATGGGTGTTCTTTTATAGAGCGGAGCAGGCTAGCTAATCACAGGATGCCACAGGGTCAATGTGTCTGAAAAGCAGTCAGATTAATCACTGGATAGGTGTAGGGTAGTTGGATATTAACACAGGACAAGTGCAGGGTAGTTGGATATAGGCACTGGATAGGTGTAGGGTAGTTGGATATTAGCACTGGATATGTACATGATAGATGGATATTAGCACTAGATAAGTGCAGAGAAGTTAAATATTAGTACTTGATATGTACACCATAAAGGAGCAACTGGATATAAGCAGTGGATAAGTGAAGGTTAGTTGGATATAAGCACTGGATAAGTGTAGGGTAAATGGATATTAGCATATGTACATGATAGTCGGATGTTAGCACTAGATACACTATAAGTGGATGATAACACTGGATATGTACATGATAGAGGGATATTAGCACTAGATAAGTGCAGAGCAGTTAAATGTTAGCACTGGATATGTACACAATAGTTGAATGTTAGCACTGGATATGTACACAATAGTAAAATGTTAGCACTGGATATGTACATGATAGTTGGATGTTGGCACTGGATATGTACACAATAGTTAGATGTTAGCACTGGATATGTACATGATAGTTTGATGTTAGCACTGGATATGTACACAATGGTTAGATGTTAGCACTGTATATGTACATGATAGTTTGATGTTAGCACTGAATATGTACACAATAGTTAGATGTTAGCACTGGATATGTACATGATAGTTGGATGTTAGCACTGGATATGTACACAATAGTTGGATGTTAGAACTGGATATGTACACAATAGTTGGATGTTAGAACTGGATATGTACACAATAGTTCAATGTTAGCACTGGATATATACACAATAGTTGGATGTTAGCACTGGATATATACGCGATAGTTGGATGTTAGCACTGGATATATACACGATAGTTGGATGTTAGCACTGGATATGTACACAATAGTTGGATGTTAGCACTGGATATATACACGATAGTTGGATGAAGGCACTGGATAAGTGCAGAGCAGTTGGATATTAGCACTGAAGTGCAGGGAAGTTGGCATGGGAGAAATGCAGGGTATTTAGATAGTATTACTATAGCCGTACAAAGTAATTTAATATTTGCGCTGGTATAGTGCAGGATAATTAAGTGTTAGCACCAGAGAAGTGCAATCCCCTTAGGAAGCCTTCTTTTACTCCACATACCATCAGTGAGATCGCAGTTCACTCTGCCAAACAGTATTACAACTTTCAATAAACAAGTCAAGAGTGGTGATCATAAAGATTTTACTTCTCTTAGAACTGAATGGTAACATTTGTTTTAAAACATCTGAGACACCGATGTCCTGTTATTATTCCCATGAGTCTCTACTGCGGCTCACTGTGTTCTGGTTCTATTAGGTGGCAGAGGTCACCAGTGACAGAACTGGGGCTGAAATATTATTGGAAATTCCTCACCCAATTTTGAAATAATAATTGATTTGTCAGGAGGTGATATCGCCATTGCATCTACTAAAACCAATACTGAGGGGTATTATAGCTGGTTTGGGCACTGTGTGGTTTATTTTTGTGGTCATTAGGGGGGCGAATATAGTATCCCTTGATGCAAATGCTGGAAACTAGTATTTCTGTCTCTAACACCAATACTGAGTGTTATTATAGCTGGTTTGGGAATTGTGGGGTTTATCTTGTGGTCATTAGGGGGGGCAAATATAGTATCCTTTGATACCAATGCTGGAAACTAGTATTTTTTTCAATGACGCTAATGCTTGGGATTTTGATTGAAGCTAGTGAACAATATTATGGCTTATTTCATTTCAGTTGTAAATTAATTTTTGCAAACAGTACACAAGGACCAAAATTTTGGATGTTGAAGTGCCTTATAGTCGTTCATTTCGATTTTGCTGCCTAAGCATTTGAAGTGTTGAGGACATTGCACAGAACTAGTTAATCCTGGCATTGTTAATGTGATATCACGTTTTATTATTTTGCTTGCATTTGAAGTTATTTGGCTAGATTTTGCATGCCTGCAGCTGTAGAGTATATATGTTTCTGTGGAATTATGTGATTGGAAGGTTTTAACATGTACTGCAACAATGTAGGGTAATAAGGCACATTTTACTGCAGCGATGGGGGTTATAAGCCCCTATCACTTCACCAATATGGGATTATAAGTCCCCTATCACTGCAGCAATGTGGGGTTATTTGTCCCCTATCACTGCAGCAATGTGGGGTTATTAGTCCCCTATCACTGCAGC
>CM070038.1:46838022-46857689 GCA_036250615.1 Ptychadena robeensis
CCCCAATCACTGCTGCAATATGGGATTATTAGTCCCCTCTCACTGCAGCAATGTGGGGTTATTAGTCACCGATCACTGCAGCAATGTGGGGTTAGTAGTCCCCGATCACTGCAGCAACATGGGATTATTAGTGCCCTATCACTGCAGCAATGTGGGTTTATTAGTCACCGATCACTGCAGCAATGTGGGGTTATTAGTCCCCTATCACTGCAGATTTGAGGGGTTATAAGTCCGCCATTACTACAGCAATATGGCATTATTTGTCCCCTATCACTGCAGCTTTGTGGGGTTATTAGTCCCCTATCACTGCAGCATGTGGGGTTTTTAGTCCCCTATCACTGCAGCAATGTGGGGTTATTCGTTCCCTATCATTGCAGCAATGCAGGGTACTTCGGATCATATAACTGGGGTAATGCAGTATACAGTCAGAGCAGAATATGGGAGAGAATTAGCAACAGCCTCACATTAGTTTTTGGTAGTAATCCACTATTATGTTGCTAGCTGTCCCTCTCACTCTGTATGAAACATTTGGAGAGTTAGCAGAATACTGCGGCTCCCTCCTCCCCGGAGGGCAGATTGGCTCTCTCACCATTCCTCATCCTTATTCTGCTCACATCCTGCCAGCTGTGCGCTCCGCTGTACTGCTCTGGGCCTGTCTGAGGCTTACATCCCTCTGCACTGTCTGTCTCCTGTCTTCTTTCTAACATCACCTCAATCCATCTTTCTCCTGCCATCCTCACACTCGTGCTTTTCACCAGCCTTTCACTTTTCACCCTTCGTTCTTCTGCCATTCCTTCTTGTCATCATCCTTTCCTCACCTGCCATCTTCATCCTACTAAATTTCACCATTCTTTTTACATCTGCCATCTTCATCCTTTCCTTCATCCTTTTTATCTTTTCTATTTTGCCATCCTTACACATACTTCCTTTCCTTTCTTGCAATTTCATAAACCACCTTCAACTTTCTTTTCCCATCCACAATTGAGGGCCCCCATTATTAATCATCTTTCCCTCTCCTAGCATCCTATTCACTTAACTATTACTTCATCTCCAGCCATCCTAATCCACCCACTCTTTGTCTTCTGCCATCTCAACCCCATCCTCCCAATTGTCTGCAATTCCCATCCTCTCCCCCTTCTCATCCCCATCATTTCCATTTCTGCAATCTTCAACACCAGCCGTCTTCCATTTTCTTCTACTCTCAACTTCTACTCTTTACCACCAGTCCCTTTTTATGTTAATCCCCTCACTCTTCTCCATTCTTCCCTTTCTTGGCATCTTCATCCCCCTACTCTGTCCTGCCCTACTATATTTCCCCCATCCTCTTGCATTCTTACATGGACTTCTCCTTGATGTTTTCGAAATCCCATACTTTTCTTCCATCTGAAAACGCCACCAAATGAAGTGATTATCATTGTGCTTTCTTCATCTTATTCCTGCCTGTCCTAAACTCTCAACCTTCCCCATATATTTTATAAGTTATATATTGCTGGCTTGTGTCATACAGCGAAGCTTACTTGATTGAAGAATATAGGATGATTGTCTACTTTATTTCATTTAATTATTTTGTGTAGCTATGACCATGGTGATATTTCCCAACAAAGTTTTTCATCTAGCTGGTCTATGTCTTATGTGACCTGTTCTATTACTGAGATCAACTGGAGTCCTAAGTTCTACCACTGGGAGTCACCACTTGCTTCTTCCAATTCTGGCAACAGATAGAAACGTCATATTTGTTCTTTTTTTCTCTCCTATATGTTCCCTCACTTTATCAGCAAAGTTCATGCTCATCAATGACTGGGGAGTATTAGCTGTGTGACTAAGTGGTTGGACTTCTGCAGAAGGACTATTGCTTTCATGCTGAGAACGAGGGTCCTTCTCAACATTTGCTGGCAGGGAACCAGGGAACAGACTTTCTAATTAGGTTTTTGTGCAAAATGTTTGAACAAGTTATGAGTACTTGGAATAAGTGTAAGCTTTTGGTCGTGTCTTTGTGCATTGTTGGTGCACTGTGTGATCTGCATGCATTTTAACCAAAATGTATGTGTGGCCAGGGGCCTGAATTATCCAGAATAGTCAAGGACAATCAGCACAGTGACTCTAAGCCCTGGCATAGGCGGCAGTTGATTATATCTGTATTTCCTTTTGCGTAATATTTGACACTGAGTGACAAGAGATGGGCAAAACAGCCAACAGACAGGCCACTCATCGGCTGATCAATTAACCCTTTTTACTGAGGCTCGTTCTTGCCTAAGATCTGATTGTTGTACAAAGGGCTCTTTCTGTGCCAATCTGACCTAATTCTCCCCCTACCCTGCTGTCAAAGAGGCCGTACTGTTCCTCCCCTGGCACATTTCTTGCTATTGGCAGCAATTATTTTTATTAGCAGTGAAATATCACTGTGTAACAATTTACTGAATGCAAATACAGGATCATTTAGGCGGAGTGCTCCTTTGAAGTTCGGCTACTTGCAAGAGTCACAACAAGACTGGGCGGACTACAAGCGACTTGTTCTCTGTTAGATGTCTTTAGACTCACAGCCAACAAGCTGTAACTCTTTTTTCCTCTTTATTTTGAATGCATGGCCAATTTATTTGATGCATATGTATTATTATATCTCCTCCATACTCCGACTTCTGGTTAAAGCAATGTTCACTCAGGCAAGTAAATTTTTTTCAGGAAAAAAGAATCATTTGAATGGCATACAATAGCGGAAAGTAATAGGTGGGATGCAGTTGTAAGCATCTGAGGCCATGTTATGGGCGGTTAGGAGTGGTAACCATTGTGCTCTGACCCTCTGAGAAAACATAGCATGTTGTGGATGGTTGTTCAGCTCTAAGACCACATCTAAATACAAAATAATACTTTCTATCATCCTTTTTAATGTCAAAAATGGTCAAAGAACCAGCATCCCACCTTGCTGTAGGACAATCATAGATAAGTACACATATACTGTCTGGTCAGGCCTCTCTGTAGGGCCTAATGACATGTCCTCTATCCTATGGAAGTCTGTATATTATTGTTCTACTGGCCAACACCCCCAAGAAATGTGCCACTTAACCTCCCTAGCGCACTGCTGAGGTACAGATTTCTGTACAAAAAAGTGCACCATAGAGTTCAATGGTAATTTTTGTTGTAGGCCTGTAACTTCCCATAATATGTCCCAAAATATGTCCGTACAGGGGTCTAATAGACATCCTGTTTGAAACAAACAATTATGTAACATAATTTTTTTTTTTTTAAATAAAATTAATGAGAAAACACAAAAATCTGGGCACAAAGCTATGCTGCTATAAAGTCTCTGGTGCCCCAGATGTGCCCATTTGCAGTTAACCCTCTCTAACCTGGTGTGATGGATGCTGTAAAATCACACCAGGGAAGAGAGGGTTACTGCAAATGGGCACATCTGCGGCACCAGAGACTTTTTATTTTGGCGATGACATCACATCGGGGAGGTGGCAGGAAATTTGAAAGTAAATTGCACGAAAGCAGTTTTCTCACTTGGAGGGCGAGGATCAAGCAGTAATGTCGCATCAGGGACATCGGGACAGCGCAAAACTGTAAGTATGTGATGCCGGAGCCCCGATGTTCACTGGATGGCACCATCTCGTCCCGTGCGATAGTGGGAGTAGCAGCGCTGGACGAGATGGTGCCGCCCCGAACGCTAGGGCGGTCAAAGGTGTATCTGGCATCTTACATACAGTATATTGCATTTATTTTTTTATTCCAAGCTATTTATACTAAGTAGCACTTCTTGGAATGTATTACTCCTTACAGAAATCACAACAGTCCCCTTTATAATGCTTCTATGAGCTTTTCTTTGAGCCATTGTTGTTTACCCATCATCAAGGTCTAAGAGTAAAATCTGACAAGAGAAAAGCACTGTTTGACTACTGAGGTATGAGATCTGGGGGTTCAAACGGTCTTGTACTGTGAGTTACATTTGACCCAAAGCCAGCAGTTGGCCTGTGGATGGAGACAGCTCATCGGAGGTTCAATCAAGAACAGGGAGGTCCATCTGCAGCAAAATCTACCATGCAGGAAGCTGACGCAGACGACAGAGAAGGGAACAGTGAGGAAAATGGCACTCATTAAAACCACGTTATCAATGGGGTGATTACCAAACACCATCTCCTGGTACTCATTTGAGTAGCTCACTAAAACAGTTATGTGCACCCCTAGGTAGGCATCCTCTGGAACCCTAAGACTTGGGGGAGGGGGGAATGCTAGTGGCTGCCATCAGAGATTTCAGGGGGCCCCAAAGGTAATTTTTCAGGTCCCCCTGAAATCTCTGATGGCAGCACTGAGAAAAAGGTTGAAGCTGAAGCCTTCTTATAGATGGAAGCTACAACTTTCTTGGCACATGATATAGTTGGTATGTGATTTGTCAAGAATGTATTCATGCAGACTTGAAAAGTTATCATATGCTCACCCTTACTTAGGAAGGATTGGGGTGCCAAATGCAAAATTTATGTACAGCACCATGATCTACAGCAACCAATCTTGTTTCAGGTTAGTCGAGTTATGATGATAGAGGGTCAGTTGCTATGGTCTTTATCACCCTACAGATAAATGTGTGTCTCATAATGGTCACAATGGTTTGGTTTAATTGATTGTGTAACTCCCAGACTTCATCCTTTGTTTTTCGGTTTCTGTTTTGCACATTGTGTGCACTTCACTACCGCTGCCTCCCTCCTTCCTTTCTATCCTGAACTATTGATTTCTCGGCTGTGTAGTTAAAGTATCCCGACTCGAGAACTGCTGTAGTCAGCACCTTGCAAGCCTCCCAGGAGAATCACTTATGGACTGGCATCTGAAAACTATTATTGCTCTGGAATTTAGATAGAAATACCTAGCAGCCAAGAACTAATGGCAGACTGGTGTCTCTTTAAATGTCAGAGACCGGTTATTAGATATGCAAAGAGAGTTTTTATTCTAAAATCTAAGCAATGAAAACAAACATTACTCTTGCAAGAGAGAGGTGTAGAAATGGTTGCAAAATTTCGACTTACTAATCATTACCAAAATGTTTTAAATAAAATTTTGTGGTGAAGGTACATAAAAAATACTGTTCTACTAAAATGTTCTCTTTGCATAAATTAAGTTGAAAATTAAGTCAACATTTTGACCCAAATTTGAATGCACAAATTATATGTTTGTAAACAATACTGTTAAAGGTTCCTACAACTCTTTCCTGCATCTCCAAAAATTTTTGGGGATGAAGCCATGTTCAGGGCTTTGCAACCCTCTATAGGGTTGGCTGTGGTGTATGATCTCTCAAAAAGCCCTCAGCATTCAACCCTATAAACTCTGTATCAGTGTTAGATTTATGCCACTAGACTTTGTGTGGATCATAAAATAATTTGACCAGAAATGATGCCTGGAGGTTAATAACTGGGAAGAACACCTGCCTGCCATCTCGATTTCAAAATAGAAAGTTAAATTTAAAACTAAATTGTTCAAATCAATCACAGCCACAACCATTTTGCAAAGCTTGGCAATGCTGTCAGTTTCCTGCACCCTCAACCATATTGTTGCTCCTCTTGCAGCAAAGTTCACTCAAGGCCAAAGCCTGGGGCACTTAGGCCACTATGGACATCTTTCTCTGAAAAAGTAAATGAAATAAAATTGTCCAATTATATAGCTAGTTCACCTGATCCCCCACACCCAGTATACCATGAAATAGTTTACAGTTGCCATCTGACTTCTCTCCTGCTTTGCTCCAGTATGGCCTATGGGGGCTATGGTGCCTTTGTTGATAATACACATGTGATGTATGTAATGTGGCTTCCTGGATACACTTTTCAAGATTATGAGCTTCTGAACCATTTTTGGATTGCTGAATGCATTGATTTGTGACAGTTCTAACAGAACAAGGGAACATTTTGATACATCTTGGCATTCCTTTTTGAGCAGATAAGACAATCTAACTACACAACTGTAGAGCAATAGCCAACAATGGTCAAAGCACATTTCTAGAAATAAGTTCCTCTTATATTGCACTTCAGTGGCACTTATAATAGAGTATTCTGTAACTCATAACGACCAATCAAATATAACCTGATACTAATTCTGGTGTTAAAATCTCAGATATTATTACCACAGGTGACCCTTAGCTACAAGGTTAAGTCTTGTCTAGCACGATTAAAACTCATAAAGATAATAACACCTCCCTTGCTATTTATCTAGAATAGCAACACTATATGTGCGGGTACAGTAAAACCCTTTTAAAGCAGAATTTCATAGCAACAATAAAGTAAACCAGAATAGTAAGGGAAACTAGCCCTCCGACACCTCCGAAAGCACTGGCGATAAATTCAGTTTAACATGCTCTGATATTTGTCAACCTATAAGGGGTAATTCAATAAAAACCTAAGGTGGCGGTCTGGGACATTATTGGTTGAAAAGCTCTGCTGAAGTCAATAGATTTTTCAATACAATAGAAGGTTGATAGGCTGATTTGGATTTTATTGGATTTCGTCTTCGGTCTGAACACTCTCGCTAAGGCA
Organism: Ptychadena robeensis; assembly: GCA_036250615.1. Taxonomy (NCBI): domain Eukaryota; kingdom Metazoa; phylum Chordata; class Amphibia; order Anura; family Ptychadenidae; genus Ptychadena; species Ptychadena robeensis. The sequence continues at coordinate 46,844,532 of CM070038.1, forward strand.
AAGAAGGGATGTGAATTACTGAGTATTATATCTAGAGCATAAAACAAAACAGAGCTGATTGACATCCCCAAAGGATGAATATTCTAGTATAAGAAGCTAAATTCTCATACACTACATGCATGATTATAATGAAATTCAGTTTTCTTACATTTAAAATAAAAACAAACACTATTCTTCTTTATAACTTACTATAGGATGTGATTATTGCCTAATTTTATTACACCCAATAGAGTATACTACATCCACAACATAGTTAACTACTAGATATGATCATTAAGCATTTCTTCTAATATCAGTACAAAGAACATAACATATCCAAACCAACTACTGGGCACAATGATAACATGATCCTATTGTACTTTCTACATAGAACACTAAAACCCCCATCAAAACCAACCACTAAACAGAATCATAATACAATTCTTTTGCTCCTTATACATAGAACATAACTTTAACACCAATGACCACTGAATGTGAATTTATTACTATTCAATACACTCTATCAAAGAACACTACACCTCCAACATGACATCACTATGCCTCCAATATGACTGGCCACTGTACATGATCATAATATTATACTATTATGGTCTATTGACAGCACACTGTACCTCCAACATGATTAACCACGGCACATGAGCATAATATAATTATATAACATTCTATACATAGCATATTACATCTCCAACATGACCAACCACAGGATATGATCACAATACAATTCTATTACACTTTATTCATAGCACACTATACCTCCAACATGACCGACCAATGGACATGATCATAATACAATTCTTTTACACTCTATACATTGAAAATTATACCCTCCAACATGACTGACGAATGGACATGATCATAATACAATTCTATTACAATTTATTCATTGCACACTATACTTGACCGACCAATGCACATGATCTTAATACAATTCTTTTAAACTCTATACATTGAAAATCACACCCTACAACATGACCGACCACTGGACAAAAGAATAATATAATACCATTACACTCTATTTATGGCGCACTATACCTCCAACATGACCGACTACCGGACATTAACGTAATATAATTCTATCACACTCTATTTATGGCACACTATACCATCAACATGACCAACCACTGGATAGAAGTATAATATAATTCTGTTATGCTCTATACTGTACATGGCACACAACATTTCCAACATGACCGACCACTGGACATGATCATATTTTAATTCTATTACGCTCTATTCATAGTACACTATACCGGCAACATGACCGACCACTGAAGAATAATATAATTCTATTACGCTCTATACATAGCAAACTATGCCTCCAACATGACCACTGGACATGACCATAATACAATTCTATTGCATGATCATAATACAATTCTTTTACATTTTATGCATACCAAACTATACCTCCAATATCACCACCCACTGGAAATTATCATAATACTATTTTTTACACTCTGTACATATGTAGTGTAGATCATTTAACATGGACTGCTATTCTGCAAATGAATGTGATGACACTCAGCTATAGAACACACTGTTTGCGGTTTTGGTCTTTTTGCCAACATATTGGTTGTAAAGACACCCAGAATTTCATCAGTCTTTCACTTAACCACAAAGAAATCTTCTTTAGAACATAATGGCAACTTCAAAGTCTGTTCATTCATAATGAAGCATATCATATAGCAATTATCATTCTCAAACTTCATTTCACCGTCCAGTCTTACAATATCCAATTTCTCAGAAGGGTGGAGATACCATATTAATGGATATGACAAACACGGCACTTGCATTTTAAAGGATGAGTATAGAATGTAAATGACCGGCCTATATAGGTATATATTTTGCAAATATGTATCCTGAATATACAGTGTTGTCTGAGATGGGTTTGGAGTTATTCTTAAAGGGATGATATGTATTTTCTAAAAGTACTATGTACTTTTAGAAAATAAATACCTGTTTCAGCTTTTTTCATTGCTCCTTTTATGGTAGCCACTTCCTATATACATTAAACCAGGGGTGGGCAAACAATGTGATTTTAAATGTGCATAGGGATCCTAAGTCTTTGTATCTAGGACGGGATATTTAAAAAAGGAAAATATTAATAAATAGAAGCTGTTGATAGGGAAGCTTAAACACTCTATTGAGGGCAAACTATGGCCTCTAGGAAACATGTCTGCATTAGACCAATGAACTTCTCTTGTTTGGTTTGGTTTAAAATGTTTTTTTCCCAAAGGAAACCTTAAAAACATGTTTCAATTGGAGTTCGTTCCTAAGGTAAGTAACAGGAAGCATCCCAATTGGCCTGGTGGTTTATAGAGGTGCCATTGCCCCTAGGGCTATGTTCCCACTTAGGCAATTAATCGCCTGTGCTCGCGATTTTCACCTACACTACTTTCAATTGGGCTTGTCTCCATTGATAGGACCGCACACGATTGCGATTAGGGCCACGATCAAATTGTGGCTACCTGGGTTCTGGCGGCCGGCGGTCACGATTATTTTCCGCTAATTGTGCCCATAGACATGAATGGAGGCAATTTGTGATTTTGAATATGTGTAGTTTGAATGGGGGGGGCACAATAATTTTGAATGGGGGGGGGGCTGCAAGGAAGATTTGGGAACCACTGCATTAAGGGATCAGCAAGGTCAACAACTGGCTGGAAGCAAACCTAAAGATCACTGCAAACTCAGAACTGCCAATCCTTGTTACTCATAAGTAGAATGAGTCGGTTGTATGTTAAGCAAATGCACGGAAAGTCATGATACGTGTGTGGGGAATGGAGGTGCAATTCATTTATAACAACCATAGAAGGCAACAAGCCCATTCGTTATTGCACCACAACACGTATGATGAAGATTAAGAAAGAAGGTTGTGAATGATGTGTGCTGCAGAACTCAGAGGTCTGAGTGATTGGGTTTTGATTTTAATTTCCTGCCATGGGCCCAACACAGCTTTATTCTCATATCTCAGACAGGGAAACAAAACCAGACAGAAGTACATACAGCAGCTTACCATGTTCAGTAATAATTTCTGAATATTTGCCCAGAGTCATCTATAAATTATCACCATTTGACATTTCTGGGACTTGCGAAGCAAATCGACAAGCTGTGGCAGCGGACAATGAAGCCACCCCAAGGACTCTGTGACCAAGGGGGACAGTGCGGGAAGGCAAAGGTTTTCTGCCACCTCTGTAGCCAAGCAGCTTTGCAAATCATATGATTAACAGCAGTGTTTCCCTCTGAGGAAGCAAGGACATGAATAATGAAAGCCTCGGCCCTCATCTGCAGACAACACAACTAGTAAACAGGTCAAGCACATAACCCTTCCAGTCCCTGGAGACACGGCTGATCAGTCCTATGGGGCTTTTCCCACCAGCTCCAGCACAAACCCCCTCCAGCTAATCGCTGGCAGGAGAGACATAAACAAAACTAAAAAGACTCCCATAATTAAATTCAACCGAGATGATATGAAAGATGTTGACTGCTTTGGAAGGAAATCCTTTCATGTTGATATGCCTATTGAAGTGAATCATCTAATAACTATAATTATAATATTAAATGAAATATGTTCATCTGCTGAGTCCACCCTTCGAGGCTGTGTGACCCTAACAGAATATTGCAGGCAAAACATAAAATTTGCCAATTAGCCAATGGATGAAGATCATGTACGAGCTATGGGACTGTGGTGACAATTAAGTCCACACAAGTTGTGGACACCTGTGTAGTGCTAGTCAAAGTGTATCCAAACAATTAATATTGTATATATTTATATTATTTTTATACTGTAGCTTACATCATAAGATTTGGTGCTTGCATTACTTTCATTTTATTTCCATCTAGTGATTCCGCAACCATTCTGGCTAAGGTCGACTACACTCACTTCACTGTATATTGATGTTGAATGTCAATGCCACCCTTGGACATCAGCATTCTCATCACAGGGAGCCCCCAGCCAGGGCACCGAGCACAGGGTGTGCCTGACGAGGGCTGGATGGAGGAGGAGCTGGCTATAAGGCAAGAGGCGGATGTGACGTCAAAGGGGGCGGAGCTGCACAGAAGCTGGCGGCGGATCCGGAAGCGGATCTTTTCTTCAGGAGAACACTCTCTCCCTCTCTCCCTGACTTAGCAATAGCTTATGGAGCTGGCGAAGACAGGTTTCTGCAGGGCTTGTTATTTGGTTGGTGTTCTTTTCTTTTTGTGCCAGCAATGCGGTCCCTGACAGTGTCTAGGAACACATCATGGAACAGTCTGGTAGACGTGCCGGTGACGTCTGGGTGACGTGCCGGTGGGAGGGCAGTCACCCGTTTCGGGAGTCATCAGACTCAGGTGAGAGTCAATGACCCAAGTTTTGGTTTGAACTTACAAGTTGGAAGTACAAATCGAGACAGTGGGAGTCAGCAGGGGTAGGCTGGCTTACTTGGTTTCTTATATCTCCACAGCTCCTCCCTGCCCAGGTCAGGAGAGACTGTGTGATCTATACCTGGAAGTTTTAGAGCTCTTTTACACTACATGTGCTGCCCAAAGTGCCCTTGCCTACTGTGTGCATTTATATTGCATTTGTCATTTGTGTTGGCAATACAAATAAAATAATAAAGCATACAGAAGTGTGTTGTACAAAGGTATAACAAAGAGCACATGGCAGTTTGTATATTACTCAAGTTTCCTACGAAAAACCTATGTAGTTTGCACAACCCATGTTGCCCTTTCACTTACATACAACATTATATAACAAATGTTCCTGATCCATTTTAACATGCATTATATTGTCTATCCAATAATAAAAGACTTTACTACACACATCTTTGCCCATTCATTCTGTTTTCTGGCGGCTCTTACGCACATGGCGGTGAAGGAGTTAAAGGCAATAATTTTCTATCATCTCAGTGAATAGACCCCTCTCTATTCTCCCTCACCAGCTCTTTTAATTCCTCTCTGTACCCTCTCTTCTTCACCCTCGTTGACCCCCATTGAGAAAGCAGTGATGTCATACAATTGTACAACATTTCCTTGGGCCCGCAGGCGTTTTAACCCTCAATGCACTGGGGCTGCCATGTATGCATGCTTCTGAAAAAAACCTCCTATGCATTCAACTGATGACGGCTTTGATATGTTTGTCCTGAAAAATGGGCTGTCAGTCCAAATAAAAATAAATGACTGGTGAGTATTATAGTTGTATGAAGCCGGGAAACTCAAAATCGCCGCTTGTGAGCGTTCGCATTTGACACTGCCGATGAGGAGTATAATGAACAGTGTCACGGATGTAATACATTGTTACAAGGGGGCTCATTTGAAGGTGATCTCTGCTAAAATAAAACGAAAACGATCTACTGCAAATATATTCAGTGGATATTTCAGGTTTCAGTGGATGATAAACTGCCTGCATGTTTTTTACGATTCTTGGGAAAATGTGTTGTTACTATGGGGGGTCCAAAAAATAAAAAGAGGGGGTTCAACATTGATACTGACAGAATGAGCACACAATGCATAAAATATTTGAATGGATTCTGTGTATATGAGATATTGATGATATCCTTATAAACTGCTCTTAAGACTACTTTGTTTGTACCCCACCATTTGTAAATTGTTTGTTTGCATAATACTCATTGACTTGATCCAAGCTCTATGCATGTTGTTGTTGCATATGTACTTTAACTATCCTGACATTTATTTCTGTTTTGTGCAGGCACTAACATGTCTTCATCAAGAAGAAAATGTTTGCATAATCTTGATGTGTTTATTCTGTGGGGAGTACACATTCAATCAGCAAAGAAAACCCATAACAGACTTTATAAACATTATATTATTATTTGGCCTATTTCCAAACTGTAAAACTAAGGCTTGGGCACCTCACATTGTATGTAAAACGTGCACAGAGCATCTGTGACAGTGGACACATGGGAAACGGAAGTGTTTAAAATTTTAGGTACCAGTTATATGGTGAGAACAAATAAACCACAGTGAAAACTTTTGTTCAGTGAATGTAAGGATCCTGATGGATAACATACACTTTACCTGCCCGGCGAATGCTCTGTTCTCACGGTGCTGAGCCGATCCGCAAATGCAGGGGTTAATGTAGTGCATCGGCGAATGTCACAACAGAGGATCCACCGGGCAGGTAATGTGTTTGTAATCTGTCACCCCACCAAGTGCTTAATGTAGAGGTCCGACGGATCACAAAACGCTGTGGAGTCATAACCTAAAGAGCATCAATTGCAATAACCGTAAAATGTGGATATATTCCGATCTACCAGTCTGCATGACGCCCTGTTCCACATTCCATAGAGATACCTGTTCCTTTATCTATACCAGTCTGCCACAGTCATCAGAAGCAGACTGTGCTTTTGCATAATGGAAACAAATACAGGTCCATCCACATTGGTAACTCATTTGCTCTGCATGAAAATCAAGCTACAATAGCCACAGTGCTGGAGAAGATTCTCATACAATCACTAATGGGTTATCTGTGCTGATCTGAAGATGGTGAATTTTCTTCTAGGACAACAAGGGGGTACACCAAATACCCATGCTGTATATGTCTATGGGACTCTAGCGCTAAAGATCAACACTGGGTGAGAAGAAAGCATGATCGTTGGAGAAGAAAACATCATCACCGATCCTTTGGTTGACCGAAACAACATCGTATTGCTACCACTGCATATCAAACTTGGATTAATGAAGCAGCTAATTAAGGCTTTGGATAGAGATGGAGCATGTTTTGGCTATATAAGTACACAATTTCCTGCACTGAGTATGGAGAAGATAAAAGCAGGTATATATGATGCACAACAAATCCGCCAACTCATAAATGACCCTAAATTTCAAGACTGAATGATACTGAAGCAGCTGTGTGGTCGTCATTCTGTATGGTAGTGAAGAATTTCCTTGGAAACTATAAGGCTCCTAACTAGTGTTGAGCGAGTATATTTAAAATTTTTATATATTCGGCCAATATCCGCCATTCTAGAATTCACAATATTTCGCGAATATGCGCTAGTCATATTATGCTTCAACATTGTTTACCGGCATACATCGCGCATGTGTGTGTGCATTGCGAATGGATAAGCGCAATATACACAGTGCTCGTATTGGCTAAGATCACAGAATGAAGCTGTAAAGCTGCCTCATGAATCTTTGCGAACAGGCATGCAATGGAAGGCAATGGAATACAGTCTAATCGAATTTCGAATGTTCCTTTGTATATTCACGAAATTACGCGAATTTGAATATACCATGTGCCGCTCAACACTATTCCTAACTATGAAGAACTAGTGCAGAATATGCTCACTACTTTTTGTGCACTTCGTTGTAATATGAGCATAAAATCACACACTTACTGTACAATTATTTGGACCGATTTCCACATTGTCTTGGTGATTTAAGCGAGGAACAGGGTGAGTGTTTGCACCAGTAAAAAAAGTTAATTGGAAGAACGGTAGCATGGGCAATGGCATATACATATAATTGTGGAGTACTGCTTAAGCATCCAGTGTGAATGTCCAAGATCAATGCGAAGGATCATCAGAGGAAATCACAAAAATGAGGATTCAGTGACGTAATGGAAGATGGAATGGAACAGTCCATACATACAGAATAAGATCAGAGAATTGCACCCAGCATACAGGGCAAGAGTCATGGTACTGTGCAGAGTCCATGCATACAGAATAAGAACATCCAAAGACAAAGATAAATAATTTAAGAACTTTTTCCACCGTTATTGTGACCTATAAACCAAATGATTCAAATGAAAAACAAACTGAAATCTTTTAGGTGGAGGGAAGAAATATAATAAAATAAAACAATGTGGTTGCATAAGAGTGCACACCCTTAAACTACTGTATTTTTCAGACATTAACACACACTTTTTCACCCCCAAAATCAGGGGGGGGGGGGCATCCTTAATCCCAATGTAAGCCTTGGCTCCCCCCAGCTTTCCCAGCAAAGATATTAGCAGGGAGCTGTCAGATGAGAGACCCGCCCATGGCTGTATAATTGCTTATTCCCTCTCTCCGTGTCCATGGAAACTGCAATCACTCTGCAGCTTCCACGGACACAGCCAGAGAGGAGAGGGAGAAGACTGTACTATTGGTGCTGGTTAACTGTTCATAATTCCTTCTATCTTAACTAAGGCCCCAATTCCATCTGAAGAAAACAGCCCCAAAGCATGATATTGCCACTACCATGCTGGGTATATTGTTCTTTTAGTGATGTGCAGTATTGTATAGTATAGTGGCAAGACAAAAGCCTTTACTAACAAAGAAACACATCCAAGCCAGGGTACATTTTGCAAAAACACATCTGAAGTCTCCCAAAGGCATGTGGGAAAAGGTGTTATTAACTTTTTGGCCATAATTCCAAAAGATATGTTTGGCGCAAAAACAATACTGCACATGACCAAAAGTACACCATGCCCACAGTGAAGCATGGTGATGGCAGCATCATGCTTTGGGGCTGAGAATAATGAATAGTTCCAAATACCAGTCAATATTGGCATGGCACAGCAAGAGCCCAGACCTGAATCCGATTCTAAATCTGTGGGGTGGTTTGAAGAGGTATTTGCACAGGAGATGCCCTCGCAATCTGACAGATTTGGAGTGTTTCTGCAAAGATGAGTGGACCAATCAAGTCAAAATGTGCCATGCTGATTGACTCATACCCAAAAATACTGAGCGCTGTAATACAATCAAAAGGTGCTTCAACAAAGGGGGTGCACTCTTATGCAATCACATTATTTTATTTTTATATTTTTTCTTCCCTCCACCTAAAAGGCAAAAGACAAGGGGTGTTTTTATATCCACTGTACATATATATATATATATATATATATACACACACACACACACACACAGAATAAACAAGGTCCGCTACTCGATTAAAAGCAGAAGGTGATGGAAACTTCCCATCACTTCCTGTTGTGGCTCCTCATCACAAAGCAATTTAATTTGTCTGTCAAGTTAAAATGAATCCAGCTGTCAACTGAGTCTTATAGTGAATGATTCAAGAGACTAAGGTATCCCTTGAGAGATAAAGAAACTGAAGAAAAAAAATAAAAAATCTGAGCTCCTCTCTCTATTTAAAATAGTTAAGATATCTACAAAATTACCTCTGAAACTGTATTGTACTGTATATGAAATGACTTCATCTTTGTTATTGCAGTTCGCTCTTACACAGGATTGGATCTAATAATAAACAGACAGCTTGTATGGATAAGATTTGTGAGTCAGCCTTAAGTTATATGTCCAAGACGAGCATATGTACTGGAGTGTAAATTGTATGCAATGGTACACTTGGGAAAGTTAGCGGGGAGAATATATATTTTTGAGGCCACATAGAAACCAAGAAATACCAGGAATTAGATAATGATATACATGGTACTGAGGGCCAGTCCCCGACAGCTATATAATTTGGGATGTCTGATAAATATTAAGTGCCCTGAATATCACTCTTGGCCACAAGGCACCCATCAATTAAATGCACTAAACCCCACCCAGGAATGCCATGGAAAGACCCTTGTTTACTCTACAAGTAGGTTTTGCTTATCTTCTGAAGGTCCCTCTATCATGCAGAAATGTTGAACAACAATAAAAAGTTGGCTATTTTTCCTACTTAACCAATGAGCTTCTTCCCATGCAACACTGAGTGGCTCAGAGCACAGTGCAGGGCATCACTTCACAAGGTTTTTGGCTGCTCAGTCTCATAGAGTCTCATTTGAAGGGCAGAGCTATCACCCTCACCTAGGCTCAACATGTTGGATGAGGAGTAATGATCACCCAATAGTCTATCCATCTATTTACATTGCATGGTGATGTTTAAGCTTTAGGTTATAGGCACAAATAAATGTATTTTATACTTTTAAGGCCCAACTTAGTAAGTCTAATGATGGTCGAATTTTTGAATAAAGGCAATGTGCAAAAATGTTTGACCAAGATGTTTGACTTGGCCGGACCAAGAGCCTGTAATGGTGGCTTACGCTAGGTGCCCCAACTTCTCATGTGCCCAGCTTCATTAATGACGCTGGCGGCAGGCAGCAAAGACATTGTAATCTTTTGTAATTTCCTGTACGCTTTCAACAAAGATATCATACTGCCAGGCAAGTAAAAAAAATATTCTTTAAAAAAAATAAACGTAACCATATTTCAGTGAAAATACGGAGATGGAGTGAAAAGTTGCTGCGACTCCCCTCTGCTCCATCACTGCAATAAGCACAGATGAAGTGGATGTTCAGATTCCTCTTTGCATTATGTTCGCTCATTGCAGAGAACAAGAAAAGAGGACCCTGAGCATCTTTTCATCAAGGGGGCAACAAGCCCGATTAAAAAGCTAAGTGAGTCAGATCTGGCCATCAGGCCTTAGTTCTAGCCCTCAGGCCATATGTAGTTTTTGCATAAATTAAGTTCAAAGTCAAACATAAAAAGTACTTCTACCAGGTATACCCTGGACCCTTTTACACATCTTCCGCAAGTTTGCTGATGATACCATGCTCAGGGGCTTTGCACATAACTCACAAACTTGAACAGGTCCAATTTAAAAAAAAATATATCAACCATCTTTATTAGTAACCGCAACCATAGATAGATCTATTCTTCAATTGTAAATGGACTTACACAGTAGTCTAAAATGTGGCCATGCAGTCATTGGTGAATACATATATTACTGGATGGTGCTACATCTAGAAAATAGATAGATATTTGTATGAATATATATTGTTTGCCTTTTTTTTTTACACAAGCCATGTTTTGTATGTTAATGTGAAAAATGTACAGATGCTGTAATCTTGCAGAATTGTAAAAAAATGCAAATGTTACTCTTTGCAATATGGCAACCTGGAGGAAAACTGTATTTCGTTGGTGCATAAACTTCCCCAAGAAATCGAATTCCCTGCCTGTGAGACTGGCACACTGTTCGGCTGCATGTCAGCGCCGGGCACCGGCTGCATAATTTGATTATTTTTTGTGATACTCTCACCCTTCCGGGAATGATGCAGACCCTGCAGCTTTTTTTCATTATAACATTGAGATTGCTTAAGTAGGGAGAAGGCTGACCCTACCATTGCAACATCGGTTGGAGGATGGAGATGCTGAAACAAATATCAATCTTTTCAGATATATAAATCAGCAAAAATATTAGCTATAAGCTTCTCATCTATAAAACTTGCCGATCAGAATCGCGCCTCCCCACGTTTAGATCACATGCCATGTGCGGAAACGTTTTTTCAGCCCTGACCGCGTCCATAGATTTGAATGGACGCGATTTTTGATCATGTGTGGATGGCACAAGCGATCGGCCGCGCACAAATAAAATCGTATCCATGCCACGGCTGATCGTGTAAGTGGGAACATAGGCTTAGTTATAACACAATATGACTTCTAAACAGTAACTAACTGACATTAAGGGCTTGTTTCCATCTCGTCTGGACCCCTTTGGGGAGGTCCCGACGTAGCAAATAGACTAACCTGCTTGGCGGAGGATCTGTCTTCACGGCGCCGATGTAACGTAGTCGAATACGTTGAGCCTCTGCACTGGCGGATGTGTAAACAGATCATCCGCCGAGCAGGCAATGTCAATGTGCTACGTCGGGACCCCCGCTACGCTTAGCGGAGGGGTCCTGTTGTATAATGGAAACAGCCTTAGGGTGTCAGGCCTTTTTGGAAGTTACCTATGAAAATATAGACATGGTTGGGGGAAGATGTCCTCCCATAATTACCTTCTCAGTACCATCCAGCAATTTTGGTGATGATATCATGTTCAGGTGCCCCTAGAGAATCGGGCAGGCATCGTACCATGTATGGGTACCTTTACAATGAAATGCAGCTACATAAACACAGGCCAGTCAAGAGTACTTATGTCCATCATCTAAAGCTCCAACAATGGGCATGTGATGATCACAACCAGACCACCAGGCTTGGTGAATGTGTGTTAGTTCTTTCAGGTGAAGTATGGAGGCCCCAGCTTTAATGGATCTGCTGCTACTGTCTTGGTGCCAGATACCACAGGACAACCTCCAAGGTCTTGTGGAGTCCATATATAAGGAGTGCTCCAAAAGCTCATCTTGGGGGGCATAGGATCCTAACCAATTAAAACTTCATGGATAAGATGCTCTTAAGCTAGGCATACACAGCTCGATGTAGTAACCAATTACAAGATTTGAGCCATCCAGGCTAAGCCGAACAGATTTCCAACATGTTGGAAACCCTTGGTTGCATTCCATTTCTTTGAATGGGGACCTCGGGTTCCCATCAAAAGTAGCAGATGGGCTGGCAGCTGCAAAAGTGCTGCGGCTCGATATCGGGCCAGCTCGTCCGCAGCACGATGAGCCGTGGGCGGGCTTGCTCGATCTGCCGGCATTGTCTAAACGTGTGTGCCAGACTTTAGTTTAGCTTTACCCTGTTAAACAGAAGAAAACACACAAATAGCTGGATCTAGCAGGGTAGAGACACTCAGTAGGGAGAGTCTGATCTTTGTGGATAATAACCTTACATCAAAACTATTTATATTATTCTTTCTGGCACTTTTATCATCAAGACTGTTAAGTGGTAGAGTTTGCCCTCGTTATCGCCACCTAATCATTCTCACTGTCTTATTAAATCAAGCTGCATCCATCCTTTCAGCTTTGCAGGAGATTAAAAAATGTTTCTCACCAAACTAATTTCTGCAGGGGATACATGTAACTGTACTGCTGCAGGGGATATGTGTAATTTCAGGCCCTGTTCAAACTTTTGGTTAAAAGCAGTAAGTCAATCATATGAGCTGTAAACACAATTTTAGGACATTTCCGAGGCAAAGAACAGCTCAGATGGATGTGCTCTGTCTGATAACGTCTGTTTATAGATCGTGGCAATGGCAATATTACCACAAAACTGAGCCAGAGGAGACATGGAGGCCACCATTGCTGACCCTCTTCAGATAGTGCTAGTTGCTTAGCAATCAGTGGGTTTCCTCTGTGATTCCGGTCGGCTACGCTACAATACAACACTAGCACAACCTAGGTAGGTGGGATTATGCCTATGGATGGCACTCCTTAGTGACACCAAGGACTTCTATGTGCAGGGGTGCACATAAGTAATACTCTGGTACTCAAAAGGGGCCAAAAACTAGCTATGTGTACCTGCATTATTGTTGCAGAGCTCATATGCGTACTAACAACTTGGAGGCACTCCGTGT
>CM070038.1:46883829-46896008 GCA_036250615.1 Ptychadena robeensis
ATCCTTGGACAGCTCTTTGGTCTTTCCCATGTGGGAGAGTTTGGAGTCTGCTTGATTGATGGATTCTGTGGACAGGTGTCCTTTATACAGGTGACTAGTTAAGACAGGTGTCCTTAATGATGGTGACTAATTGTGTAGAAGTATCTAACCACTCTGTGGGAGCCAGAACTCTTAATGGTTGGTAGGGGTTCAAATACTTATTTCACTCAATGAAATGCAAATCAGTTGCTATCTTTTATTTAAAGTTATTTTTTCGATTTTCCTTTTGATGTGCTATCTGCCACTGTTACAATAAACCTACCATTGAAATGATACTGTTGTGAGACTTTTCATTTCTTTGTCATTGGACAAACTTACAAAATCAGTGAGGGGTCAAATAATTATTTCCTCCACTGTATATGCACATTCTTTTTCTTCTTCAGGAGAGTTCAAGATATGTAAAGAAGTTGATACACTTTTACTATGTACCGGTAATGGCCTAAGGCCCCCATACACCTTACAATCTTTCCATACAATTTCTGTACAATCAAATTTTGTTCTACCAAAACCATGTTATATGAGGACCTTTCTAATCCTTCCAATCACTATGTATTCTATCAGGGAGGCCACTTTACTACACAGTAGTTGGTAGATTTAATGGAGATTGTATGGATCGATCTTAAGGTGTATGGGGGGCTTTAGATAGACTCCATATAAGGATCAAGGAAACAAAGCGGGCAAATTGGGGAGCAAAAGCCATGGAGTATTTCCAAAAATAGATCTCTGGGCCTGATACCAAGGTGCCACCCCCTCCAACGTGATGCCACATGCAACCGTCCATATTGGCCCTATCTACAACTGCCTGACTATGTGACATTGTGTTTTTTCCTGTATGAAGCATCTAAACATGGGTAAACAGCATCCCATAATGGGCTGGGCATGGTTAGAAACAACCACCCACAGAGATCGTGCAAATAGAGTCTTCCAGAGATAGAAGAGATGGAAGATACTGTCAGGTGGTTTATGTTAAGTCTATTGCTAAAGGATTGCTTTGGACAGTTTTGTGCATGGGGCATAGACATGTGCTTAGTAGAAGGTAGAAGAGGTATAACTGCTTTGCGTGGTTTTATTATATTCAATTTAAAGGGTATGGTCTGGCTTTGTTATGTCCCACTTCTGTCCACTGGGTAGTTTTGGTCCTTCCTTAAAAGCCATCAGCAGTCTCCATGATGGAAGATGTCCTCTTTGGTCTTTTTTCTGGTAACAAAGCAAGCTTCTGATTAAAGTTCCAAGGGTAGAGATTTTAGGGGGATGATGGATCCTTCCAATTGGGAAAAAAATCCTCACAGATTCTTTCTGATGTAACTGTGACATGCCATCTGGGAGTGACCAGCATGGGGAGAGGTATTATAAGAAACATTTAAGGGTGGAGCTAGATCTTCTAGGGGGCAAGGGTTACCCTATGTAGCAGGGGACATTACCCCTGCTACTTGTGAGAGAGACTGAGTTGGCAGAGCTGCTCCAGGTCCAGCTGCAAAGCAGTAGTTCTACTGTTCCTAGCTGCTCCCTTAGATGGAAGGGGTGTGCATGCTGTCATGTAGGACAAGGATGTCTGAGCGCAAGGCAACAGTTAGTGGACTATTCCTAGCAGCCTCCCTGATCAGCAGGGAGGAGCGGCTGTGATGAAGGGCATAGTGGAGCAGTCTGCAGAGATGTGCGACAGTCTGCAGAGACCCTGAGGGGTGAGATTATGGGAGAAGATTCTGGACGGCCACAGACAGGTGCCCCCAGATTCACCTTGGTACATGGGGTGCACTCGGTGCATGGAGGGGCGATGCCTCATGCTTACACCCTTACCACTCTTACTCTTCTTACAAACTCCAGTACTAAAAATAAAGGTTGAGTTTCAAAGTCAACTCAACTTGGAGGGGTTCCTGCATTTGACTATATAGTGAAGATGTAATAATTATCCTACCTTTGACCATATAGTCCATTTTTTTATTGCCATTGCCATTATAAGGGCCATCAATGGTTCCTATCCAAAGCCCATTGGATGACTTTATCCAGAGCTCCTCTTTAATATTTAACTTTTTTTCCAAGAAGATGGGAACCTCACCCAGAAAAAAACCTACCTGGAGCTGAATTAGCAGTGCTGCCGTTCATTGCACACAATTCACAGTTTATTCATCCAACAGCAAGGATTGGAGATTGATTGGTTGCTATGGGTAACCGTCCTCACCACATTATCATTTAATGACAGCAACATAAAGATAACAACTGTTCAGCCCCCCACTTTACATGGCTACCATTAAACTACATGGATCTCAATATTGAACAGAATTGACCCGTTCTAAGTTATTATCATGAGAATCGGACCCTGCAATGCATTATTAATGAGCTCATTAAGCAAGTAACTTGTGTTTCCGTTGAATGTTGAGGATGTTGTATTAAACAGCACATTTGTATTAACACAAAACATTGTGTTAAATAAGCCATTGGTGCCGACTATAACTGTAAAAGATAATTAACACCTTTTATTGTGTCATTATATTGGTAATTACCAGAACATTCACACATAAACATGTGTTCCTGGCAAGCAGGGCTCTTGTATGCGCAATCTTGTATTATGTTTGTGTATGAATAATGTACATTAATGGGGAACAAATGCATGGACCATCCAGGCTACATGGCATATGTCCAATGGGGAGCTATGACTGAGTGGGCAGCATGGTGTCTTGGATTTGGACATTAAAAAGTTTAGGTTACCCTTTTTCTTTCACAAGAAGAGACCTTAATTAGTGTCATTAAAGCTGAGCTCTGGCCTCTGGGCTTCACTTCTATATTGACACTGGTTGCTAATATATATCATTGATTTCACTGCACACTGTAAGCTGCTTACAGTGTGCGATAGAAGAGGAAGAGCCTGTCTGACTCCAATGGGTATGGCCTTGTCTAATCCATTCCTGTCCAGCCTGAATGATCATAATTTCTCCTCATATTATTTCATGCCAGTCTTAGAGGCTTATTATAAAATGGGCATGACTTAGAGCAGGTTTGTCAAACTCAATACACAGTGGGCCATATTTAAAAACTTGGACAAAGTAGCGGGCCAATCTTCATATAAAATAAAAAATATAATTACACTGTAGGCCATTTTTGGGCCATGGGCTGGAGTTTGACACCTCTGTACTACAAGCAAACTTTACTCACAGGGATGGGGGACACATGAAACACATACAGTACACAGTCCGATGACCCCCTGGCTGGGTCACTTTCTGTCCTACTTTGCCTTCCCCCCAGACCCATACTCTGCCAATCCCACACATACAGTACAGGGTCCAATGACCCTCTGGCTGGGTCACTTTCTGTCCTACTTTGCCTTCCCCCAGACCCATGCTCTGCTAATCCCACAGCCCCCCTTCCAGCTGCACTCACTCTGCCTCTGTCCTCTCACTAGAATAGAACTATGAACTGTTACTTCACCGGCACTCATAGTTCTCTACTTAGTTGGCGGACGGAGGCACACTGAGTGCGGCTGGCAGGGGGACTTCTGGGAAGGCAGATCTGTTGCGGACCAGGAATATTTGCTCGGTGGGCCAAATTTTGCCAGAGGCCTGAGTTTGACACCTATGACCTAGAGAAATCTGAGTTCAAATACATGCTGTCTACGAATGCCCATTCTATAGACTTGCAGCTTCTGCATTGTAGTCATATCAGTTCTAATTGCTGTTGAGAGGAGGACTGATACTGTGAGCTGTGATGTTTTCAGAAAACTATCTATTGCACCCAACAGATTCTTCTCACCAGCAATGCTCATCCTGCAATGCCAGTGGGTATAAAAAGGAAGTTAAGATGTAAAGGTTTTGTTTTAAAATGTAATTTGCATATGGATAAGAAGGGCACAAAAAGACAAAACATAAGCAGACCCAATTTCAGTTGGAAGATAAACAGTTAAATGCACAAATAAACTAGAATTCAGCCCAGTTCTGAATTGTTCACAACTCTGTCATGTACCTGACAGGTGACCTGGCTGCAATATAGGTCACTGTGGTCAATGCTCAGTGAAGAAGCAGTAGACTGGGCTCTTAGACCATGGGTGTCCATTACTAGAGATGGTCGAATTTTTTTAAAGTTCAAAGTCAAGTCAATATTTAGAAAATCGGAATTTCAACTTTGATTTTCAACTTCATTTATGCAAAAACTACATGTGCTAGAGCAATACTTTTTTTTTTTCAAATGTTTCCACAATTCTTTTCTACATCTCTAGCAATTTTGGTGATGATACCATTTTAAGAGGTTTTGCAATAAGGTCACAAAGTCAGCTAGTCAAAAAATTCGACCATCTCTAACCATTACCAGTCATTGAGGGCCACATATAAGCCTGATATCAGTGTATACAATCATTTTCTGATTTCTCTTTGTAAACCATTCCTTACTTCATGTAATACTTAATATGAGTGCTGTTTCTGGACCTCAAAGGGGATGTTTCCACATCCGTCAGGAACCCCTACACTAAGTGTATTGCTTGGCAGGAGGTCCCGACGGATCGCATACTTTTACCTGCTCACCAATGCAGGGGTTAACATAGTCGAGTCCGCTAACCCTTGCATCAGCTAAAGTGTATGTGATCTGCTGGGACCCCCGCCAAGCACTGCGCTTAGTGTAGGGGTCCCGACAGATCACTCAGCGCTGTGGAAACCCACCCCCCAAAGACTGGAGTGCTAAAACTTTACTCTAGTACTGTGCACTCCTCCTGCACTGAGATGCGTTCACAAACATCTGACACATATCAGCCCTAGTGTTGATTGCCAATATTCAAATTGCAAATTTTTTATTGCGAATATTGGCACCTTGCACAGATCTTGAATTTATATGTTCATAATCATAAATATTCTAGATTTTTAACATCAGTACCCAAAACTACCGTACATTGCGATCCCAATGTGTGCATGTACAAGTGACGATTTGCGCAAGTGATAGTGATTTCATGTGATAGTGTTGGTCGCGTAAATATGCAAATATTGGCATTTTTTATTGTGAAAATCTTTTGCGCAATTAAGGTAATAATGACTGGAGATCACAAATTTACGAATTTACGAGAATATTAGCCGAAAAAATAGCGATATTTTGCAAATGCGATTATTGCCTATACTGTTCATCACTAATCAGCCCCGCTTGCCTTATGACAACCCTGACAATAAAGTCAAAGGCCTTTCTGCTACAAACAATCAATGAACAATAAAAATAAATAAATTAGCACAGTAATGAGATGAGGGTGAGGGTTAGTGCTAAGAGTAAGGGGTCTTCTCCGGCAGGTGCAGGTTTGTCCAGTTTCCCTCCAGAAATTCGGCGGGAAATGTATCAACCCTGATCGTCTTGGAGATGACATTTGGGCTGGTAAACAACACAGCATCTGCTTGTTAACTCAGCAACATTTTGGAGGGAACTGACTCATCCCTCTGGAATGTTGGGATATGTCTGAGGTGTATAAAAAGGCTCAGCTCTCTCAGGTCTGTGTCTTCAGTAGTGATGGGAATTCCGGCTCTTTGCTAAGATTCGTCTCTTTTGGATCGGCTCCCTTTAAAGAGCTGGCTCTTTTGGCTCCCAAACGGCTCCCGAACGGCTCTTTGTCTAAACGAAATATTTATCCCTTAAATATTTATATTTTGGGCTATTTTGCTACCCTGAAATATTCTGCTACCCTTACAACTGTGCAGATAGCCCTAGTTTCGGGGCTTTTCAGGGTTAATCTTCCGAATTTCGGGTGTCAAGGTTAGGGGTTTGGGGGGATTAGGGAGAGTGGTGCTTGATAGTAGGGTAAGTTTTGTGGATAGGGGGTTAAGTTGAGGGGCCTCTATGTCTCCTCTGGTATAGACTTTGTAAAGTCTGCCCTCAGAAAGAGCTGAATTTTTCACCTCAAAGTCTGGGTGCACTACAAGGTCCAGGAAGCCTTCTGCCATTTGCTGTCAGAGGGAGAAGCTGAGCTGTGCTGAAGAAGTTGTCTCTGTGGAAACATGTCTGCCTGAGTAGATTTAAGAGCACCTGTCACCGGTTTGGGAAAGGGGATCTGCCTGTTGCTGAAAAGGTGTCAGGCCTCCGGGGCTCAGGGGTCCCGGGTGGCACCATTCGGGCTCCCCTAGCAAGAGATATGGGGAAAGGTACCCATCTGCCTCTCACTTTCACTCCATCCTCCAGGGGGGCAACGCTCCCTCATCCACGCCACCGCCGTTGCTCCTGATCCAGCCGTGTGACAGCCACACAGGCATTTATACATACTGGAGGAATGGAATGGACGTCGGCTTCCTGCTAGAGGAGGGGCTGCCTAAGAAGCAGCACTATATATCTGTGTTGACCTCAGTATGGTGCTGCTTGATTAGCTCTGATCCCTGGCTGGCTTTCCTGTGATTCTTTCTGTGCTCCTTGGATTTTGCTTCGGATTCCCGTGTACCAGACCCTGCTAACCCACAAACGACTATTTGTCTCCGGCTCCCCGACCTTCGTCGTTTCTTGGAATCCGTTTTGTCTGCCCCCGCCACGACCCGCTTGTTACACGTTTAGCTGAACTCTGCAGACCTGACCTGCTGTCGACTTCTCCCGAGACTCTCGTCCCTTGGGAACCCCGCCTCGCGTACCTCCAACATCTAAGAGCAGCTCCGAACTAGGTTTAGCTCGCCTTGGGGTTTCCAGAATGAAAGCGGAGACCTACACACTGCAGCCGCAAAGAAAACCAAGGTGCCCCTCAAGGGAATCAGACCCAATCTCCATAGGGGGGCTCTGGGTTAGAGACTGGCTACGGGTTACTCCTCTGAATCCCGGTTCCCCCTCTTCTCCATCCTGCTATCGGGCGTAAGCCTTACAAAAGGGTAGCGTACTGCCAGTGTCTGAAGAAGCCATGCCACAGATCACCCAGGGCGAAGGTAAGAACTGCCAGCAGAGGGTCAATGGTAATTGTGCCAGCTTCCACTTCATAAGGCTACAAGTGAGAGGGAGAAGTATTCAAAGAGGTCTCCTGTTGTCAGTCTGCTGCTGTCAGTGAAAATCCTGCTTCCTCACCCTCTCTCTTATAGACTGCTTAAAGAGTTTAATAAAGTGCATCAGCATCTAAATTCCTGTCTCCTCATCCTCATTGCTGCTGCCCAGACCCAAATCTATAATACATCAGCAGGACCTTCGGATCTCATTGCTTCACTTGATTACTCCTATTTGTCTTAACATCTATAATATATAATAATTATAACAAAACATAACAAAATTTGGATTAAAATAATAACATAAGTGTCAGCTGTCTTCATCCTGGCAAACCACTCTACTAACCAAAAAAACAACATACTTTCCATTTATTCCCTCTTATGTCCGCCATCTTTGGTACTGGCAAACAAATTCCATTTTCTGGCAGCCCACACATGAGCAATAGCATGCATAGGGACGTCTCCCTTCCCTAGTCTCTATGGTGCAACACCTTCAGAGGGGAGGAACCTTAAAAGATTTCTGCAAGACCTGTTTATTTTTTATCTCATGAATGGCCATGAATGCCATTGAAGTGGACTGTAGGTCTGGTTTGAAGCCATATATGATGTAGTCTGTCTCTTCTATGAACACAGAATATTTTGTTTTCTATTTTCCCTATTAAACATGTATTACATGTTGATCCTGCCAACCAACCTTCCTCAGCTTCCTTTAGCAGAATAAACAAAATTAAAGCTAATAGGACTGGGACAAACCCTGCACCACTGATAATCAAAGGGGTAGGGGTTTGCAATAATCAGCTTCATATAGTTAAAACAAATAAACAATTATTAAACACTCTGAGATAAAAATTAGGATCCATTAAAACAGACCAATGTATCCTGACGGCGGTATCGGTTTGGATCGTAATATTCGGCAAAAAAGCTACCACATTTAAAATCCAATTTAGGATCGTATTTTTTTTTTTTTTCCGAGGATGGCATTGAAATTCATCACAGTTTATATCGGCCATTGTGATGTATTTTTTTTTTAAAAGGGGAAGCCTCGGCAGTAATTGCTCGGTAAACACTATGAAAACAGTATGAAGTTTCCCGATGTTGCCAGACCAATTACAATTTTTGAACATGTCCAATAAATTACGATCGTAAAAAAACGGCAATTACGTAATATATCGGTTGTACCATGTGGACATGTGCGGATTTCAGGACGATAAAATGCATTCATTGGTCGGTTTTAATGGATCCTAATTTTTATCTCAGAGTGTATGGCCTGCTTTACACAAAGTCCATCTAAATGTTAACATCCATCTAGCAATACAGTATGATAGTGGTGCTTTTCAAGGGTAGCTACATTTCTTCTCCCATCGGTATAGCGAAATTAGCCACCCTTAGGGCTTGTTTCCACTAGCGTGATTTGTCACGGCTCGATGCGATTTCAAATCAGGCTTGTCCCCACATACGCAAACGTCCATGGCCGCCCATGACCTGTCTGAATCGTGGCTCCCCGTTTTTTTGATGGCAGGTCGCGGGCAGCCGCGGCCGATTTTGTAATCAGGGGCGATCCTGCTTGGTTACCCATAGTGCACTTTTTAAAAAAATTGTGTCGCCTGGTCAATCACGTGTGATTGTGCACAAACGTGGCCACTCGAAATCACCACACAAGATAAAAAATCGTGTCGCACCGCAGCTGAAAGCTCTAGTGGGAACAAGCCCTATGGCAGGATGTGAACAAAAGAAAAGTATAGTTAAATTAAACTAATGCAGGTACCTCATCTAACAGCAAACTGATGACATCTTTCTCTCAAACTTTACCACTCAGAGGCTTTTGATTCCTACTTTCTAATAGCTCAAGGTATGTTTCTTTAAATTTGTTGTACAACTTTTGTGGCATGTTAGGAAACTGCCAAAGCCACCTGCATAGTGTATGATGTTTTTCCTATTTTATCTTCCACAGGGTTTATTCCAACATTCACCTTCTTTTTCTCCTCATTGAAATTTGTGCTTGTCCGGAGTTCTACTTTAATCAAACCAGCCAAGCCATCGGTCTCTGGCGGCCCAGATTACTGCTCTCATCACCTCTGCGGAATGCCCCAAAAATATTTTCCGCCGGCTCCGTAGTAAAATTGTTCTTATTAGAGCATTTTTTCCCCGGCGCAGTCAATAAATAACAGGACACGGTCTGTTCCATCTAATCGCTCGCATTTTAAAAGTGCATTAAAAAATGAGCTCGTTACTCCTGGGGTGTAAATTGCAAAAGAAACAGCAAATTACCCAAACAAACCATAAAGCAGAATGACAGGAATGTCATATATAACTGCAGGAACTGTCACACCAAAGATGAAGGCTCCCTCCTGATAGACTGGCCTGTGCCGAGATGCTTCCTCCATAGTATGTCAGCGGCATTGGGGGCATACAATGTGATTCTGACCGTACATCTTCCCATGGGGGAGAGATTGTATAATCACATGGGGGCTCAGTAACTAAATTGCCATCAGATTGGAAAAATCACAATGCACTCAAGGAGATGAGAAGAAAATTAAAGGTCGGTTCACTTAAAAATCTTATATAATACAGTTTGCTAGATCTTAGTGGTGGCTGCATGTTTTTTTCCCAGCCTTTAAAACAAGCTCAACCTATGGGTGGCTACACTAACTCTACTCTGTATATGGAGGAGAAATGTAAATACCTTAAACAGAGAGGGAAGCGTTAGATGCCTTTTTAGGGAGCCGAGTACATAGGTATTTTTCTGCACTCGCAGGGTCTGTAAAGATCAGCTAGACCTTTACGGGGAAAAACCCAATATATTTCAGATGCATTTGACCCTAAAGTGGGAAGTTAGATTTCTTTGGAAAGCAGGCACAGCTTGAGTAGAAAGGCCCATCCACTGACTGCACTTTGTAGTAAGGCTAGGGCTACACTACATTTTTAATGCCCAGTGTTGCAGCAATGGCAACACGGGATCTCATGTACTAATTGCTAAAACCCCGCACATCGTAGGCTATGGCGCTCCTGTGTATACCCATCTCAAAGAACAGGCCGCGTCTGCACTGCGCTGAAAGGGAGGCAAAATGTAGTGTAGACAAGGTCTATGATCTTGTCAAAGAAGCAGTGGTCTCACTGCAAAGACACAGTATGGCCACTGCTGGGTCTGCTTATTCATACGTATATGTTATAAATATAATTAACCCTTTTCTTAGACGCCCACCCACATGGACACCTATGTATTGACTTTGATACTCAAACACCAACATATTAAAAATAGACAACTATTAATAATCTCTAGCTATTCAATAAAGTGTGTTTAATGGCTACCATGCTTCCCAGTACTCCGGAGCATCAAAATGTTATCTGAGATTCCCTTCCTGCTCTAAGCCCAAAATCCCTCCAGGCTGCCCATTATGATAAAAAGAAATCAGATAAATAAATAAATAGAAAATATATATTCAGGAATGCAGTTTATGCTTTGCCTTCTCCCTGTTCATACATTTTTAGGGGAGGGGATTTTAAAAGTCTAATCGATAATCTTCCTCAGTTCCAAAAGACTCCCACTGTGCTATTTAATAGATTCCCATTCTGGTAGAAAGATTTGGGATTGTTGCTGTAGGGAACCTCCATGGGAGGGAAACCAAGACAAAGTCTCGGTCATTTGAATTGTACAATGTCATTATCAACAGAGGTCAATAAAGGTTCATAAGTTATAGATGAAATGAGTACAAGGGAAAGGGATGGTTGGCCTTTGTTGGTATTCAGAGACATTGTGGGGCCAAAAGTAGGTGAATAAAATGATCAAGTTTCCAACCCATGGTAGTGGTTTGGTGAGGACCCTTTGTGTCTCTATAGACATGATGTGACTTTTGCTGTGGAGAAACTCAAACCCCATCATTCAAACCCATTGAAAGCGTTAAGGATGAACTACAAAGCTGAGTATAAAAACAGAAGCGTGGCGGCAGAAAAAGACCAAGTGGTCCATCAAGTCTGCCCTACATACATATACACACGAAGGCTAGGGCTACCCTGCGTTTTTAGAGCAGTGCACAAGCCCAGCACTGAAGGCAATGGGCTATGACACTGCTGAACCTCCGTCTGATTTATGTTGATAAGGAGCACTACGTCGACATAAACGCAATGGAGGTGTGGCATATGACGTGTCCACTGACAGTAAATGGACACGTCAGACTAACCTATAACTAACGTGCCCGGGCAGGGTTAGTTATACATCAGCCGATTCATTTGAAGGGCCTCATGGGCGGCACTAACGTGGCCCTAAATGTAGCTAATGGGGGTGGTTGCGCTCAATGTATATTTCAGCGCATCCAAGTGCACAGTGTATCTCTATCCATATACTGAACATAAACACACACATTGTAACATTTATTTAGTTTTAGTACATCTCTTTGTTTTTCTTTTCTGCACTCACTACTGGGCGTTCGACCACTTCTGCTGGTAGTTTGTTCAGGTATCCACTGCTCTTTCAGTAAAGTACTTTGTAAGGTTGGTTTTAAAAGGTTCTCCAGCTAGTTTGAGACCATGTCCCCATGTTTGTGAATTTAGCTTTATATTTAAGATTTTCCCCTTCTCAATATTATTCATACCATTAATGTTCACCTTTGTAACCTCTAGGCTATCTTTACATGGGCTGAAAAGCGATTGGTCACCCTTGTGCAGGTACTTGGGGGGCATTTAGATAACGCCTCCAAGAAATCTCTCAGGCTAAAGCCTGGAACAACTTATAACGCTTTCAATGAGCAGCTGCGATTTTTGGGCTTTACATGGGTGGCCAACAACAAAGTTCTTGTATTCTCTCTTGTTTTTTTTTTTTTTGGTAAATGAGGCATAAATAGACACAAAGAGCTAGACACTAGTGATGAGCGACATAGGCAATAGTAAAATTTGTGATATTTCGCAAATACTTCTACTGATATTCGCAAATATTCAAAATGAATGGTCACATGCTATGTTTATTTTCGCAATGTGAATATTATTTTCACAATGCATAGCCATACCGCGAATATTCAAAATCGTGAATAATCGCAAACATATTCGAGACATTCGCGAATATCAGCAATTCGAGAGTTCGACATTTGAATTTTCGAATTCAACACTACTAGACACTACACAAGATCTCTCTCTCTCTATATATATATATTTATATATATATATTTTCACTGCATTAACCATTAGTGATGTCGCGAACCCGAATTTTCGGGTTCGCGAACGGCGAACGCAAACTTCCGT
>CM070038.1:46905347-46924446 GCA_036250615.1 Ptychadena robeensis
CCCGGAATCGATCGGCCCGGAATCCGGCCGGAATCCGACCCGTGTATGGGGGCCTTGTCACACAAAGGGTGCGGCCGATCCTCTGAGTGACCGGCTGCAATCATCTGCTACACAATCAGGCGGGGATCAGACCGTGTATGCCTACCGTAACCCATAGATCAGATTCTGAATAGTTGATGTAGATTTACTTAAAGGGTGCACTCATTGTTTTTCGCCAGCTCATCACTTTGCCACAATTTGTAACAGCCTTTCTCCATAATGGATCAAATATTTGTTTTTCCTTCAGAATTCAACACACAACGCCACATAATGACAACATGGAAAATGTTAACTTTTTGGCAAATTTATCAAAAATGAAAATTTTGAGAAATCATATGCAGATAAGTATTCACAGCCTTAGTGCATTCAAAGTGCTCAATACTTTGTTGATGTACCTTTGGCAGCAATTACAGCCTCAAGTCATTTTGAATATGATGCCACACGCCACAAGAGTTCGACCAGACCATCTGGCTACTCTACCATAAAGACCTGATTGTTGGATTGCTGCAGAGAAGTTTGCCCTTCTGAAAGGTTCTTCTCTCTTCTTCTTTGTTTTAAAACTCAGTTTTTAGTCTGTCATTGCTATCTGATTTCCCAGCCAACCACTGACCTTGAACCAGATTTACCGGTAAGAATGGAGTTTCCAGGCATCAGTGAACACATGCTTGTTTCTGGATTGGTGACTAAGAAGTGAACCGGAATCTGCAGCTTTAAGAACTATGGCAGCAGTGACACATCATATATTTCTATCCTCACAGGCTGAAAATGAAAACTGACAAACACATTAGGTTGAATGATCTATTTGTAGAACAATGAGTAGTAGAGCGGAGACTGTTTAAAAATAAATTTTATTTACGTGCCCTCCCTTACATTGTCCATATCCCAGAAAATAAAGGCTCCGTAAGATAGGTTGGTCTACTTAAATCATTCTTTTCTATTAGACTGGCTGACTGGATACTTACAGTTGGACAATACAGAACCATGTAGGCATCTGTGTCAGGCTTGTCACTCTTCACAATTGCGCTGAATGGATATATTAAATGGCACAGACTAGAACATGTGCAACTGCGGGGGATAAATAGTCAAAGAGGTTATGATGAGGTGGTCCAAACAAAACTGAAGTGCATTTCATCAACAATTTAACAACATAATTGTTTGGGCCAATATAACACTATATACAATAATCTGTAATATTGGAAGCAACCATTGTTGAGGCCGGTGTCACATGATGTTCAACAGTTTATGACTTGTTTTTGGTGTTTTGTGTGAGTTGAGTAACCCACTGCATTCTGGTAACTCTGCAGAGGGGCCTACAGTATTACAAAAGTCATTAGTAGAGATGGTCAAAATATTTTTATGAAAACTCTTATAGCTGATTTCTTGAGTTAATTCCCAAAATATTGTCTAAACATGATAGCATAATCATATTGCTGGAGATATAGAGAAGGGTTGTGGGAACACTACTTTTTCGAGCCAAACATTTGAATTATCTTTGAATGTAATTTATGCAAAAACGATATAACCTAGTACAATACTTTTTTTGTAATGTTCCCACAACCCTTCTCTACATCTCTAGCAATTTTGGTGATGAGACCAAGTGCAGTGTCATTGCAAGTCAGCTGTTCCAAAAAATCTGACCATCCCTACTCATTGGTCATCCATTGGATGTAATTGCTCTTAATGATCAACTAATGTTCATAAATATTACTACTAACCCATATTCACTGGTAGAAATGGACGCAGAGCAGATGTTCGTGGCGAACATCACATGTCCGCTTTTCTTCTTGCCAGCGAACAGTATGGGTGTTCGACCCGCCCCCTTTACAGGCGAGAATTAGTTTATTGTTCTTCCGCCAGTCGGATCTGGTGCGGCAAGATCCGGACGGAGGAAGAAGACCTCCAGCGAAAAATCGGGCAAATAAATCAGGGACGTCAGGGAAGGGACGTCACTTCCGGCATATGGAACAAGGAACTGTGCGGTCCATGTAGCGGAAGTGACATCGCTTCCGGTATATGGAACACAGCACTATGAGCTCCATGTACCGGAAGCAGTGTAACTGACGTCACTTTCAGTTTTACCCAATTCAAATTCCCCGCGAGAATAACAAAATATGTCCGTACAAGGGTCTAATAGACATCCTGAATATAATAATGTTTGAAATTTTTTTTAAATAAAATTCAGGGCACAAAGCTATGCTGCTATGTACTAAACATCGCCCAAATAAAGTCTCTGGTGCCCCAGATGTGCCCATTTGCAGTTAACCCTCTCTAACTTCATCACACCAGGGAAGAGAGGGTTACTGCAAATTACTTTATTTGGGTGATGTTTAGTACATAGGTGCACACTGAAAGCAGTTTTCTACATAGAAAACTGCTTTCATGCTATTTACTTTTCAAATCTCCCGCCGCCCCCCCCCCCCGATGTGACGTCATCACGTCACTTGGAGGGGGGGGGGAAGATACGGAGCTGGCTGCCTGCATGTCACATCGGAGACACCGGGACAGCACAGAACTGTGAGTATGTGCACCCGGAGCTCCAATGTGTGCTGGACGGCAGCATCTCGTCCAGTGCTATAGTAGCAGTAGCAGCGCTGGACGAGATGCTGCCGTCCTGACCGCTAGGGCGGTTAAGTAATTTAACCTCCTTAGACTGCATTTCTGTATGAAATCGGTACAATGTGTTTCATGTAAAATTTATTTGATGCAATATAGAGAATGGTCAGTAGATGTCACTGCTTTTTTCAGCTTTTCCCAGCTCATCTCAGGCTTTTTCTACTTATTGTTTTGTGCTGGTGGCGGCATTCATCAGGTGCTGCACACTGTGTATACCCAAACATAGGGACCTGCCTGCGCTTTCTGTCAGCAGCCTAGAAAGCAGGTGAAATATAGCAGCTTTTTCTCTGGGTAGGTCTAATTGTCAGGGAGGGGTTATATTACAAGCACAGAGGGAAATACAGATATGTCTTACTTTAGGGTCAGGTCTTCCTTTCTGGGAAACACTGTATCTTAAATGTATAAGCCCATGCAACAGACTCTTATCTTGATTTGCTACAGTTACAAGTTATAGAGAAGGGTTGTGGGAACACTTGTTTTCAAGCCAAAATTTTTAATTAACTTTGATCTTCCTGGTGACTGGAGAATAGAGGTCCCTTCATAGAGTTGGTCAGGAACAGATCACTCCAATTGACCAAGAGCCATGACCAGTGTCTTGGCGGTTGTCTACAAGATAAGATGTGGGCAGTTGTCAGTGATTGATAACCGCCTGCCAACCATCCACACAATGTGTGGTTGCAGTTCCAGCAATAAAAACAGATCTGAATGAACCAAAGAGGAGACTAAAGCTAGCCATACACAGTTTGATATTTTTGCCCAATTGACTTAAAACAATCGATTTTTGATCACAATTACGATTGTATTTCTTATCACAATTAGGATCGTACTACACATGGGCTCCATGATACGATCATAAATTGATCGTCATACACCATACCATAGAGAAAGTCCGCACTCTGGAGAAAAAGTCCAAACCAACCTTTATTTCACATATAGTTAGTTTTAGATACAGAGAGTATCTTTGTCACCGCCTCCTAAAAGGACCCCCTTACCTCTGATGCATTTCACTCTTTCAAGCTTACTCATAGAGTCTGAGGGTTCAAACACTAAGTGACCCATATATAGATCCCAAAAACCCAAAACATTCGAACCACCTCCCACAACCAAGTGTACAATTAGTCCTGAGGCATAAATTTATCACGTTTAAGGAATCTAAGATCCATCATGCTAAAGTCAGAAAAATTTTCCTGCAGCAGGCTGATGACTTTATCTCATCCTAGGACTTCCAGGTCCTACTGTGACTATGCAGATGCAGAATAATAATGAAAGGTCCAGTTAGTCTAAGGTCTAAGCACCCTGCTTTTTGACAGACCGAGTCTGAGATATCTGAACAGTTATGTCCTAGTGCAACCTTTCAATACAAACAAACTCAATCTTTTTCACTCAATTATGTATATTTGGATTTCTTTTCATTGAGTTATCACTTTATGTAACATCTCCCTAAATTCATCACAAAATCAATAAAAAATACTTTTAATTATTGTAAGTGATTATGTCGCAATAAGTTAATGTCACCCCCTCATAGCCACACTGTAAAGCAGAAAGAAGGAAGGAACAGCCACTACAATATGGTCTCTTGTAGATAAGTGGAGCACTGTAGGTGTTTGATATGAACTTATAGGTGCTGCATAAAGATTTATTAGAGTCCAATTTAATTCTCAGAAGCATAACATAAAAGCGATGAGCTAATCAGATATAAATGTTTATGACCTCCTCATGTCATAAATCCGATTAACTGAGGAAAGTTAAGTATAAAATATTTTATACTGATGTTTTTCTGCATGTTACCACTTCTTTCAATGCCTTTGTTCCTTTTTATTTCCCATTTTATATAATGTTTTAACTTGGTTAACTTAATCCTGAACAAAAATCCACTGGAGCCTACATGCTCTAGGCCATATTTACTAGGATAAGATTATATTTAATATATTATATTTATATGTAATATTTAACTTGTATATGAATCTCATTCTTTAGTATGTTTCACATTGTTTATTGCTGTATACTGTTTTTTTTTTCTTGGATATTTTCTTCCTGTGGCTGGCTGACAACCAAGACTTTGCTCTACAATTAGTAAATGGATTGTCAACCTGTTGTCTAAGATTCTTGAGTTGGCTATTGGACTCCTTATCAGGTCTCTCAGATAGTAGGGAGGCAATGGATTAGTTTTGTCAATGGATTAGTGCAGTCCATTAGAGGTTGGCAAATTAATGAATATACACATTTACAAAGATAACAGAATCCTAAAAAAACTGCATACAATAAAAAAAAAAATTGTAAACATTACTGAATGGTGTGAAGGGCTGCACATGTAGGGGGGTGTCCTGCTGTGATGCACAGCATGAAGTGTGGGAGGTGTCCACTAGGGGGAGCTCCAGGCTTGAACTGATAAAAGGAGAGCAGTCAGGAAGTAAGTCTCTGATAACGGGAGTGTGAAACCCCGGCCCAGTGAGGAGGGAGGCTGGAGCAAACATGTGGCTCAGAACAACTCGTGTCCTTGCCCACATTCCCTATTTTGGGTCCACCCAAATGTTCTGGTGGCCCGCATGGTGACTGCTACCGTTTACCGTTTTGGCCCGTGGTTCCCGGATACGCCGGGCAGGTAGACACCTCAACCCACAGAAGAGGAGGCTAATTGGATAGCCGAGTGCAGAGCGTAAGACGCCCTGTCAAAGACTATTACTGTTATTGAACCCCTACGGCTGTTTACCATTCAACTATTGTACATCGAGAAGTAAAGTAAAGTTTCCATTAAAAGACTAACATAGGTCTGTTTCCTCTGTTTGCTACCCCCGAGTCTGCTTGCTTACACGCACATCACATGACAAAGCCTCTCATGGGGGGAGGGGGTACTGTAGTGTTGCCTGGGGTAACTACCAGAGCAACCAAGTCCTTTTCGGGTTTTAAGCCCTATGCCCAAGCATACTGTCATATAGTTTGAGCAATGAAGCGATGTCCACGCAGACTGGTTAGGGGGATCATTTTACTTGGAAAAAATATACAATCACCATCACCATCATCACAATCCTACCAGCTGCTGGAGGGTATAGACAAGGCTGTGGCTGAAACCCAGGGCACAGAAAGGCAGTCCTTGCACAGAGGTTACACTTCAAAGTGGAGATGTCTTCTCACCCAGAGCCTGACTGGTAAGACTTTACAGGAGACTGCTGGATGTTGTAGTTCTCTGGCAAGATGCAGTAGGAGAACTGCTCCAAGAGGATCAAGGAGTACCAAGCTCTGGAGTGGCAATAATCTATAAACATACATTTATAAACTCTGCCCAGAGGTGTGGCTCAGGAGTTTCTGGGCAGAATAGAAAGGATACATAGAGCAGGTGCCTGGGGATGAGCTCACTTTCCAGACAATTCCATCAGCAAACAAATTGTACACCATGTCATGGCCAGCTATACATAACCACATATATACAATTTTAATGCATTTCCATTTCACTACAGTACACTGAAACTGTAAATCTAGACTCTCCAAACTCTTCACCTCTGTCTTTCCACAGGCGTTCCTTTCTGCATCCAGGATGTCTACAGTAAGGGCTTACTGGGACCCATAAAACCTCTATACTGTTAAGGCTATCCAAGGCTGGACCACTTGCTGACACACAACAATTCATCCTGGACTCCCAATTCACAAACTCTAAGTTATACCCAAATATTTCCTTCAATGACCCTCTTACTGTTCAGTAGTGATGAGTGGCATAGGCAATAGTGATGGCGCGAACCTGGAATTTGATGTTCGCGAATGGCGAACGCGAACCTCCGCAAAAGTTTGCGAACCCGGCGAACCCGGCGAACCCGGCGAACCCGGCGAACTCCATAGACTTCAATGGGCAGGTGAACATTAAAAATCGCCCTTCAAAATGAATGGTCACATGTGCTATTTATTTTCCCATTGCGAATATATATTCGCAATCCATGCCCATAAGCATCCCTATGGCGCATATCGCAACTATTCAAAATTGCAAATATCCGCCACCATATTCGCGAAATTTTCGAATTCTCGAATAGCCGATATTCGCCGAATATATTTACAATTCAAATATTTGAGCTCAACACAACGCTCCAGCTCTCTCATACTTTCAGCCTAAAGCTTATACACAAGGCTTTGCCAAACCATGTAATGTCCATACACATTGCTCAACTTAAGGATATTGAGTAAAGTATTTATTTACAGTCTTTATCTCTCCGGCTGAACCCAGTTGCAGGGTGCAGGAATGCAGTTACAAGTGGTAAGGTGATGCTGATGTCCCGGAAAAATCCTTAGCAAGGTTCCCATAGCTATCTATGAACTCTCCTATATTATAGGTATAGTTGTGTTTAACTCGACAATTGTACATACAGTGCTTGTTCTGCTCTATGGATAATGCAGGGGTAAAAAGCAGCATGTTACCTTTGGATCCCAGAGGAAAACTGGCCATCGGGCGGGTCAGTTATTTTGATTTGATCCACAGCACAGTATCCACAAGCTCTACAGATAACTCATTTTTAACCAAGATGACGACCAAAGATTGCCTTGAGCAACAATTGTCTTATGATTGTTTGCTACCATAATTGTTTGGCATACACAAAGGGTAATTTTTTTGTGTGTGTAAATGTACAGATTAATAATCCTAAAGGACCACAATCACTGAAATAGTAGATTGTGAAATTTTTCATAAATGACAAATACAATAACCTTTTTTTGAGATAATATAAAGGTTCTAGAACCATCACAATGTAGTATATATCGTTTTACACATCTAAGACGTATTGTTGCAGTTATCAGCTGCCTCAGGCTCTGACCACCAGCTCAACCCTACCCAGTCTCATCACTCACTACAAGATAACAGGTCCTAAAACCATAAAATGCTCCCTAGTGATTTATTATAGGTCTGTGAGCCCTCACTGGCTAGTAATTAGCAGAAATAATGTAGAACTGGGCAGTATTTTTTTTCCTAACACATGACACTGGTGGTTTTTCTTCTCTTTAGCGCTTCAGGATATGAGCTCCACTTAGTTGCAATATAGGTCTATAAGCTCTGCATTGTGCAGGATGACCACATGTGAGTTGATCTGGTTGTGTTACTTGACACATTAGGTAGTGCCTCCACAATTGTTAGACAAAACTATTTGTGTTTTTACTTGAGTCTAAAATGATTGAAGAAACACTGTTGTATAGCAAATGTTGGGAGGATGATACATGGTAGTCCTTCAATTGTTTTATAGAGCTATGGGGATGTTACAAAAGGTTACAGAAGCCATAGATAATAGGTTAGGTGAATGAGATGTGTGAAAGAAAAAAGGCATTTATGTACGGTATGTTTTTGTAATTTTAGAAAGATTAAAACTGGACCCAACTAGGCTAAAAGGACAGGCGTATCTATCTACATTTTCCCCTTTTTTCGAATTAAAGGTGTGTATGTTATTTTTAGCTAAAGACCTATTGAAAAGCACATCTGCAAAGTCACTAAAACTGCTTTATGATACACCGTGGTCTCTGTCCATGGTGCTGAACTGTTTACTGTGCAACAACAACACAACGTTCAATCTCCTATCATCTGACTTGGTGGAGATGGGAGGCCGTAGAAAGGATTCACTAGGGGATTAATCAGACCAGTGTGACCAGCATGGAAGTCATTGCTTTCTGTCCCTCCTAGGATTAACCTTGTTCTCTCATCACTCCACTGACCTTAAACAATTCCATGTAACCGATAATTATTTCACCACGTTAGCGAAGACATGAGCGGAAGACAAAGTGGAAGCCATTCTTGCTTTATTTATACACCATCAGGATGTTTTATACTACCGCATGCTACAGTATCAGCAATTTCTGCTTAAAAAAAGTGTGATACAAAAAAGTTGTATTATGTAAAATAGTCATCATATAGATACACAATTTTAATAAGACAACATATACACTTAAAAAATACAATGAAATCTGAATACATGATACCAATACAGAACCATTCATTTAGCCTGTTGGCTGTGTATTACAAGTTAATAGCTATGGAAAAATTTTGTTTTTTACCCCCTTTTTTTGACTTTTAGAAGCCATACACAAAAAGCGTATTCATTACGTAAAAATTTATTGTAACACACTGAAAAAGTACATTGTTACATGAATCAATTATATGGACATATAAAGCGCTAATAATTGATGATCCATCCAAGTTATAACAGATACCTATGTTCTATACCAATATGTATGATAGTTGACGAATTTTGCTTGATGATTTGGGCTTCCTCTGGACTGTGTTCAAAAGCTTGGATTATAAGAGGCAAAATATGCATGTATCCATCCAGCAGCATGTAAATCCAACCGGTGATGGAGATCTGAAACTTTTTCAGCTACAGATTCGACTGTATACAGGTGCTCTTGAAAAAAGTGAATGGCAGCTTGAGCAGCTCAGATTGGGACGGGAAGGGAGGGCGCCCGTGCAAAGCTGTGGACCACCTCACACAAGCCGACACAACCTCAACCCCCCACAGCAACTCGCGCAGCTCGGATTGGGATAGGGAGGGTGCTGAATATGGGCCCTATGTGCACACATATTCTGCATAGCAGGAAAAACAGCCCTGCATGTAATATATAATATCACATACCTAATTATTATTCTATATAATACATGCATAAATTTATATAAAAGTTTTCACTTATATTCACTGTAATAGTAGTAGAAAAAAGTTTAATGAAAGGCGCTCTGGGTTCTCTATGTCTTCTTAGTCCCTTTGATGGATGTGCGAAGTTCAATGTAATTGATTTGACATTAGCTAATCCTCAAAAATGATATTGGACACTCTAGCTCAAGTCCAAATAGTAGCAACTAGTTCAGTGCAAAATAAAAATGATGCCTGATAACAGAAAAGGACATCACTGTGCAAGAGCAACATATTATAATTGACTGGCCTTGTACTTAATATAGAGTATGGGAGCAAACTCTTTGACTTGTGGGCCACATGTGTGAATTAAGAGTTTATAAATTAAAACAATGGCATGTAAAAAGTTAAGGCAATATATTTATACTTAAATGAATATTAAAATAATAATTAAAATTTTTGAGATATTAAAATTAACACATTTTGTTCAATCACACATAAGATGATTATCCTTTCCATGGGCGTTGCCATACCTCAATTTCCTCTTGTTGTCATCTTGATGAGAAGATGTTGTGGCCATAGCATCTTGTCACCAATAAGACAATGGGCTGGATTTAAAAACCTAAACTGGTCTAGTATTGGCCGCGGGTCTGGTATTGAGTCAAAGCAAGGAGCTGCATATATATCCATGGCATCATTAATGCAAATGTTTATTTCTTTAAAGATGATTAGATTTACTGTTCACATGCAGGTTTTATGAGCACCCTAATCTGTCTTTTTTTTGACTCAAGGCAACTGAACCCAGTCTGGCAAATGGAGGGTACGTACTGGAGTCTCCGCTGCATACATATGGGTATTGGGTTGATGAACCATATGTACATTGCTTCTCTTTTATTGTTCAATAAACATGCAATTGGCAGGGAGCTTGCAATTAATTAACTTTAAAGAAGATAGGGCCCTGTATTCGGCCTGGCAAGGGTACTTAAATTCCAGAAATGTCAGAACACAGTCACAAACCCTTTGTCAGATAAGACAGTTCAAATATGTGTATTACTATAGAGAATGGAGCTTTTGTGCCTGGAGTTCAGCTTTAAATGTTCTGCCAAATGGTGAACACAAAAACAAAAGTCACCCGCCGGTAAGACGTTGTTCATTTTACATACGTGCTATTGAATTTTGTGTCTTCCTGCAGTTCTCATTTAATCCTTCCTGGGCTCACTATAAAAGTAAATTGCCATCCCCCCCGCCCTTTACATCTGGGGCGTTTTTCCAAGCTGAATCGAACGTGTGGTTAATTTACGTCAATACGGTAATGATGTATACAAATGTCAGGATAATTTTACTTCCTGTAAAGGTCTGTGCTTCCCGCTGCCATCGCTTGGGTAACATCAGGATAGCCAATCTCATCATTTCCCTGGCTGCACCATGCAAATGCTATGTCATCGGAACTCACATTGTTTGTCGGTTCTGAGGGCGAAATCTGAAATGACACAGAGCTGTGAGCTTGGAAAGCAATGTGACATTTTCTCCCTCTTTGCTCTTGATTTTTTTTTCTCTTGTGTTTATCTCTCTGTGTGTCTCTCTCTCCCCACAGTCATAAGCACAGTGAAGGTTGTAGTTTATCTGGAGCTGTGAGTAACACTGACACCTCTCCGTATCAGTGAGTGAGAAGCCGTCTGATTACGGCAAAGCCTTGACAGTGCTTACCGCGTGGTCATTCATATCTGAGACACACATCAGTGCAAGATGCACCTTTCCCACCTTCTATCTTTGTCTCCCTTTCTTTCACCGGCTGTCTCTTCTTCTGCAAAATTAACCAAGAGCTTGCCAAGTGCCATAAAGGCAGAAAGGCTTGTGGTAGAGAATTCACCCAACCACCCAGAAGGAGCAGGTTCTCTGTCATTTCATATTTGTAAATCTGAGCTAATATAATTTTGTTTTAGTGTTGATCTGAGTTGTAAAGGTTGGGACCTTGGTTGATTTTGGCAGCTTTCTAGTTCTCACTTTTGTCCTGTTGACTGTGATATGACAAAGACAGGAGCTAAGGGGTGAAACGTAATGGAGGAAAATGGAAGAAAAAAGCACAAAAATATATTTGTTTCTTATTCCTCAGCCAACCCTTTGCTCTCTGACACTCTTCAGATGTGGGTAAGTCTTTACTGTCTTCCCCTGCAATACAGAATAACTGCAATTTTGGCCTACCAAAAATAAGAACAAGGTAAAGGTAGCCATAAGCACACCAGTGTCACCCAGTGATTTGTAAATGCAGATGTTCCCTCTACCAGTTCTGCTTTTTCACTTCCCAAAGCTCAGAGGACCAGGACCTTCTGAACATCAGCTCCTCCTGCTGGTGCCTAAACAAAGAGGTCTTTCTTTCAGTCGATCTGGGGTGAAATTGCCCACAAATCAAACTGTCTATGGAAACCTTTTTTATAAGATTGACTTTAACGATAAATATTTATTACGATCAAATGGAACAATTGAACCATTTATGGAATTTTAATAGCTTCAGCATATTTTTTACCCCTGAGCCAAATTAGCATTTATCCCATGTAGTTAAAGGGAGTTATCTTCTCTGCTGTCCCTAGTTAGACTTTAATTGTTTTGGGGTAATTGTAGCTACAGTCTAATATAAAACCAAAACCATTTTCTTTCTTAGCATTTTTATAATAATATTCTACTATTAATTACATTCTACAAGCTTAGGTTATTATATATAATCATGCCAGATCCATGACCTTGAAATAAATTGATAGGTATTTTACTTATTTCATAAAAATCTTATAAAGCAAAGAAATTGTTTTCATTAAATAATAATTAGTTCACCTATTACATATGTTAGTATTTTGTTTCACAATTTTATGCTACGGTTTTACATTTATTAGCATTATAGTTATATATAGTTTAGTGTATATACTATTAAAAGTTTGCATTTGTGGATATAACTCTTAACTTAAAAGACATTATACAGGGTGGGCAATTTATATGGATACACCTTAATAAAATGGTAATGTTGGTGATATTAACTTCCTATTTGTGGCACATTAGTATATGTGAATTGAAAACTTGGGTGGTGACCATGGCGGCCATTTTGAAGTCAGCCATTTTGAATCCAACTTTTGTTTTTTCAATAGGAAGATGTGACACATCAAACTTATTGGGAATAAAGGGGTCAGATCGGGAGACCTTGCTGGGCATTCAACTGGCCCACGATGACTAATCCACTTTCCAGGAAATTGTTCATCTAGGAATGCTCGGACCTGACACCCATAATGTGGTGGTGCACCATCTTGCTGGAAAAACTCAGGGAACGTGCCAGCTTTAGTGCATAAAGAGGGAAACAATTTCAAGGTCTCCCAATCTGACCCCCTTAGACTTTTATCTTTGGGATCATCTGAAGGCAATTGTATATGCTGTGAAGATACGAGATGTGCAGCACCTGAAACTATGGATACTAAAAGCCTGCGCTAGCATTTCTCCTGCGGTGTTGCTATCAGTGTGTTAAGAGTGGGAGAAGAGGGTTGCATTGACAATCCAACACAATGGGCAGCACATTGAACACATTTTATAAGTGGACAGAAACTTGTAAAAAAACTCATGAAAAAATAAAGTTACGTTAAACCCAAGCACATCATTGTTTTTCTTGTAAATTTCAGACTTGCCAGACTTCAAAATGGCCGCCATGTTCACCACCCATCTTGAAAAGTTTCCCACCTCACATATACTAATGTGCCACATACAGGAAGTTAATATCACCAACCATTCCCATTTTATTAAGGTGTATCCATATAAATGGCCCACCCTGTACATAGCTCATTCTTACATGTGTGCTTTTTTGTTCAATGCTCTCAAGACAATAGTATTTGATTTGTGTGATTAGTAACAGACCTACGGGGGAAAGATGGGGCACTTAAAAGAAGACCAACATTTTCAGCAAAATACTCTAGATGCTTATTAGAATACCTGGTGCATCACAGATGATTCAGAATGCTTAGCTGAAGATCAACTGACTTACTAGAAGATCCAGAAAGCTTAGCAGAACATTCAGGCACTTAATAGATGAACGAGGATGCTAAGCAAAAGATCCAAGGTTAAAGTAGAACAAGGATGCTGAACAGAACATCAAGTTACTGGGTGGGATTAGTGGTAGATATAGGGAAAGGGTGGCGTTTAGTGGAAGTAAATCCAGTAAAGGAATATCCAGTAAAGGAAGATCCTTTTTGGATTGCCCCTCCCTCCTACCCTAATATGCTGGTGCCTACTGCACTGGATGTATGTATGTAATTTATGTAATGTAATACCATATGCAATGGTATTTATCTGATTTGTATTTGGTATGTTTTTTTTTTTAGCTTGCACTGTTGTTTGACAGAGCATGGTGGGTCATTGACAGTGCCTTTAATTTTGGATAAGATGTAAGATCTCTGTAATTTAAAAATTATATGTTGGATTGGTCAGTCTCTGGTGATTTAAGTATCCTTGGAGAGAATACTCTCCAAGTTGGGGTTTGTGCTTAGTACACATGGTTACATATTGGTTTTAGTTTAGCTACAGTGGAACTGTCAGGGGCCTTTTCTTGTATTCATTTATGTATTATATTTGTAATACATTATGGAAACATATTAGCTATGGCCTTCATCATTTTAAAAGAGTGTCTTTGTGTTTTTTATTTATCTATCCATATACATCCATATTCATTAGAAGATACACCA
Source organism: Ptychadena robeensis (assembly GCA_036250615.1). NCBI lineage: Eukaryota > Metazoa > Chordata > Amphibia > Anura > Ptychadenidae > Ptychadena > Ptychadena robeensis. The sequence goes on from CM070038.1 coordinate 46,919,299, forward strand.
TTATAGTAAAAATGCCCAGGAGACAGAGATAGTGAAAAATCCTGACAACCAGTAGAAGATCCAGGATGCTTGGAAGAACATGCAAGTAATTATTAGAAAAACTAGGAGGTTAAGGTTAAGGACAGAGGACACTTGTTAAATCATCTGGGTTTTCAGAAGACCAAGGATGCGTAACATAAGCATCAGGCAGGTTTCGGTGTGCCTTAAGTAAAGCTTGTGGTGTATGGTACAAGACCAAAGATTCTTAGTAGACAATCTGGGTGCTCAGTAAAAATCCTAGGATACTTAGTAGAAGATCTGGAGTATGTGTTCTGGGTGTCAAGGTCTAGCAACACCACTGCTTTTATCTTTCAGGTCTAATCTCCTGCTCTTACAATGCAGACAGCTGGAACAGTTTGCAATGCAGGTCCAGATGTCTCCATGCAAGACTATGAAAGTGTTAATTTGTTATTTTTTTGATCCCTTGTGCTCCTTTAAGCTGTTTTGCACAGGAAGGTATTTTGAAGGGGATTACAGGCCCCTCGGGCATCTGCGAAGAGCTGGGATTTTTTAAACACTACAAAGTAAAAAATTAGTCGGTATTATTAGAAAGTTCTGTAATCAGTTTATTAGATAATTAGCAAGAAAAACCTCACTCGCAAGCCAGCCCAGAATTAATAATGTTACGGCACTTATAAAACATTTTTAGTATATCTCAAAGGATCGGCAGCACAGCTGTCAAACTAATATTTCAGGGAAAGGCAGAAACATTTCCGAGGCCTGAGCGCGAGCGGAGCGTGTGTGATCAGACTGAAATGGGAAAAAAGCAATTTATGTGGAAGTGCTCCTGAACTGGATGTGCTGGACGGGATTAAAGGGTAGGGATGGCGGCAAGGGGGGGCAGACACAATATGTGAAAAAAGTCCGCTAGTTCAAAGAACAAAATATCACCAAATGAAAACAGCTTTATAGGAATCCATGTCATACCCAGCCTGTAGATTGGGATTTTATTGTATGAGGCAGTGTTTGTTTCTAGTCCTACCCTTTATACAAATGGCAGGCTTCACACGATGGTAGGCAGGGAGTGACATCAAGTTGTGCAGACTGTTCATCTGATAAAGGGTCCATTTCTTTGAGATGTAGGTCAGGCAGGTTATTGGTTTCCTATTGCCATGAACTGGACACAGCTTGCTTCTTTCTAGCTCTGAATCAATGCACAGTGTGTTTTAGTTGAATGGAGGGCCCAAAAACATGGTATTGAAAAGGGTCCCACAAAGTCCTTTTACATAGCAAATTTCATCTTGATCAGACCTACAATTTCATTGTGCATTGTGGTCAAACCAAACATTTTTATTAAAAAGAAATTCTAAACCATTTAACACAATTTACGCATATTATCATATGTGTAGAACATAACCTTGTTTAGACATCCAAAAGTCTGCAGCATGGTGGTACCAGCATTGATGTTGGAGATCAGTAGCACTATAAGACTTTATAATATTCTCTATTGTACCTTTCACTTCTCAGCTTCATTAAGGGAGCGGAGAGGCTGCAAGGATGAGCTGGGCCAGCACAGAAAGAAAATAGACACACCCAGAATAAGAATAGAGCATGATATGGAATGAGACAGTGGTCTTTACTAAGGTATTGATTAGTAACATGTTACCACATACATTATGTTGCAAATCAATAAAATAAAGTAGGTTTGTTGAGGTTTTCACTTCTTCTAGGTAACAATGCAATCATGAGGGAGGTACAGCTATTGGAGAAGATCTGTTTTCGGGTCGGTTATGCAATGCTATAAGCGTGGCACAGAGATTATTGTATGCCCGCAGTTGGACTGCACGTGAAACTGGCACCAGAGGAAAATATTCTGACACCTGCTAGTAATTATTTCCTGGCAAGTTGTACTTCATTATGGCAGAAGCTGGTCCTTGTAGAGAATTTCTGAAATATACGAAGCTCCTACGGACCTTAAAACCAGGTCTCAAAGCCACAAAAGCAAAAGCTTTTTTATGTAACAAAATTCACATTGCCCATCAACATGAAGAGTAAGGAACTATATTAAACAAAATAGAGTATATATTGATACGCCAAAAAAGGCGCAACCAACTGGTTAAAACCAATAGGGGTGGCCAAACCCAGGGGATTTACCGTGGCCCATAGCTATTGAGTAGAACCACACAATGATTAGAAAAATAAATATGTATATATATATATATATATATATATATATATATATATATACATTCAGCAGATGTACAAGTTTATTGGCATTCCATGATCTCCTTCACCTATCATCATTTTTCTTGTTAGTACATGATCACTGCAGCTTAGTTTATTATCTTCTTATGCTGTTTTCTCCATTGCCATTCTAAGCTCAGCTCTAGAGGAATTGAAATAAGCTGTTTAATGCTGCATCATTGTGTAATTTGTATCTGGAGTTCTACTTTAAGTGGTCATTGTCCCCTGTAGAGCTTGCACAAAGCCTCATAAATAGGATTAAGCTGTCTGCAAGCAATGGTGAATTATATTACAGACTAACTGGGTTGTATTCCAGGGTGCCATAGCTGTATCCTTTTCATATTCAAGATGAGTGTTTCAACTGTGGCATTCTCGAGAGGGAAAATAAGGTCCAGTTAAGGTTAAGGGGTTGGAATATATTCCTGTGAAACAACACTCTGTAGGCCAGTAGGGATAAATAGAGATATTTATCCCTGCTTCTTTACAAAGCAGAACATCATTGAAGTGTTCCATTTCTCATTCCCATTGTGATTAGTGCTTGACTTTTACGTTGTTTCTTTCTTGAGTCTTACTTATTTCGGCTCTTATTTTTGTGTACTTTATATTTTAAGGTAAGAGTTGATCGTGAAAGACTGATAACATTAGATTCTCACTGAATTTCATGAATTTAGATGTGCTGAGCCGAATACTAATTTAATTGTAATTTTTGGCAGTTCAGGTTCCACAGGATTTTGGCAAAGGATAGACTAAAGGGTTACTCTGATGGCTATTTCAGCTGCTTTATCTGTTCCTAGCCTCCTTAGCGTGATTTCCAGGACCACCAGATCCCACTTCAATCTTAGAATACCTGGTAAAAGGTTTGAAGAAAGTATCTCAGGCTGATCTTTTTTCATTTTCTCTGGCTCTATCATCAGACAAGTGTGCCAAAAAGCTTCTCAAATTTTTCTTCATGTTGCAGTATTTGCTACACTGTAATACTTTTCTATTCAAATTTAGACTTTCACTGTCTTCATAGTAGTAATTGTGTTTGTGCAACACCATGAACTCACCATAATGATATGAAGCTCACATAGGGCTCCCTAATGCCTTATGTTATTGCAAAGTGGCCAAATGACAAGAACCAACACTGTCAAATGAAAGGAAGCCATGACTATATCTGGATTATGTCATTGTTTCTAACACTTGAACAAAACAGCAAGCAAATGTACAATAAGGCTAAACTGTGTCAAGATGCATCTACATTACTCACAATGGAGGCACTGAAATCTCAGCAACTTTTTCCTTCTGGCACCAAAATATTGGGAACCCTCCAGATTCTTGACATAAACAAACAGTAGGTGCTGTTAGCTGTCAAATGGCACACTTATTGAAATTAATAATGGGTCAGGGCAACATCATTTACATAGAATGCACCCATTGACCAAAAAAGATGTAAAGGACATGTGACATTTGAGGAAAGTAATTAAGAAAAAGTCATTTTAATTGGCTACTGACTGTTGAGCACTACATCACAACAATGATCAATAAATGAGCACATTCATATCTGCTGTACATTGTGTATAGGAAAAAAAAAAGAAAATGCTCCCATGATCCCTTTTACTAATATGTACAAGGGAGTACAGTGGTTTGCAAAAGTATTCGAGTTTTTCCACATTTTGTCACATTACAGCCACAAACATGAATCAATTTTATTGGAATTCCATGTGAAAGACCAATACAAAGCGGCATACATGTGAGAAGTGGAACGAAAATCATACATGATTCCAAATTTTTTTACAAATAAATAACTGCAAAGTGGGGTGTGCGTAATTATTCAGCCCCCTGAGTCAATACTTTGTAGAAGCACCTTTTTCTGCAATTACAGCTGCCAGTCTTTTAGGGTATGTCTCTACCAGCTTTGCACGTCTAGAGACTAAAATCCTTGCCCATTCTTCTTTGCAAAACAGCTCCAGCTCAGTCAGATTAGATGGACAGCGTTTGTGAACAGCAGTTTTCAGATCTAGAAGTCTTTTTTGTGCCCATGAAAATGACTACACATCACGTAAAATTGGAGTGCATGCTGGTTTTAGAAGTCACTACCCCTTGTCCTGGCTGATGATTAGAGATGGTTAATTTTTATTAGTTGGGGGGAGGGGACATTTCAACTAGAATATGATTTCATCACCAAAATTTCTGGAAATGTAAAGAAATGTAAAGAATGTGAAAACATAAAAAAGTTGCATAAATTAAGTTCAACATGAAACATTTTTGAAGTTTTGACTTAAATTTGAACTTCATTTATGCTAAAACTATGTGTGGTGGATCAATACTTTGTTGTTTAAAGTACTCTACAACTCTGCAATTAACTTCAAAATTATCTACTTGAAAAGTAGTCACCATCTCTGCAGGTGATACATACAGCTGACGGAGGCTGCTTTGTTGTAAAAAAAAGTATAAATAGAAGACACAGTCTGTCATAGACGTTAGCACAAGGCCTTTCTCTTGCAGCGACATAGCTGTTTGATTTCCAAAAGGTGGGTTTACATGTGTAGATTTTTTCATTCAATCAATGAAGAACCAACGATTTTTGTTTGATTGAACAAAAATCTAGAATGGCAAATTTGTTCGATGGATACATTTTGTTCGATCTCGAACAAAAAATCGCTCAAACGGTCATCGAACATATTGGAAAATTTTATTATTTATGTTATAATCCATAAATTGACGAACAATGTTCGACAAAATCAAAAAAACGAATCGGCAGTTGATAAAACAAAAAATCTATACCTGTAAACCCACCTTTAAAGACCGAGCAAGGTCTTTATAAACTATTGAGATGTTGCTGGCTGATTAGTGGATCAGTGTACCTTAATATTGTATTGTAACTTAAAGCGGACCTACCACATTGTAGGTCACTTTGTACTATCGGCATCAGACTGCCAATAG
>CM070038.1:46948092-46958190 GCA_036250615.1 Ptychadena robeensis
CCCCCCCCCCCCCCCGCAATTGTGGTGATGATTACAAGTTCAGGGGCTTTGAAATCAGCTCACAAAGTTAGCAAGTCAAAAAATTCGACCATTGCTAGTTGTGAGTTGGGGTGACCACCTTTTTACCAAAGAGGAATTGATATTGGGAACAGGGGGCGCCTTCAAGTGGGGACTTTAGATTGACAGACAAGGCCCAAACTTACTTAAAGGAATAGTGGCATACATGGAAGCTAATGAGTGACCCAGACAGCACCTAGCAGAGTGCTTATGCTTCCACTAGATTACTTTGATACTATCTAAAGCACATAACCTTTGTTGATATATATGGCATTCCATATATCACCATGTGTCACGGTCACACGCTGACACGGCCCCACAACGGTCCCTTCCAATGACCTTTTCCATGACCAGACCACCTTCAAGGGCCTTACAACCCCGCAGCTGCTGCGACAAGTTTTGAAACCTAAAAACAAAGGAATTGATCAAAGTTTTATAAACCAAATAAAAATTATGGGAGGAAGGGCGGGAAATTCATCCAACACACACTATCCTCCGACTGTAGTGTAGTGAATTGTCCTCCCATACCGAACTAGAAGAGGATTCTGCCTAACTACTGACCCAACCTATCTGGTAGAGCTGGAACAAGATAACATAATATCATAACAAGTTAGCATAATAACATAGCTAAGCATGTTTATAAGAATTGCTAACACTTAGTATGACAGCTCCTTCTAACCCAGTCATGTTGTCCCCCTGCCTAGGTCTCTGTCTTTTGGCTCCGGGCTTGTCTTTAAAAAGAACACAGTATTGTCATTTATGCTGCAGAACGACACTAGTGTTGAGTTAGAATATTCGAATTTCTAATATATTTGGCGAATATTGGCTATTCGATAATTCGCAAATTTCGTGAATATGCCGGCGGATATTCGCAATTTTGAATATTCGCATTGGGATGCTTATGGGCATGGATAGCGAATATATATTTGCAATGCGAAAATAGCACATGTGACCATTCATTTTAAAGGTAATTAGGAGTTGCGAATATTCACAAATATAGAATCGAATATTAGTAGAAGTATTCGCGAAATATCGCAAATTCAAATATTGCCTATGCTGCTCATCACTAAACGACACACTACATTGCCGTTTTTTGTCTACATGTAATTTACCCTTTTCCCGGGCTTTGTCAGGACAAGAATAATGTGACTAAAAAACTATTATTTTTGAAAAGTACATTTACTAGATATATAATCACCAGTTCATACTAATCAACATAAAACGTCCATGAGATTTGTCAACAAATGATGTATCAAAACTTACCACACTATGTATGTCAGTTGTCACGGCCTGAAGAGGAGACCACCAGTGGCTCAGACTAGGGTGGGCAAACTTTGTGACTCATGGGCCACATTGGCTTCTTAAAATTGATAAAGGGGCGGGACCAAGACAATGTAATGGACGGACCTCCATAGGTGTGCCAATTCCATGCTTCACCGGCATCACTTATGATGGCGGTGATGTATAATAGGTGACAAGTGACAGGGACATTGTTATTTTTTCTGCACTTACATAGAAATGTTAATTCGTTGCAATGAGCAGAGATTATTACTAGAGACTGCCTGTTTTTACCATGAAGATGCGCCCACAGTGTCATCACATGATCACCACTGCATCGTTCCCAAGGCAGCGTTTAGATACCTCTTGGCATTATGCACACTCATTACAAAGAACAACAATGTAAAAAAGGGTCAGAAAAGAAAGATAAACGGGCCAGATCCAGCCTGGGCCTTAGTTTGCCACCCCTGGGCTAAGGAATTGAAGTAACCTCGCCAAGGAAGTCTCCAATTGACATGTCCAGAATTTTATTCTTACTCAATTGAATGAGTTTGATCAAAAACTGAAAAAATAAAAATGGGATTAAGATACACTTTGTTGAGTATACCTATAACACCTTCATAAAGGAGCCATCAGAATTATAATAATTCACAAATGAATATTCAGATTTTTTCATTCTAATCGTCACTGGTACTCCTGGAGGAATTTACATTTGAATGTACCGCATGGAGTGTAATATTTGAAAATTAATCTTTTTTTGCAAATACATTGCAAATGTATGTAGAAGGCTAAAGGTTTCGCAAAGCTTTTATTGTATAAAGACAGAAACAAAGCAGACATTTTAATATATTTCATAATTGCTTTCAAGTGTATGTAAACCCAAGAACAAAAATGTAATATCTTGGTAGTGGTGTCTTTTTGGTCATATCGAGTAACATATCTTGTGTTGGGTTGACTACACTTGTTACTCCACTGTATCTGTGGAGAATACTTATAGCAAATCTTGAAGAGCAGCATTGTCATCCTGTGGAGAGGCTTGTATAAAAATAACTTACATACCATATACTTTACAATCTTACCATACAATTTCTGTACAATCCACTTTTATTTTACCAAAACCATGTAATATAAGGACCTTTCTAAACCTTCCAATCACTATGTATTCTATCAGGGAGGACCCGGCACTACATTGTTGGTAGATCTAAGGGAAATTGTAAGTGATCTAAAGGTGTATGGGGGCAGGGTTGGCTTCATGGCCTCAATTGGGGCTCCATCACCCACACTTAATTAGGGTGAGATGGAGGAGTGCCCCCCCCCCCTGATTATGCGCTGGTGCCCGTCCGTGCCCAACAGCTCTTGTCGCGCCGACCCTGCTTGACTAATAAGGCCAAACCTACCCATAACATTTTATTTTTATCAGCAATTACCTGAATGCCATGATTAACTTTGGGTCATAAATCGACTTTTTTTAAAACTTGTCAAGTATGTATTTGTTTTGTACTCCAGTAAAGGAGGACTTTTAGATTCCGGAAGAAGATCCCCCACAAGAAAATCCATATATATTTAGAAAACCAAGTGTTGACAAGAGACCCTGTCAGAATTGGGACCCATTGTTGATGGGCGAAGCATGCGGAGGGAAGTTAAGAAAGAGGTTCACACATTTAGACAATGTTTCCCTTTGTTGATAAACATCCCAACTACTTGTTTAAATAAGAGGATGGCAGAAATTCAGGATTACATGTTATTCCTATTTAAAATTTATTTTCACTTCAACCTTTAAGTTACATTTTTTATTGTAACAATTTCAACAATTTCATTATTTGGGATAAACACCCCTAATATTTTACCTGACTATTATCCACTCAATCGGCCTGGGTGATGCAGCCTGAAGTGAGGGGGTGTCCACTAGAGGAAGCTCCAGACTTGATAAAAATGGAGCAGTCAGGAAGTGAGGATCCTGTTTCCGGAGAGAAGCTGCAGGGAAGCTTGCTCTCTGATAAGGGGAGTGTAAAACCCCGGCCCAGTGAGGAGGGAGACTGGAGCATACAGATGGCTCAGAACAACCTGTGTCCTCACCTTCATCCCCTTATTTGGGTCCACCCAAGTGTCCTGGTGGCCCGCACGGTGAGAAGTTAAGTAAAGTTTACATTCAAAATTCCAATTCCACATGATTTTTTGGCCGATTGACTGCCGTAAGTGCACACTGTGGTTGATTGGCCGCAAAAACGGATGGAAATATAAGCGTGTATGGGGGGCTTTCCTGACTTTTAAAACCACAAAGGTTACCGTATTTACTGTTTGTCCATTGCAGTAGATCCATTTTTAGTCACAGTATCAATGATGTAGATCCAGTGACAAACTGGTTATTCAAAGCATCTGGTTGAAATTTCTTATAAAGGAAAAAAATTAACACAATGTACAGATTTAAGGCATCCACATATATTGAAATATTTTTAACTTTATGTATACATAAAATAAACACTATCAACAAAACTAATACCAAAATAAAAAATAATATTTTCCACTCCACTGGTTTTGTAGCTATACCTACAGAGAGGAATTTATCAGTTGTACTCATCCTTTGTGAAGCGGACCTGTCACTTTGTTCTGTATGAGGGTCATCTTTTCTTTAAGAATCCATTAATGAGCCTGTTTTCTGAGTTCACTCATGTGGAAAACTGTAAAATGGTTCATCAGACTACATATTTTTTTCCCTGTGCACAGTGTTCCTTTAGACATTGGTACCCAGGAGGATTCGGTTTTCCAGCTAAGCGTACAGATTTAACACAAAATCACCTTATTCGTGTCTTCACTACATTTTAATTGAATTATTACCGAATACCGATTTTTGTTCTCTGTAAGTCACCCATGACTTACTATAACGTTCCCACGGGTGCTGCATACAAATAACCCTTGTCACCCGCCCACAGCCGCTCAGCGAGAACCGAGCTCAAGACAGCACTCGTATCTCTGTGATTAAAATATAGAAATGTATTTGACCTATAGAAGCACATGGCTGGAAATAATAGCCTCCCACAGATTGAATTACTCCCCATATGCTTCATTTGGCAATCTAATGCATATTTTAAGTAACATTCAAAGCACGACCGTATTTACATTTCAACAGAACCTTAAAGAGGTTTTTTTTTTCTGCTTTGCCTTTATGATTAGCCATTTATGATAACAAATGGTTTTTTATTTATACCTACCTAAACGCCCAGTAGATATCCTTGTCTCTTATTTTATCCTCTCAGGAGGGAAGGAAGAAGGAGGGGATATTTCAGGCAGCAATGAAATGCCTGTGCAAAGATGAAGAACCAAGTTAATGGATTGGAAGGGTTATAGGTACTCCAGTGGCGTCACTAGCTTTGGTGACATAAAACCCATGTTATCAACCTATAGTGGCGTATATGGCTGCAAGTAATATGGTGTCAATTATGTGTTAAGTGTTGTACAAGAAGGGGCAGAGCAGTGCTTACATACAGGGTAAATGTGGAGGCTGTACCATTCACCAGGTTGGGATGGGGGGGGGGGGGTTGCCAAACACTGTGGGTCCTGAGTAAGGCTATGTCTCCACATCCATGGCGACACCCTACACTAAGCGTAGTGCAGTTCCGACAGAGCACATACACTTTACCTTGAGCCGTTCTGTCGATGCAGGGGTTAAGGTAGTGCAGTACGTTAACCCCGGCATCGGTGGATGTCTGAACAGAGCATTTGCCGGCCAGCTTAAGTGGAGCTGTGGAGCCCCCCTCTGGAGTATTAAAATTGAGCTCACGTGTATCCTGTTTCCCCTGATCATCCTTCAAATGTTTCTGCAGCTTAATTGGAGTCCACCTGTTGTAAATTCAGTTGATTCCCACATGAGTCTATATTAGGTCCCATAGTTGAAAGTTCATGTCAGAGCACAAACCAATCTTGAAAAGAATTGTCTGTATGTATCAGAGACAGGATTGTCTCGAGGCACATATGGGGAGAGGGTTACAAAACATTTCTAATAAGCACAGTGGCCTCCATCATCAAGAAGTGGAAAAAGGTCAAAACCACCAGAACGCTTCGTCATCTAAACTTAGTATTTTGGGGGAGAAAGGCCTTAGTCAGGGAATGAATCCCATGATCACTTCAGAATTCCAGAGTAGAGAGACCAGACAAAAGCCACTCCTTAGTAAAAGGCACACGGCAGCCTATCTGGAGTTTGCCAAAAGGCACCTGAAGGACTCTCAGACCATGAGAAACTAAATTCTCTGGTCTGATAAAACAAAGATTGAACTCTTTGGTGGGGATGCCAGGTGTCATGTTTGGAGGAAACCAGGCCATTACAAGCATTACAGCGAAGCATGGTGGTGGCAGTATCATGCTGTGGGGATTTTTAGCGTCAGAAACTGGGATACTATTCAGGATAAAGGGAAAGATAACTGTAGCAATGTACTGTGTAGCAAATCCTGGATGAAAACCTTCTCCAGAGCGCTCCAGTACTCAGACTGGGGCTGCAGTTCATCTTTCAGCAGGACGATTACCCTATGTACACAGCCAACAGATAAGGAGTGCTTGTACTTGTGATTTGTCAGGTTTTTTTTTTATAAATTTTTAATAAATTTGACAAGCCCTCAAGTAAACAGGTTGTCATTATGGGATGCTGTGTGTAGAATTCTGAGGGAAACAAATACATTTTATAAATTTTGGAATATGGCTGTAACGTAACAAAATGTGGAAAAAAGTGATGTGCTGTGAATACTTTCCAGATGCATTGTAAGTATTCACATCCTTTGCTTAATACTGTACCCTTCCTGTCCTTCAAGGCTTGCCAAAAGGGGTCTAGTATGCTCTGGAGGGGGAACCCCACATTGATCATGGCCCCCCATTTCCAGAGCTTACCAGACCCTTTGCCAGCAGGGGGTTCTGGTATGCTCTGGGATGCACACTGTTGATGACCCCCCTTTTCCAGAGCATATGAGACCCAATGTTAAAGGCATGCTCGGGGAGAGGGGGGAGGGGAGTGGGGGACCCCATGACTTTTCGTTGTATTGCACTGAGTCTGTCTGATGTGATGTTTGCCAGGCACGTACTATTTGGCCATCACTACCTACCACCAATCATTTTTCCTTCTGATCTTATTCCAGCCTAACCTGGGTCAAGCCACCCTTCTGCCTACCCCTTTTGTCTCGCCTCTGGGTGAACATTAACCTGTCAAAGCCTATGAGATTTTTTGATTGAGTTTATAGACACTTTAGGCAGGAAGCATGTGTCCGTTTAGTTACCTGTTGCTTTCCTATAAATAAGACTTAGGATACTAGCTAGGGTCCCTTCCATGAAAAAATAAATAAAGATATTCCAAGTAACTAGATGTGATGTGATGTCATATTCTATGTATTCATTATTCAATGATGCAGCTCAGAAAGCAAAATGGATTTATACATACATGTATTCCAGATCAATAAAACCCATCATATTATAAGAACAAGCTCGCTCTTTCATTCGCTTCTAGACTACACAACACGTTTAAACATAACTGGGCTGAACATGACAGCTTTCTTTTTAGGTTCACTAAACACTAACTTCAATGGCGACTCTTCTTCCACCGACTATGCTGCAAAACCAGCATAGCCCTGCTGACAGAAGCTGGTCTTTTGTAATGAGTGCACCTTTATGCATTGAATGGATGTCAAATACCGGAAGACTTCGTAATCATGTTTAATTTGCTGTAGATTGTTCTACAGAGCCCTGTCAGAGCAGCTGCAATGTCTGACACTAAATAGACAGAGGGAAAAAAAGGAAGAACAAAGAATTTGATGCATCTGTACTGAATTTAATACATGTCATTAAGTCTGTGACACATTCCATTGTCATTTAACCATAACGTATTTTTCGAAAGGCTTCCTATGGACAGAAAATAATCTGTTGCTGAATAAAAAGGAGGTGTAACATTGTGCCCCATATTTTAACTACTATATGTTGTAGGCTGATCACAAGGAAACCTAGGAATGAGGGGTGTAATTTAACTTTCTTTTACCCAATGACCTTTTAATGGAAAATCAAGAACAAGGGCAAAGAGATAATGGAACCTCTGCAGCTGAGCAGCAAGAAAGGAAAGTGGTACCATGCAGGGTCGGGCCAGAGCACCAGGAGAGGTTAGGCACCGGTGGTCATGGGCGGCCAATCAGGGGAACACGCTTACGTCTTGTGGGTGAAGGTAAGGGGCCCAATTGAGCGGGCACACAGACCTGACTGGGGGGGCCTGGCCCTCCATGGCCTGCCTATAGCGTCGGCACTGGTACCACGTCCTTACAACAACCTGTAGGCAATACTTAAGGAATCTAGGGACAAAGGGGGAACACTGCCTATTAAACTTCTACATGCATTGTAGGGGAACTTTGGCATTGAGTTTGGTGGATTTGGTGGACATTTAGTTTTTTTTTATGTCTTTTTATTCTCATAGATAAAAAATGAGGAAGGCAACTCCATTATGTTTTTTCTACATATGGTCCCTTTGTCCCTTCACAACTTAAAAATAAAACATGGAAAGGGAAAGGAGCATCTCAACCCTTTAGTACTTCTACTAACTTTTTAAATCAGATGGAAGGAATTTAATCAATGGTAATGTTTCTTTCACTTCCCATTCAACTTTTTGAGTTCAAAAGAAGAAGAGTTTTCTTCCTTCTACTACTTTATCTAAATAAGAAATATAAAAGAGAACTGGTTTTAATTTACCTTTAATTCTCCACAATGTAGACACTATCAGGCAGGAACCCAAGCCTCTACTGGACACTGCTCAAACCCTAATAAAGAGAAAAATAGACTATACTACTATTTTTAAATTGAGATTAAAGAAATGGTAGCCAGGTCAATGGACTGGTGTTTAAAAGTATATTTAAGTAACAAACTCTGAAGTCCACAAACGTAGATCCTACTTTGCATATAAATGAAGAAACTGATGGACCAACTGACAATACTGATGTTCACCAGCGTGTGGCTTTTCCAATTCAACTAGATTCAAATTTTTTTTCCAGAGCTCAGGAAGACAAATGGAGAGGTCATCAATGTGTCCCTCTCCTCCTCTTCACTCTCTTAACTGCACTCATCTCTGTTTTATGTAATGTTCCTGCTAGCATGTGTATTATTACTGTAGATCAATACTAAACTCATATTCCCTGAACACAATTCTATTACATAATAATGTTCACCAAGGGCCTTCAAGTGAACCTATTTTTCTACATTTGGATTTGTAATTTATTTAAAACATTTTTCATTTAGTTTGTGCTTGGTGTGTTTTTATATAGACTTACAATTGCTATATATTTAAAAAAGCAGATTTATGCACTTGGATCTGAATGTTTATTATTAAAAATATGAAAATATAACATTTCCAATAATGACTGTATTACAATGATGGTTGCCTGGTTGACAGTACCTTTAAGACATTCTGTGATTCTAACCTATCATGCAGGCAGACCGAAGGCTCATATGAAAGTTGGACCTTCTGGTTTGCTTGATAGAGAAGTTATAAATTATTAATTGCACACAAGATCATCCCAGGGAGATGATCAACATAAAGCCAGCCATAGATGTGCCGATTCCCTGTGAACGACTGGCCTGTGTGATCACTCCGAATGGTGGTTGGTTGCCCGCAACTACAGGGGTGCCTATCTTGAGGTTTCGATCCAGAAAGCCAGCAGATCGAATGCACCGCGATCCATCCTGTTGATACTTTTTGTGGCCGACAAAAAAGTATCAAAAAGTATAACAAAAGTATCGACAGCTACTTTGAAGGGGCAGTCTCTTCCCCTCCAAGTTAATTGGCTACAATCTGCCAGAAATCCCTGTGTTGGTGGAGCACACAGGATTCCCGTCAGTTCTGTAGCCGACCCAATGAGTCTGCTACAAGCTGGCCATAGATCGAGGTGTCTATGGCTGGCTTAACTTATTGTTAGTAATGGGCGAACATCGGGCATGGCTGTTCGCAAACGAGTGCATAAATGTCAGACATCCGCATTTTAATGGTGAACCGCCATTACTAGTGGCCATACACTTTGATATTCCGCTCGATCAATGGCGTTCGTTTACTTGCAGATTGAACAGAAAATGTAACAAAAACCTTACTTCGAGCAGGGTAGAGCGATCCTGTTTGAAAAAGGTTGATCGAAACAGATATGGATATGTCTTTAAGTCAACTCTCCGGTTTTGGCCTGGAAAGTCACATTTTTTATATGACTTTCACGGCCAAATCCCGATTTCACACAATCGCGGATTTTTCCTGGGATTTTAAAATTGGGGTTCCTTAGAAAGGAGGGGGTGTCACTTCTCTACTGAGTTCCCACCCCTCTTGTGAAGATGATGTGCGGGGTGGGACATTGCTAGGGAGAGTAATGCACTAAGTAAGTAAGACAGGAACTTAATAGGAGGGAGGGGACTATTCTCCCAATACGGTCAGTGACGTCACTTCCGGCATCTAGAATGCGGAAGATATTGACGGATCTGCCATAAATTCTGATCATTCGTGGATGGGAACCATACAGCCCCATCAAAGCCAGTGCTGCCTGAATCACAGCTCAGAGCCAGGAGCCAGGAGCCAGGACATAGGTAAGGGAGCAGAGCTGAGCACGGGTTCCTGTGCAGTGCGGGGGGAGCCCTCCTCCTTTCAGCCATCCTGTGTCCCACTCTCAGCTCTGCCTGTCAGCAGCTTCCAGCAGGTGTTGCGATATACTGGCCTATGGAAAATACACAGGATGAATGCTGGATTACTCACTAAGCTGCTCCTTTTATGGG
>CM070038.1:46958200-46974245 GCA_036250615.1 Ptychadena robeensis
CTCTAGGAGGGAGAAAGGGGTTAATGGCTAACACTGTATCTCCTGACCATGGTGTGAGGGCTCTAAGCTTTATGAATATTAAAATGTGGGGGGCAGGTCCAACACCTGTATTGTTTGACAGAGAGGAGAACTTAGAACATGCTGTGTTCACCTGTGACTGTCTGCCGTGCGAACATTGCGGCCATCACTATGCCAGGATTGGCTCCTTCTGTTAGTAGTGTTTACTTGTTAAATTATTTAAATTTTTTAGCAGTTAGCAGTTCAAATATAACTATGACGTATGACATCTGCCTCCTCTAACAGGATCACGGACAATGTTTCCATCAGTCTAGACTTAAATTGTAATAAAGTGGTGGCACCGAGCTGAGGGAAGGATTGGGTGCTTTCTGCTGTTACAGTTCCCTGACAGCACTTCATAAATCTGGCCCTTGCCTGTACAATGATAATTTCGACCCTGGACTTTACTGGGGCTTGATAAATTACTCCACATTTGTCTGACAACCAATTTGGGAGCGGACCTGTGTCTAGCCCACCGAGCCCTCTGTTGCAGAGTTAACAGGTTATCCCATGCCGTCACTCTCATTAACAGACGATGCTCACCTCCCTTGTTTGTAAATTAAACCCTCTGTGGCGCATTTGTTTGGGCTATTTATGCTTGCAGATTGGTAGATGTGAATCCTGCACCTTATTCCACAGGGCGATCAGGTAATGTGGAAAATTCTGATAGCAGCATTGTCTAAATTGTGTTCAGGCCTGAAGATTGGATAATAATGGATTATGCATCGAAGAATTCAATCCATGCTGCATCAGTCTTGCAACCTTGTGCTAGAAGGATGAAGCATCAGCCTATTCGTTGTAGGCCTCCAAGGTGACAAGACAGCGATTGTGTTACTGCATCTGTCTTAGCAATACATTCTCATTAGGGAGAGAGTGCAGTAACCTGTTATGTACCTGTGAATAATGGCACCTGGACTCTTGTTTCTAAAAAATCTGTAAATTACACCTGTAGCAAATGCAAAATAAACCACCATACTGGTAAGTATGCAGTACATAGCGCCTCCACTCCATTCATTTTTGGGTTTGATCCTACATCGAAACAAGGTAATGCTGATAAATTTAAAGATAAATGTTTGTGAACACAATACCATAAAATCAGTATAAGTGGGTTGGACATCCCATTCCAAAACTAGAATAATGAATATTGAGTTGTATTCCCTTACCTACTAGGAAATATAATAGCTTGGGTAGGGCTGACATTGGAAAGTTGCAAAACATAATACCCGAGCAATTGAAATAAACACGTACCCCACAATGTTTCAAGAGCACAGTGGATATTTATTGGCCACAGCTTTCATACAACACAAACATAGGAATAAAGAGAACACAATCTCCCCTGTGTATGTGATGATGGCTTCTTACACCTCCTTAGAGGGAGTCACCCTTTCCATTAAAGTCCCCTCGCCTCTGTATCATACACAGGGGAGATTGTGTTCTCTTTTCTTTTTCCTATTATTTTTGGGATGTTGGCTTCTTGCACCTCCTTAGAAGGGATCCCCCTTTTCCATAAATAAAACATAACAATAGCAATAGCATTTAGCAGATAACATCCCTGACAGTGCCCCCATATTAGAATCACTTAATGCTGCCTATAACAGCCACCAGCCTTAGCTTTTGTAGCTCGTGGGCTATTTTTCCATTTTGCAACACCCAGTGGGTCACTGACAATGAGCTCAAGGTTCATACACCAGTGACTGCCCTTCCACATACAAGTGACCACATCTCTATCTTCCGCCAATCCCTTCATGGGCATAGCATCCATCCATCCCAGTCACCCTCTTGCCCACGGTGCCTTGGCTCAGATTTTGGAGGGTCAGAATCTGTGCTTGTAGATCTGGCTACAATAGAATTCTGACTCTTCCAAAAGCTTAGTAGAGTTGAGGTCAAGGCTCTGTTCATGCCACATAAATCCCTCAAAACCAGACTTATCATTAGTGATGGCCGAACTGCCCGCAAGGCGGACAGTTAAGCCGTGAACAAGCATGTTCGCCCTCCTTCTCGCCAGCGGAGAGTACGGGTGTTCGACCCGCCCTGTTCGCCGGCGAGAAGGAGCCCTCTATTCTTCCTCCGGTGGGATCATTAGCCGCAGGAAGAATATTTTCACTGAAGACCGGGTAGAGAACCCAGTCTTTCAGTGAAAAACCAGCTTGTAAACCAGGATGTGACGTCAGCACAACCAGGAACTATGTGTTCCAGGTGCCGGATGTGACGTCCGTCACATCCAGGTTTTCCAATTCAAATTCCTCGCCTAGAGGCGGGGAATTTGAATCTGTCCGCGAACGGGCTGACGGCGGACTTTTTTAAGTGTCCGTTCTGCCCGTTCGCGAAAGGACACGGCCGAAGTTTGGCCATCACTACTTATCATACAATGCCTTTCTTTGCTGGCTTTGTGCATAAGGAAACAGTAAAAGAACAGAAAAGAACAGGCCCTAAACTTTTGACACATGTTTGGAAAAGCACATTACCCTTCACTTGAAACATCTAGATTTAATAACTTATAGGAAAATCCAGACAGATTTTGACATATTTAGATGTGATAATCAAGTGTTCACAACATTTTGGCCATATAGTATCAGGAAGTAGGTGTGTATTCCCGTCCATTTCTCCCTTTCCAAATAAAGGACAATTTTCCATCCGTGACACTACTTCCTTTTTCCAAAAGCCAGACAGGTCATCTTAACAAGAAGCAGGGAGGGTAATCTTCCCCTCCCTCCTAATTTTGCACCCCGCACATCCTCCAAACAAGCAGATATAGCAGTCAAATTACAGATATATTGTTTATCGAACTGAGGGCTTTTAAGAGATGTGGGAGGAACTTACCATATGTACTTAAAAGGCCAAAAGGAATAGCTATCAGGATGCTTCAATGCTGAGCCTTCTGAATGTTTGCCTTAGCACCTTAATGGATACCTTGTACAAAGACACCTGTTACCTAGTTCCTTGTTGAATTCTAAACTCCTGGCCAATCCCTAGTACTTGTCTCTGTACTTCCTCCTTGCCAGATTATTGTGCTTCCTGCCAGCACTTCCTGCTTATTGCTACTTGTGCCTTCATACTCATCTTCCATGTACCGACCCTTGGCTATTGACTACCCAACTACTCTTTATCTTGCTCCATTGTGACTTGACATCTTTGATGCTTGTTATTGACTACGCTTCTAGTTGCTCCCTCTTGATCCTGCCAGCACCTGAGTTGCTGTTTCAGCTACTGGACTCCTAGCCTGAACCTAGATCATTACAATAGCCTTCCAAGCCACTGTACACTGACAACAAGCTCCTAGGTACTCAGTAGTTTGCCAACCCCCCATGCATACTCCAAAAGTCTGCCTACAAGATACATGGTGTGTTGACAGCGCTATAACATCAGTAGCAACTGGTTGTTATTATTGTCACCCACTTGCAGAAAAAGACCCAGGGTTTTGACAGGGTCTATCTGTATTTTTAAGCATCTATGTAATAAAGAGATTTTTATGCTTAATGCAATGTAGTAAAAGGGATCATTTTTAAACATTTCAGTTTTTGAGTTCATGAACACTTTAAGAAATTGTCAACTGTTTAAAAAAAACTGTCCAGGTCAACAACAGATAGATACTTACCAACCGAGTAATCATTTGCCCAATACAGGCAAGGGGAAAAGGAGCACTATTGAAACATATTGTCTTCTGTACTTTGCTAATTGAATGAGCTTGTGTCGTTTTATTACAGCCGCAGCCTGGCGAAGCTCCGGAATACGGTCTGGTCTGGCTCAGTAGAAAACGGCACTCTACATTACAAAAGTTACATTGTCAAAGACAAATTAAAAGCCTGTAAATCATGGAGACAGAGTTCCCTGAAGGATAGTTTCCAGTCTGTCGTCTCCCCGGGAGAGTGATGTATACCTATACCATATTGCTCAACAAAACTCCAAGGTGTGATTTCGGAAGGTTGCCATAGTGATAACTTTATTAAATTGTGGGATGGGGGGCTGAGAGCAACAATAAGTGATAATGTGTATACATCCCAAGATATGAACTGTAATAATACACACCTTTCATCTACATGGATACAGAAGGTACAGTTATTATAATCCGTCTTTGGTGGCAAGGTTTGCCGGGACCTCTGGCATTTACCACAAACAAAAGGTTAAGGAAGGATTTCAGTTGTCCTTAAAAGAAGGGTGTTGTTTTAAAAAAGCTTAAGAAATCAATGAGGAGGAAATATTATAAACAGCTGATGGGGCCACTTCAATGGCAGGAGCAGTGTTGTAGTTGCCACATGCTTTTACATTTAAAAAGTTTTTGTGGATTCACTTAGTCTTTATGTCAGGGTTACCATGAAATAAAAGGCTTGCAGAGGCACTTGTTTATTGCTTAAACCAATTAATTGGATTACATATAAAGATAGTGACTGTGTTGTATGACTACTAGGTAGAGATGGTGAGATTTGCAAAGCCCCTGAGCATGGTATTATCACCCAATCTTGCTGGAGATGTAGCTGGAGGGTTGAGGGTATACTAAAAAATGCTCTAACACAAAAAGTGAATTTCTGCATAAATTAGGTTGAAAGTCAGCAACAAATCTTGGTGATGATTGCATGTTCAGAGACTTTGCCACATGGCATTTCATCTGATGGAGTCAACGTATTTGCAAGAGCACTCAATGTTTTTTTTTTTAAAGGCCCCTTGTATTGATTAAGTGCAGCATGTTACTGACCTGTATTCCGCTCACATTGTTCTGTTTGCTGCTTTTGTTATTTTATTAAAATGAATAAAAATGTATTGAATTTAAAAAACATTTCCATTTGGGACAGGGTAAAAGCAATTAGAATAAATAAGTGAGATAAAAAATTATCCCACCAAGGAATGTCATGAATGTCATGAAAGGATCCGTAGAATTTTTTTTCAAATGAAAGTCCACTTTTTTAACAAATTAAAGTTTACAATCACTTCATATTTTAATTGTACACAACTCCAATGTTTTCTTTTTGTGTTTGATTTCTTTCATTGCCTAGAATTGGTTTTAATGGCCACTTCAGTATTTATAATATCTATTGAAATTTCAAGACGAGGCGTGTTATTCTATAACAATATTTTCTGCCAAAGGTTCTCAGCTGCCAAATAAACAGCAAGAAATCCAATTTAATTGGTTGATTTGAAGGCCGTTCGATTACTTAACGCCTGTTCCTACACCTGTTTGAATCAATAACAGAGCAGGGAGACTTTGACAAATTGTCCGTTTGTAGCTTTGATCGGCTTGGGCTTCCTAATTAATTGCTCAGAAGGGTTATGTTTTCAACTGCAACCAATAAAATCATTTACGAGTTATCAAACGGTTCAGCAACCCCATAGCGGCATGTCGCTGCTCGACGTCTCATTGGCTTCTGAAGGACGTTCGGGTGACAAGAAAGAATGAGAGATGGAGAGTGTTAAGGAAAGGTGCACGCAGTAGCATTATGAATGTTGCGTCAGGACATGAGCTGAAAGATCTTGCACTGTTAAGACACGGGAGGTGAGTGCTGGCCAATGCACTGTGAAATGTATATTGCTACAGACATGGTGACCTTCTAGGTTGAAGACCTTCTTTGTAGAGAGAGAGACACCAACAGGCCTCAAAGTGAACCAGTCACAGAAAAAAATAGAAATCAGAAGATGCAAAAAGACATTAAAAGAACAAAAAAAAATAAAGTTTTTATTGCTTTTAGGGGCTTCATAGGAACTTTTCTAACAGCTAACAAACATTTTAGAAAGTTAGGGAAAATGTATAACAGGGACACTGACAGCATTGAACAACTCTGGACATTTTATACCCTACTTTACAGGGATGGCTTCAAGTCATCTCTTAGGGTGCCACGGCGGATGACACCAAAGCAAGGGTGACACAGCTGGTGACACCAATGATATAAGGTAGTGGACCCACTGGACTAACTGCAGAGTTGGCAAAGGTGCAATCTTAGGCACAGTCTAGGGAAACGGAGAACACCACAAGGGGTGATGGATTTGCTGAAGACAATCCCCAGGTTGTTAAGCTTTAAAACAGGTAAAGTGAAATATAACATGGCAGCAAGGCTTACAATAGGCCTTAATGAATATTCTATTAAGGCTTTGTTTCCATTGCGTTGAGACCCCTCTGCAGGTCCCAACGTAGCAGATAGGCTTACCTGCTCTGCGGAGACTCTGTCTTCATTGCGCCGAGCCGATCCGCCGGTGTTCAGCCTTTGCACCGGCGGATGTGTAAACAGACCATCCGCCGGCAGGCAATGTCTGTGGGATACATGGGGACCACTGCTAAGCGTATACGGGTTATATATGGGTTAGAGAACCAAATCTCTTGGGAGGTTTTCCCATCAATAAAAATATAATCAGAGCAACAAAGATGTTGACCATAACAAATTATGCTTTTTTTTGATCATGTGGATGGCTTGATGTATACACAGAAAAAGTGTAATCCATGGAGGTCTTCCCTGGCAATATGCAGGATTTAAAGGTTCTATTGCTAAAGTCCTCTTGCCAGATGCAGCAGGACACTTCCAGAGGTCTTCTAGAGACCATAGATGGTTTTGGTGTATTTCTTTCTCAATAAACCAATAGACCGTAGGATTCAGTATGTACATTAAATAAGGGTTGAAATGCAACACAAGCTAACACACAGGTAAATACTGATGACACAGGAGAAGAGTATACAATAGGTAGGAACGATTAGACTGGCAGGGTGGTGATTTGGAAGCCAATATGGAGATTTACAGAAAGGAGCAGCAGATGAAGAGAGGTTAGAGGAGTAAAGTCTTCGGCCTTCTTAATAGTGTGAAGAGGTGAGAGTCTAGTTAGAAGAAGACCAAGCACTAAGCTTTGGGGGATGCAGATGGGGAGGGAAGTGGGAGAAGAAGAGGAGTTGCCATTGAAAGTGGTTTGGAATAAACAGTCAGTCAAGTCAGAGAAGAACCAGGAAAGTGCGTCATGAATACCAATAGTGCAGGGTCTGTAGAAGAGAGTGATGTACAGTGTCAATGGCAGACGAGAGATCCAAGAGAAGAAGCAGGGAAAGTAGCATTGAGCCCTGGCTCTAAACAAGTCATTAGCAACCTTAGTGATGATTTAAGTAAGTATGTCATAAACTCGGGTTGAAGAGAATCAAGAAGGGAATTCATATTCAAATAGTTTGTTTTAAACAAGGCGTTCACGCAGTTTAGATGCAAATGGAAGTGACATTGGTCAGTAGCTAGAGGGGTTCCAGTGAAGGCTTCTTCAGTTCAGGGAGAACTATTTCATGTTTGATGGATAAGGGGAAAACATTCTGAGGAAGGAGAGGTTAATTACTTAAGTCAGTACAGGGGCAAGGGTGGTAGAAGGTCTCTGGAGTAGGTCTGAGTGTATCGAGTCAAGTGGGCAAGTGACGTCACTTAGTCCCTAAACCAGAAGTGATGTCGGTCTGACGTCACTTCCGGCCAGTGCCTGGTATAGCACTAGATCGGGTGTCTCTACCCGGTCTCTACTGAAAATAATTCTTCCTCTGGCCAGACCAGGCGTGGAAAGGTCTTGCCAGAGGAAGCCTTATAGACTTCTTCTCCCCAGCAAGGGGGGCGGGTCAAACACCCATGCTGTTCGCCGGCAAGAAGAAAGTGTATTCAATTCACGGGTACTAATGTAAAAAACTAGAATATTCGCAACTACGAAGATATATGACAATATTCAAAACTGATATGCGCAATTGCAAAAGTTGCGTTCAAAATTAGTAAGTAGTCTGAAATACAGCATACTTTTGCAGAGAAATGGTTTATGTTGGATCTAAAAAAAAATTAGAAAGCATGTGCATTTATATATAATTATGGACGTATTAGGACAATATAAAATTACAATTAATCTTTAAATTCTTACCATCTCCCGAGATTGTGTTTCTAATTTTTCTGTATACAATCACTTTAATTAACCCTCTTATAACTGGACTTTGTTCATTCCCCCAATTACAGCTGGGTGCAATTTGCAATTGAAATCACTTCAGATTGGGATCTGATTTGACAATCTGAGCCACGGCACTGAGGTACCTTGCAGCATGACCCCAGGTTTTGTTTAGCACATCATTTAATTAAACTCCATTCACTACAGTAAGTGAACCCATACACATCATATTATTTTCCAATTATTTTTGACCCAATGTACTCTGTTTAGACAATTAATTTTGTACAAAGTGATTATAAGGGCTTGTCGTTTTTTTTTCTGTCTTTTTCATTTGTTATCTATGTAATTATTTGTCTGTCATCTGCCTTGTTTTCTTCTTTCTCCTGATAATTTGTTATTGTTAAAGAGGCAGTAATCCTATATTGCAATTTAGCTTTCAGAAAAACACAAAGCAACTCATAATCTTTAAAAAGGGAACCCAAAACCCTAAGCTTACTCATTTATTTATGTATTTATTCATTCATAAGTCAAGAATTCTTTCTTTCTTTTTTTTAATTTGTTAAATGTAATTGAAAGACCTCTCCATACATAATTGTCTAATACCAGCTGAAAGCTGTCATCTAGCTTGCAATAGCACTTCCAGATACTTGGTTGACAGTGAGGGAGCCCTAAATGGGCATCCATTTTGTAGGTATTTGGAAGCAGTTCAGAAGAGGCAGGAGTACCCTAGCACAGAATTTTTAAGTCTAAATAGTGTTGCCTTTTTCTATTTTTGGTAAACAGCAATGAAGTTAAGGAGGAACTAAGGAATGAGGAATCAGGCTGAATACACACCTGCAGTTGTGGCTTACAGTTGGCTGACTGTTGGTAACACAACACATTCCTTAACACAGTGGAAACATTTTCTGTTTAATTTTCAGTCTCTATGCTGCCACTGAATTTCAACCAAGTTGAGGTCTGAACTTGTGTTGAGGTGTTTAAGAGTTAGTAATGAAAGGTGATGGTGAAGTTGATCAAAGATTATGAAAGAGAATGCAGAGTTCTGGAATAAGTAAGGCAAAGTCACTTGTGCAGGCCTGTCTTGGTCATTAAGCATTGGAGACTTGTCAAGGGACATTTTCAACTGTGCAGGCAGTATGTGGAAAGATATAAATGAATAAACAATTTTATATAAAAATAATTTTTTCTTGCAACCCCTAGGAACAGGTAAGAAGTTTGACAGACCTTTATATTTATCATTCCATAGGATAGGGGACAGGGATTTAAAAAGGGGACCCCAGATCCTCAATAAACCCCCAGCTGCCAACCCCGACAACAAAGACTCACATTGTGAGTGAGTATGTCTTTTTTCCATAGGGGGTGAGATTATGAAGGTGGCGGATCTCAGGAGAAGTGGTCTAATTGGGCTTAACGTGTTTTGGGCAGTCCTAACATATTGCGGTTGTCTAGCAAGTTGAACCAGAGAACATACTGCGTTTACATCTAGCATACTAGTCTACTGAATTGGGTATAAAGGGGTACTTTAAGAATCTCATTGGGGGGCCAGAGCACCCTCATGCATTTGCCTGGTGCTATAAACATACTGAGTTCAAAGTGTTTAAGTGCATAGAAAGCCTTATGACCAAACAGAAATCTCTACTGGGCCCAATGAAGCCCCTTTATAGTATTTATTTTTACAGTGTGTTCAGTGGACACATTACATACGAGCAGATCATGGATGGAAATTAAAAAGTTAATTTAATATAATTCACACGTGCCGTTTCCGTCACACATGTGCTCACACATCCTACACAGGCATGCTTGTGCTGCCTAAAATAATTAACTTTTACATTTTCACTTGCATATCAAAAGATAAGCTTTTTTCTGTTAATTATTCCTTTCCATGCAGGAAAGTTCAAACAGCGTTAATTAACTTGCTCTGTTTAAGAAAGAGCTCACATGGTGTGTATGTCAATTATAAACAGACGCGGCACCTAGGTGTGTGATGGAATCAGAATGTTGTATAAGAAGGTTTAGCAGATTTGTTGCAGATACATGACATATAACATTAATCAAACACGCACAGATATTTTACTTTATGTGAGATCCCTTTTAGTGTACAAATAGTTTTGCAAGACAATCATTTTTAAAGCTAAACATATATTAAGCTGGCCATAGACCCTTTGATTCCCCTGAAATCATTTTGTTATATGATCGGGACATGTGATTGAGTCTTCAATCATAAGTCGTATGTTAATCGAAAAGTGCACAATTTTTGGTGTTGCCCATTGATCGGTGGCGTAAGTAACGATCGGCTACACAAAAAAATGCGATTCTAAATTATGGAAGTAGGATAAGGCCTGCATGGGTCGACTAAAAATTATAGACATGTCCCATCGCTGTGCGAGCGATTTTTTGTGCGATTTCTCGTAATTTTGGTCGATTGCACACTTTATGCATGCATTTGTATACAGAAATCGGATGAAACATTGAGACGAATATGGCCAGCTTTACTTTCTTTTTTTGCAATTAACTCAAAAAATCAAACTAGTGGAATTTTTAAATAAAAAATGAGTCCGTCTCTAAATCTGATGGTGTCATACACTGCCTGACTAAAAAAAGGGTCACACATTATTTTGTTCAGCTCTGATTATGGCACACATTCGTTGTGGCATTGTTTTAATATGTTTCTGCAATGTCACAAGATTTTTTTCCATACAGTGTTGCATGCATCAAAATCTTGCATTGATGATGGTAGAGTCTGACCGCTGCGCAAAGCCTTCTCCAGCACATCCCACAGATTCTCAATGGGCTTAAGGTCTGAACTCTGTGGTGGCCAATCCATGTGTGAAAAGGATGTATCGTGCTCCCTGAACCATTCTTTCACAATTTGAGCCGGGTGAACCCTGGCATTGGAATATGCCTGTGTCATCAGGGAAGAAAACATCCATTGATAGAATAACCTGGTCATTCAGTATATTCAGGTAGTCAGCTGACCTCATTCATGGTGCACATACTTTTACTGAACATGCAGTAACTATCCAATAAGAGGCTTGTACCAATTTCCTTGGTTAAATCCAGGCGGCGACATTTTTATGAGCCTGGCAGTATAAAAGACAGTAGACTTTAGATGGAAACAAAGTCAATTCCTTTATTTTCAACAAGCTGCTTAAAACTATTTTCTCTGCATTCTGAAATGAAGTGAGTGGTTTATACCCTAACATGGACTTAGTAAAGCTAACAGAGAGGCTCTAACCCCCACTAACCCTTACTTGCTATAGTCACAATAAAGTATACATTTTGCTAGATATATTCTTTAATGTTTATCTGAATGAGAAGGTTTGTTTTAAATCAGATGATAACTTTGCCAGAAAATTCCTCCTAACGCTCGTATCGGCATTGTCTTTATTCTCTAACTCATTTCTCCCCATCCCCTACAATGCAGCCTTTACATCACCCAGGCAGCCACAGCTGCTGCAGCATTTTAAATTAGGTCGGGAATGAAGATTAAAAAACATGAACTGGCTGAAGCTGTCACTCCTTTCCCCCGGCACGTTAAATGGCCTCAGCTAAACTGTGCTTTCAAATCTACATTCTCAATTTAAAATAGGCAGAATCTGACTTGATTTTTTATTTTTTTTGCTTAGCCCGAAGCAAGCAGCAGACAAGCTTCCCGCTCACCTTGAGATCAGTACGATCCCGGCCGAGCTTTCATTTCCTGGGGCTGCGGCGCCAGCTATCGCACAGCTCGTGGGAGGCCCGCTCACGTCTAGGTGTTCTTTTAATCATTGCATTGCTGAATCATTTTATGAAGGGCTTTCCACCTTCTCAAGCTTTTAAAGACCAGCTCTATCCAAGACTTTCTGAGGTTTAGGTTTGGAAAGAGTGGGGAAAGGTATAGTAGGCCCCTCTCCATGTAAACTTATACTATCCTCCAATCCTGCTCTCCCACCTCTTTCCCCCCTGTTAAATCACCTGATTACCTTTTCATAAGTAATTTCTTACCATTTCTTTTGGAAGAGGTTGGCTGGTACAGTTTTATGTATGTAGCATCAACGCTATGGTGAAATCACTCCTCTGCAGTCTTCTCCATATTGAAGAGCCAATAAACGACCAATATCCACATCATGATTAGTTTATCACAATCTACCGGTAAATTGCAAAGCCAACAGGAGACACTAGACTAGACTAAATGTATTACCAGAATAGTATTGTATCGCCAAACATTTTTATGCAAGGTAAATAATATATATCTTAAATATAAAACTCAGCATATATATATATCTATATATATTTACCATTTTATTGGTAAGATCCATTTGACTGTGGGCATGTGATGTGGGCACCAGTAGAACAATTGACACAGTTCTGGTTTGGACCCAAGCATGTTAGGTGTTAGGTTAGATAAAAGAGGCATAAATGTATAAAATCTCTATAATATGATCAGACAGAAACAACGTGCTATGCAAAAAATCATACCAGCTGTTAACAGTGTACAAGTTGTGCATGTTAAAAAGTTATGCTGTGAGGGATCACCAATCCACAGGTCAGGTCAGATACCCCAATCTCCACTGTGGTCTTCACCTATAGACAAGCCCCCGCTTGAACCCGACTTCGGTTGCCCCCAAGGACTTTGACACACAAGGTTTCCCACCTGAGAGTTGAAGACAGATGAAACCCCCCAAGGACCACCTAGGGAGTGAGTACAGGAACAACAGTTGATGCAAAAGTCTTGGTTCATGGCAGGGGTCATACACAGAGGATCAGTCCAACCAAACACAGTATCCAAGGGTTAATCAGAGGAGTAGTCCGAAGAGGAGTCATACACAGATCAGTCTTACCAAACATGGTATCCAGGGGTTAATCCAAAGAGTAGTCTGAAAGCAAGCAGGGGTCATACCCAATGTTAACTCTAGAGATCACAGTAGCTCAGGGAACTGACGCTATCACAGGCAGGACAGCCATGCACTATCCGTGTTCATATAGGGGAGGAGATTCCAGAGGCCTATTAACAGGTGCAGTGCTACCTGTGTATGCAGTCTTGCTCTCCCCATGCCTGCAGAAAGTGTACACAAAAATGCAGCATGGATAAGGTAACTAAAGCTGCGGTGACAACTGGTGACAACACAAATTATGTTGATGCAGTCTGCCTTGCTGGGCGGACTGCACAGTGGTGACAGAAGGAGAGGTGGGAGCAAGTGCGTGACATATGCCATTCCAGCTCAGAAAGACAAGAGGACAACGATCCTGAACCTAAAAGTAGATTGGACAAATATTTAAAGGTGGGGGTGAGTAAAATTCCATTTGAGACAGAAGAGAGTTGTCTTCTTGAAGACTTTTACCTAAAATGACCTTTTCAGGACCATTAGACTCTCCATTGAATAGGACGCAATAGTGTCCAATGGATGAAAAATACTTTTTTTTCCACTCTGCTGGTCCTCTCACAGAGCCCCTCCAGGCCAGAAAAAGAGGTTCTGTCTGTCAGCTGAGCAGCTTGAGCCCAAGTCACATACAGTGCAACCATGGGTGGCTCTCTCTTCTGCCACTGCTACTGTATGTGAGTTGGGCTCAAGCCACCTAGCTTGTAATGTCCCCACAACCCTTCTCTACAATTTTGATGATGATACCTTGTTAAGGGGATTTGCAATTAACTCATAAGCTTAGCTAGATGAAATAATGTGACCATCCTGAAGGGCCGCAAACATAAATTTTCTATAGTTTCTGACACCTACCAAATAAGCACTTATTGTATACTTTGTTCCCATCTCAATTAAATTTAGAGTACAGTGCTACATAATATGTTGGTGCTATATAAATACAAGTTAATAATAATAATAATAATAATAAAAAGCAGAAAGTCAATGGGTTTTCCTCTCTCTCTCTTTCTTGTGTCAGACAGCCATTTAATGGGACTTTGACAAAATATGTATCTTATTGTGTCTGATATGCTTATAAAGAAAGAACAAAGAAATTCCTTCTTTTTCCCTTTCTGTCATTAATTCATCAAATAGTGAAGCAGGTATATGTCTTCTCATCCCCTATTATTTTTGACATCCTTCTACACTAATCCCAAAACTAACGTTGGCAATCTAAACAACAGCATTTTAACAGTTAGGGTGTGGAAAGAATTTCCCTGTGCCAAAAACTATGTAGCATAATTCACAAATGGGGTTGCAAATTTTTGGGGGAAAATAAATACCAGCCTTATATAACCAGTCCCATGTTTACCAGCCAGGTCAGGTGGGATCCCAAGTTACAAACTATGCATTAGTGGCAGATGATAGCCCAGCATCAACTGCACAAGCCTTCATTAAGATAATGGAAGCAGTACCAAAGCTCAACAAGACTACATCATGTAAGTGTTTTTTTGGATGGATACTGTCAGAATTTAGAAAAACTTGAGAGGGTAAACACACTAACTAGAATTTGACCCACATAGGCATGACATTTCAACTGTTTGCCCTTTAAAGATTAAATGACAGGGTAAAACATTGCCCTCCCTGAATTCCTCAATTCCTGGATTTCTTTTCAGTGGAAATGTCAATTTCTGACCAGACAAAATAATACAAATTTCAAAATGTCTTATCAACCAGTAAACCTGGAATATGAGGACAAGGTGGTCAACCAGGTTAAAGAAGGAAAAAGGTGAAGAGAAATGAGATAAGGGCCTGAGAAGAGCGCAGACGTGAGAAGAAGATGGAGCCTGAAGATGCAGCAGTGTGTGTGTATCTAACATTATAATCTTCCAGCAGGACAGGCCGTGAATTAATGATATTTCAGAACAGAAAGCTGGAGGTGTAAGACACACAAGAGCTTTGGAGAGCAACCTGAGCACCCAAACCCCTCCACCGCGGCTCTGAACATATGGACAGTATAATGCAATTTTACATTGCCCAACGGAATGCTGACCTCAATCCCAGATGTTCAACTTCACACACTGTCGAGGAACTTCGGCACAAAACAAACAATACAATATACTCACACTGAGAGGTATATACAGGAAACAGAACAATGGGATCATCCAGGAATATTCTCATCTGTCACATACAAGCTTCGTTTCTCATTTTTCCATTCAATAGACTTATAAAACGACCCTATCTAGTAGATTATTTAAAGATTATTCATTTTTTGGATCCAAATCCAACTGGATCTAAAAATTGGTTGAAATTGAGCATAAAATCGATCGAGCAGTAAACAAACACATTGGTTAACTTCAGTTGATTGTACATGTTTTCTAGGTATTTTACATTTGATTGTACTATGGAGCATGCACACTGACTTAAGGAAAGCAATCAATACAGGGAGTGCAGAATTATTAGGCAAGTGGTATTTTTGAGGAATAATTTTATTATTGAACAACAACCATGTTCTCAATGAACCCAAAAAACTCATTAATATCAAAGCTGAATATTTTTGCAAGTAGTTTTTAGTTTGTTTTTAGTTTTAGCTATTTTAGGGGGATATCTGTGTGTGCAGGTGACTATTACTGTGCATAATTATTAGGCAACTTAACAAAAAACACATTTATACCCATTTCAATTATTTATTTTTACCAGTGAAACCAATATAACATCTCAACATTCACAAATATACATTTCTGACATTCAAAAACAAAACAAATTAGTGACCAATATAGTCACCTTTCTTTCCAAGGACACTCAAAAGCCTGCCATCCATGCATTCTGTTTTGATCTGTTCACCATCAACATTGCGTGCAGCAGCAACCACAGCCTCCCAGACACTGTTCAGAGAGGTGTACTGTTTTCCCTCCTTGTAAATCACACATTTGATGATGGACCACAGGTTCTCAATGGGGTTCAGTTCAGGTGAACAAGGATGCCATGTCATTAGTTTTTCTTCTTTTATACCCTTTCTTGCCAGCCACGCTGTGGAGTACTTGGACGCGTGTGATGGAGCATTGTCCTGAATGAAAATCATGTTTTTCTTGAAGGATGCAGACTTCTTCCTGTACCACTGCTTGAAGAAGGTGTCTTCCAGAAACTGGCAGTAGGACTGGGAGTTCAGCTTGACTCCATCCTCAACCCGAAAAGTCCCCACAAGCTCATCTTTGATGATACCCGTCCAAACCAGTACTCCACCTCCACCTTGCTGGCGTCTGAGTCGGACTGGAGCTCTCTGC
>CM070038.1:46974345-46994148 GCA_036250615.1 Ptychadena robeensis
ATAAAGAGGATGATGTGGTCAAAATACTCATTTGCCTAATAATTCTGCACTCCCTGTTTTTTAATCTATCACTATCATTATGTGTTTGTAAAAAATTAAGATTTTAAGTTGATTGAATTAAAATCTAACTGTGTATGCCCACCTTAATATCATAAATTCCAAACAGAAAAATTCCTTTACTTAGCCTTGTGTGCGTGCTCTATAGTAAGGTCGGATAAAAATCTACCTAAAAACAAATTTTATGTTCAATTCCGATGCAATTTTTGGATTCAATTTGATTTTAATCCAAAAAAATAAATACATTTTCAAATAATTGACTTAATATGAACATTGCCAGCTTAAAATAAACAATAAAGTTAAAGATTTGGAGACACTTGGCCTTGACAATTATATGAAGTTATTGTACATGTTTTCCTAAATTATGGCCATTAACCTCCTGGGCATTCTGCCCAAGTTATTCGGCAGACAGGTGAGTTTGTTTATAGTTATTTCAGGTTGCGTTTAGATGAGAAACTCATCCTGAAATAACAGCTAACCTGTCCACCAAATTCCATGCGATTCTGCGCATCTGCCAGTATGCCGATGCTTCTGTGCCCACCTCGATGACCTTACCGGTGATGTTGAATGAGCAGGAGGTAGGTTGACATCTATGTAATGGTGGAGGTGTAGCTTTTCCCCAGCACACCTCCAGCATCACCGGTGATGCTGGAGCCGTGCAGGGGACCTCCCTGAAAACTGTTATGGAGCATATTAAGTGCGCCACATGCGCAACACCCAGGAGGTTAATATGAAGCTCCAAAAATATTTTAATACCCTCATATACCTTACAATCTTATCATACAATTTCTGAACAAGCAACTTTTCTTCTACCAAAACCATGTAATATGAGGACCTTTCTAAACCTTCCAATCACTATGTATTCTATCAGGGAGGCCACTACCTTATATATCGGTTGGTAGATCAAATGGAAATTGTATGAAGTCTGAATGTGTATGGGGGGCTTAACTCTTTTGGGAGGACTTTTAACAATTGAGGGTGTCTCAAAATTATTTGTGCCAGCTTAGCCAAAAGCATTTTCAATGTCAGGTACAGATGTTGGAGAAGGACTTGAATGCCAACAATGTTGGTAATTAGGGATGGACTGAACTGTTCGCCGGAGAACAGTTCGGCCGCGAACTCGGCATGTTCGCCGATCCTCTCGCCGGCGGACAGTACGGGTGTTCGACCCGTCCTGTTCGCCGGCCAGAAGAAGATCTAAATTCTTCCTCCGGCAGTATCAGAACCTGCGAGATCGTGCCGGAGGAAGAATCTCTTCACTACAAGACCGGGCATGAAGCCGGTCTTGTAGTGAAGATTCCGGCTCAGAGTAGGAAGTGACGTCAGTGACGTCACATCCGGCTCCCGCAACCAGGAACGATGCGTTCCAGGATGCGTTCCATGGACCGGATGTGACGTCACTGATGTCACATCCGGTTTTCCGATTCAAATCCCCTGCCTAAAGGCGGGGAATTTGAATGTGTCCGCGAACAGGGCGGACGGCGGACATCTTTAAAAGTTCGACCCCCCTGTTCGCGGACACTCCGGGCTGGTGTTCGCCCATCTCTATTGGTAATGCCAGTAAGGTTAAATTCAATGCTCTGTGTGTGCTTATTAAGACTCTCCCTGCAAATCTAGTCTTATCATATTTTTATAGACTTAGTGGGCATTCACAAGTGTTGAAAAATACCATGTCTGTTCGATATGGATTGTATGGGGGCGTTTCTTTTTAAATCGACCATATGAATACTCCCTAAGAATTGGAACATACAGTTAGGTTCATAAATATTTGGACAGAAACAACTTTTTCAAATGTTGGTTCTTTACATTACCACAATTAATTAAAAAAAAATAACACTTCACAGTTGAACTACAAAATTTCAGGTTTATTTCAGTTGGTTTAGCAAAACGATTACAACTAAATGTGAGGAGCTAAGGCAAAGTCTACACTACATTTTTTTTACCCACTGCAGAATGTGGGAAGTGGTACAGGGCAGGCATAGCTGGTGATGTTCTGTGTCATGAAAATGTTGGGTGTTGCTGGCTCTGAGGGGCTATGCATCCATTGGAAGTCAATAATCGCATCAGTGTGACCCAAAACAAACATGCTGGAGGTTTTCCAGTCATATTTTTTTATTTAATCTAATTTGGCATGTGGGGCGGTTCTTTTTTTCCACACATTTGAGTGATGACTTCAACTGCATCTGAGTTATTTCAGTAAAAAAAAGAAAAAAGCTGTCTCTGTCCAAATATTTATGCATCTAACTATATAAAAGACTTTAATTTGTCAACATAAGGCTGGAGGCATAGAATTGTGTAAAAATTCCTTCAGATGCTATAGTATCTCCAACACTCAATAATTTAGACGCCAGGTGCCCAACATGTGGCCGGGGGGCGCATGCGGCCCTTTGGGCTTTCTTTGGCGTCCACCCTCATTCCTCCACCTGTGGCCCCCAAAACCTAACTGTTAATACATAGGAACTCACCTGTCCACTGATCCCCCACTGACAGGTCCTTGTCCGGGATCTTCTTTGAGTGGGAAGAGGAGGAGAGGTGTTAAACTTATGTGATAGGCGTACGTAAAAGCCAAGATGGCACCTGAGCAAGTCCTTTGCCTGTCTTCCTCTTCTTTAGTGTTGGCAGGGGATCAGCAGACAGACGAATGCCTATGCACCCACTATTCCTCCAGTGAACAGGGGGTGATTGTATAATGATATCTATGAGGCACATAACCTTTGATCATGTTTATGACACAAAATGTACTTTACCATACTGCAGTGTTCCCTAATGCATGAAGCATCATTTAAAAAGTTTTTAAAAAGTTTTGTTATTTAAATATGAAAAATAATGTCATGTCTGCATTAAAAAATGCTTCTACAAATCAGTATAAATTAAAAATTTTATGTGCAGCCCTTTGCTGATGCTTAGTTGGCCACCACTGATTTAGAGAATGTCTTCCTACAGTATATGTTATATATGTATAGGAATTTTCTAAAATGGAGAGGCAAACGCAAAAATGGGAACTCTCCATCCAAAATGAAGCTAAGCATTTTCATAATAACTAGTAATGGCCGAACTCCGGCCAGGTCCGTTCGCGAACAGGCGGATCGGACTTTTAAAAAAGTTTGACGTCTGCCTGTTCGCGGGCAGATTCAAATTCCCCGCCTGTTGGTGGGAAATTTGAATCGGGAAAACCGGAAGTGACGTAAGGAAGAATAGTGAGCCAGTGTAAGAATAGTGAGCACCTTCTCGCCGGCAAATGGGGCGGGTCGAACACCCATACTGCTCGCCGGCTAGAAAGAGTGCGAACATCCATGTCCTGCGGACAGTTCGGCCATCACTAATAATAACTCACAATATGTTCAATAGTTAGTATTCCAAATTTTTCCTTTAGTGATTTGGTGTCTGAGGGAATCTTAATTTGACAATACTTGTCCTCAATTTCAAAGGGATTGCATTGACTGTTATGGCTACCCAAGAAGATTACACCTTTTAGTTGGAAAATACGCCTCTTTACTGTATGAATGACAGCGAAGAATGTATTTAACCACTCTGGCGTTCCTGATTGCCTCATCTCGTCCAGCAATGTTCTGTTAGTCTTGCACTGGATGAGATGGGGCACTTACTGTTCTGCTGTGGCTCCGATCTAACGAGGAGGCTGCTGCAGGAGGGCGTATCCCACATCGGGATATTTTAATATGAATCACACAAAAACTATTTTCTATGGAAAAAAACGGTTTTCAGTGTGATTCCCCAGATGTGCCCCTTTGAAGTTAAACCTCTCTCCCCTGGTGTGATGTAACCAGGTCCCTCACACCAGGGGAGAGAAGACGCCAAAGGGAATTGAATTGGATACAGTGATAACTGCATCCAATACAATAAAAAAAGAACACAAAAATCATTTCTAATTTTTATAAACAAAATATAGATACATACTGTTATGAAATCTATCATACAAAAGAAGAATTTTTTAGATTTTATCATTCAAATGATACCTTTTATAAATTTGTTTACATAATTGTGTGTTTCAAACATTATTATATTCAGGATGTCTACTAGACCCTTGTATGGACATATTTTGGTAAGTTACAGGCCTACAACATAAAATCCATTTAAGTCTATGATACGGTTTCTGTACAGAAATCTGGACCTCACAAGAGCACTCGGGAGGTTAAAGCTAATGCTTACTTTTTTTTAGAAAAAGTAAGGGGATTGAGGAAATGCATTCTCCAGTCTGCAGCAGGCTGATGGTCTCTTCTTGGCCTAGAAATATAGTCCTTGAACTAGAGGTTTACCATGACTTCTTTGTGGGGCCTATATGAAAAACTATACTTTCTGGATATTATGATGTCACAAAATTATTTATCTAGACTTGTACAGTTAAAGAAAGGGTTATTCCACTGAGAAAAGCATGTTAGTGTTCCTTGGATTGCTATTGGACATGTTTTTTAAAGTTCGATTATCCCTCATTATATAAGAGAGAGCCAAAGGCAGCTAGGTCTCCCATTATATATTTGTCGCTTCTCATTAGTATGGCAATCACAAGGAAACTTAATGGTCCATATCAGTTTTCCTCAGTCACCTCTTTGCTCCAGAGATTGTCCAGTAATGTCCTTGGCACGAGTCATCTCTCTGATTACAGAATACTTCACATAATTCACCTTACTTTTATAACTTATTCCACAAATCTTGATGTAAGCCACTTAAAGAGAGAGCTGGTATAGGAGGCGGAAGCGAAAATAAGGGCCCACCATGCTGATATGAATCTTTATATCTGGCTGCAGTCTAAAGGCAATTCTTGTGATAGCAAAGGTAAATGTTAGGGTCATGAAATTTTCATTTTTTTTTCTAGGATGTGTTCCAGTATGTATTACGGCCTTTCCTTATCATAAAAAACATACAGAATAGAAGGAAAGCGAGAATGAAAGATGGGTGAGTAAAAATAGAAAAAAAAACCGCATAAAAATCAAAAGCATGGAAAAAATTTAAAGAAACAGGAGATTGAGAATATAATGAAATCAAGATGCAATAAAATACAGACATAAAATGAAATTGTGTGAAACCCAGCACCACGCTGCAAGGGTTAAATGTTTGTTTTAGAGGGATGTAAATTGAACATTTCCTTACCTCATCTCTTATTCCCTCTGCTTCCAGCACTTTTTTTGGCACTGTGACGCTGTAGGTGTTACTCACAATCCAGGACTCCTGTCTCTACATTGTATAAAATGAGGTTCAATACATAGTCCACATACCAAGAAGCATCAGAGAGGCACTGTAGGGAACAGTGTAGTAGAAGAAGAGCATGTATGAGCAAGGGGATAATCTACTGCTGGTTACACCATCTGCTAAAAATACCTGTTGGTTAGGTTCTTTTTATATTAGACATTATCGATGAAGATTGCAGATCACCTCCAACATTGTTGAAAGAGAAAAGGCAAAGTGTTCTGTAGTCCTAACACACTTGCCCAGAAGGAACAACACAACTCCTCAATAATACATTGAATGAGTGCTTACCCTCTGTAGTGAAGTGGTTTTACACTTTATATGTATATTTCCTGTGTGTATATGTGTATTCTGTATGTAACCATTAAATACTGTGTTTCTGTGTATATACCTTTAAGAAAGTGTTACTTTTCTGTATAGCAGCTGCGTTGAGGTCATGGCTCTTTCCCTCTCTTTTGGTTTAATTTTCTGCCCGGTAACTCTGGGCAGAGGTTATATATATGCTATTCGAATTGTTTGGCAGGCTTCTTGTCAGCGCTCTGCTAGAAGCAGGATGCTCCTTTGCTTCTCTCCGGGTCTCCTGCTGCCATCCACATACCAGTGTCACAGGCTGACCATTCACTCATGGTGAATGACAGAGATCTCATTTGGACCAAGGCAGTCTCTTCCTTATCTTGCCTGAGTGGGTGAAACAGATTCCACGAAGGTGACTTGTATATACCTCTTTAGTAAAAAGTTAAGTCCTAACCAGCTGTATGGACATTCACTTACTGTGTGACAGCGTGTATGAGAGTGACCTGAACATAGGTATCCCAAAAATCCGAAAGCACCTGGTTGCTTCAGTGAGTTACCCTGGGCAATACTTCACCTCTAGGACAGGCAGTGCTTTACTGGCAGGATCACCAGGAAATTAAAGGACTGGTAGACATATTTACATTACATTTTGTTCTTAGATTTAGATGCACCTTAGTGTAACCTAAGCATAAGGCATGGATGGTAGAGCACACTTTGCAGCATTCGGGTTCATGTGTTCAGTCGAGGCAAAATTCATGTATGAGAATAAGTGATTTGGTAATGCACTCAAACCCTGAGTAATATCTTGTGTCAGCTTTCTGACCTTGGTTGAGCGTGCCACTGTGAAATGCCCTTGAGTATTTAAAGTGGAAGAACAAATGTAGTAGATTGAATTGAGATAATGCGTTGTGTCTCTGGAGACAGCTAGGACTGCTCCAGTTATGGCTCGTGGGCTATAAGAAGTGGAAAACCATCAGTAGAATTGTACAGCTGAGCAACACATGTATTGTATATGTTTGTATTTTCAGGGCTTTTTGTTTTCTGACATGCAAAAAAAAATGAAATACACAGATCAGTTAAGGGGTTCAAAGGAAGGATTTTGCAAAAAAATTGAGTGAGTGAGTGTAAAAAAGTGCAAAATGAATTTATGAGCAGAATGGAGGATCTCAGCTACATAAAAAGACCTGCCCCCCTGAGAAGATTATGGAAGAATATAACTTCTCCATAAAAATCTAGAGATATCTTTTCCATCATATTATGGAGAAGAATAATTTCTCTATAAAAGATGTTTAGATGTCTTCTCCATGACATTATGGAGGACAATAGTTTCTACAGATATATGGAAATATCTTTTCTATGAGATCATGGAGGAATATAATTTCTCCATAGAAGATACAGAGATATCTTTTCAATAAAAAGTTTATGGGGGAGTATAATTTCTTGATCTCCATGAGATTATGTAGGAGAATAATTTCTCAATAGAAGATATAGAGATATCTATTTCATGAGTTAATGGACGAGTATAATTTCTCCATAGAAGACATAGACATATCTTCTCCATGAGAAGGTTATGAAGGAGTATAATTTATCTTTAGAAGATTTAGAGATATTTTTTCCATGAGAAGATTATTTAGGAGTATAATTTCTCCATAGAAGATATAGAGATGTCTTCTTCATGGGAAAGTTAAGAAGGAGAACATTTTCTCAATAGAAGTTAATTTAGGAGTAAATGTTTTTCCTTAGAAGATCTATACAGATACCTTTTTCAGGAGAAGATTATTTAGGAGTATATTTTCTTCACAGAAGATAAGGATGTCTTTTTGTATGAGAAGATCATGGAGAAATAGAATAGCATTTTAATAATACATAAATATCATTACAAACATAGGAACAAGTTGTTTTTGCTTTAGCTAATTCAGGATGACAAGGTGACACTCTTCACCTAGAGCCCTAATGGCAAGCAAGAGGGCACACAGAGCCCTCTCTGCTGGCATGCATAGCCGGAAGCAGAGACACAGACTGTGTATCAGCAGGTATGCAGGCTCTGTCTCTAATTGGTGGGGACGGGAGGGGGTGAGGCGATTTTTTAAAGCTCAATATCATATTCTGGCTTGTGAAAAGTAAACAGACAGCAGTGCCATCTTGTGGCCATACTGATAATTTACCAAGAAATTCAAGGTATTGGCCTACTTTTTTATTGACTTGTTGACTGTTAATGTTATAGAGAACTTTAAGAAAAGTTGATTATTGATGGACACTCCAACTTCAACAGCATCATAAAAAGTACAGCCAAGGTCTCGAAACTGGCCGTTAATAAAGATACAGCAATGACGCTACTAAGGCCATGAGGACTAGTGTTGAGCTCGAATATTCACAAATTTTGTGAATATGGCGGCGGATTTTGAATATCATCGATATTCTGCATTGGGATGCTTATGGCCATGGATTGCGAAAATATATAAATAGCACATGTGGCCATTCATTTTGAAGGTAATTGCGAGGTGATTATAATTGAGAATAAATTTTCGAATAAAAAATTTGTAGAATTATTTGCGGAATACTGTATCATGAATTCAAATATTGCCTATGCCATCACTAATGAGGACACCGCAATTTCCTCTCAAGTCCTGTTGGGGTTCTAAGCTCTTTGCTTTCTCCTCATTCCTGCATCTGGGACAAAAAATTTGTGCCAGTAATGTAGACAATAGCGGTAACCGTGTCCGCTACTGCCAAAAAAGCTGCATAACCCATTGTTTAAACTATAACCTCAGTATTCCGGTTAAATTGTCGTAAAAAAAGGTGTGTTTCTGTTTGGGCACTACCTCAAAAAGGTTCGCCATCGCTGACCTAGAGGAACCTCTCAAGAAGCAAGGCTTCTTTTACTGTATTTGTTGTAAGCATGAGGAGTTGACTTCCAAAGTTATAGACAACTTTTAAAAAAATATGATGTACTTGTTTCTAAATGCTGTGATATAAGTGGGACCTATGAAAGTGGTCACCACACAGAACACAGACTACATAAGACAAGTCAGTTTATTTGGACAAAATTAAAACAGAGTTTCTCTCTATTCATCAGAAATAAAAGTAACATCAAAGCTTAAAATAACACAATCATGTTTTGTACAGTCCAGCTTTGGACAAGTTCCCAGATTGGGATCAA
Source organism: Ptychadena robeensis (assembly GCA_036250615.1). NCBI lineage: Eukaryota > Metazoa > Chordata > Amphibia > Anura > Ptychadenidae > Ptychadena > Ptychadena robeensis. The sequence goes on from CM070038.1 coordinate 46,983,059, forward strand.
CTCCACAGGTTCAAGAAATTCTGCTTCGTGAGCCCAGAACATAAACTGTATATAACAGAACAAAAACGGCACAATATGCTTTCACACACTAGATATTTGCCTCAGATGTTTACAATGAATCTAAAGTGTCGGGATTGGTCACCTAGAGATATGGCGGGACCAACCTTTACTCTAGGACAAAAATCTAGGACAGATCGACCAGTATTTTTCATATTTATTGAAGATATAAAAAGAAATATTTAGTATATTAAAATAGATTGATAAGGAAAGTTTACTGTTAGGAATTATCTGAATATTAAAGTAAATGAATATCCTTGATCCTAGTAAGCAAAGCACAGAGTTACGTTAAAGAGGTTTAGACCTCAAAATAATGTACATGGTTTGGTTTTCTAGTGAGACTTCCTGTCTCTGTCCCCTGAATATTTTCTAGGTACAATGCAGAAACTAAGGGGTTATCGCCCCTGCTTTCCTACTTCTGCTCCATCTGTCTCCCCATCACCTTCCCAGAACAGTAACTGTTACACTTAACTCATTTACAAATGACACTGCTTACTTTGCAAAGGCAACATGAACACATAGAACATGTGAACAATATGACACTTCAAGGAACACAAAAAAAAAACGTACTGATTTAAAAAAGGCCGATATGTTCACACGTCAAACCATTAACACACCCAATCCTAAAACACAGAGATATTTAGAGTAAAGGCAGCTGGGTTACTGTTATACCTATACCATACATTTTACAAATAGAAAATATTACAAAAGCAAACACACCATTAGCGTAAATTCACATATCAGTGTAAAAGCAGCTCAGCTGACAGACTGAAAGTGCATCCCCGAGGCATGTGCCATCTGCAGCAATTGTATACATTGTAAGGGTTGTTAGAAGTCAGTTGTCAATCACTGACAACCACCACCATGTTATGCCTTTGGGCAAGTGCCTGGAAAAAGCCACACATTGCGTCATTGTGTTCATGGGCAGTATGGTGATGAATGGCAGTTCCCAACCTAATGTATAGTTATTAGTGTTGATCACAAATATTTGAATCGCTAATTTTTATTTCAAATGTTGGCACTTAGAGAATTCGCGAAGATCTTAAATATATTGCTATATCTTTATAATTGCGAATATTCTAGATAAATCAGTGCGGTGTTGATTGCAAAAATATGGCAAATATCCACATTCTATCCCAGATAGAATACATAGTGATTGGAAGGTTAAGAAAGGTCCTCATATTACATGGTTTTGGATTGAAGAAAATTTGCTTGTGCAGAAATTGTATGGTAAGATTATAAGGTGTATGGGGGGCTTTAAGCTGGCCATACATGGGTTTATTTAGTGGTCTATTCCCGAGTGATTGAATGGTGTGTGCGTTTGATGATCGAACGCTGCCCACCTGGAGCGATCAATCCTGCTTCAAGAAAATGACGATCAAACAGGGATCTGACATGTTGGTAAATCCCTACTCCATCGCTATTACTTTGGAAAGGGGCCAAGGTTGCCAAATGAGCTTTACAGTAATGGCAAGTCAGTCTTGCACTGGCAGGCTGCAACATCGGATTAGGAATACCTGACAACAGACAGTGACCTGTAGAAGAAGTCATCCCAAGCTACTGAGCTGTCCAAACTGTAGACTGAGGAACTAGCAAGTATTGCGGACTGCCTGGGGGAGTCCCCCATTCTCCGTGTCAGACCAACAGCCCCTTGGCGAAAGGGCACCCAGTACCATCACACATCAGACACCATTTGGTATTTATACCATTTTCCGTTTTTGTTAACTATTGGGAGTGTTAATACATAAATAGTTATTGACAACAAAAATTGAATCAGCATATATCCTCATGTTCCTTTTCTCTCCATAGAATATATAAGTGTTTTTTGATCTCCTGAAGAAGCGATTTAATGTCGCGAAACGCGTTGAGAGCTTTATTTACAATCAACCTGTATATATCTTCTGTTTATTATGTACAAGACTGTATACCTTTGTGTTTTGTGCATATATTCTGATGTGACTTTGTTTTGACTGAATATATACTAATTTAAAACAAACCTTCCCTGTACACTTTGTATTTTTTATTGTACTTACTCCATAAAGCTCTTTGGAAACTAAAACAAACCTTCCTGATTTGCTTACTAATTTACTCCTACATCTACTGAATATACAGTCCTGTTGTGGTTGTCCTGTAGTGGTTTGGACCACTCAAGACAGTGGGGTGCCACGTTATAGCAATTGAATTTTCATATTTTGGGATACGGTAGTGTGTACATACATACTTTTAGGGTGGTGTAATTATTGTTCATTAACTAGCAAGTATTGCTCTACAACTCCTAGGAGTATCTGCCCACCAACATCCTACATAAGAAAACACCCGACATTGTCATTTTAGATGTGAGGCAGAATTGACTGATAGGAGGTGATGGGCAACCCATTTGTTTAGAATCTGGCACTGCAATCCAGAAAAACATATCTATGACATTTTTCAATGTAATGCCCATCAAGTTCCAGATGGTTGAGGCTGTGTAGGGATGTTCAAAAAATTCAAATTTTTACGTTGAAATTTTAAGTTTTTCGCCAGAATTTCACATAGTCAAATTTCACTGGGGTCATCTAAACTTTTCGTAGAAAATAGTTATAATGTTGATCACGGAAATTGGCATTTTTATTGCAAATTTTATATAATATGATTGAAAAATTGGCATGAGAACTTGAAAATTCGCAATTGAAACAAATTTCGATCTTGGAGACTGAAATTTAAGTAGAATCACCATACATTTAAACCATCTCTAAGGCTGTATGTTGCAGGGCACCACAACATTAGGATGAGTGGGCTACTAACTTTAGGAAATCATTCTTCGTAAGGGGAACCATAATGTACCTCCCTTAGGTCTGAGTATTTCATTTATAATCATTTATACAATGGGTAGTTTTTGAATTAAGTTTACTATAGAATGTCATTGGTAACCTTCTTCACAAATTGTTAATTGCCTGGCTGTCATAAATTGTTAATTGCCTTGCTGCTTCTAATCACAAATCTTTGGGTCACTAACCAAGAACAAGCCTGTAGCAAGAAAATAAAGAGCAAAGTCAAAATTTACATGAACTTACCTGGTCTATGGTTGTAACTTAGAGAGATTTAGAGCCTTTATCATAACAAGTTTCTCCACTGGATGGATTCCCCCCTTACCCCTTGCTGCAGAAGCAGTTGCCACCAAATGAGAAATGACTTTCCCACTATAGGACACCATTCCTCATTACAGTTTTAGTTCTTCGCAAGAAGGAATGGTGAAATCTTCTAATGTGCCAAATACCGTAAATGGAAACTAAGGAGCTCTCCCCTAACTTGCTCTTTTATTGAAATAGAAGGAAATCTAAGAAATAGAAGGGGAAAGTCATTAACCTTAAGATACCTATACTCACTAGAGATGGTGAAATTTTTCGACTTGCTAACTTTGTGAGCTGATGGCAAAGCCCCTGAACATGGTATCCTCATTCAAATAGCAGGAGCTGTAGAGAAGGGTCTGTCAAATATAACATAAAAAAACCTTAAGGGCTTATGTCCACTGCTGATTTTCCCCTGCTGCGGAGTGAACAATGTGCACTCTGCGTATTCTGAGTGGCACACCCGCAGTGCTGTTTTGAAGACATATCTGCAAATCAGCATTTCGGAATGCCACCGGAGAAACATCCATTGAAGATCAATGGAGGTGTCTCCAAGATGTGGAAAAACAGGGCCCTTCCGTGTCCTTTCCCTCCTGTATCAATGCCGGCAAGCAGTGGGGAATGCAAGCCTTGATGTACATCCAGCGCAGGGAATCTGCAGTGGACACATGGCCTGTCTGTAATCAGTAAATCTGGATTATCCTACATCAGTGCACCCCATCCACATCAAGCTGCAGCAGAGACAGCTCCTTTTCTGTCAGGTGCAGAGAGTCTGGAGAAGGGAAACGTTAATGATGCCCCCTTCACAAGCATCTACTGCCATGTAATGACCATTTTCCAGGACAACAAATGGCAACTACCAAGACTTATGGGAACTACAATTAAAGCCCCCCTAATACAGGCCGATACCCACACAATGGATGACCCCTGACCCTCGGTCCACATCCAAGGCAATGAAGATCAATCAAGGTTTACCATAATGTTGGTTCCCTGCTCAAACTGTCTTCGAGTAGGATTGATCCTGTTCAAAGAAAGGATGGGAGCAATCGGCGACCCGTGCGATTAATGGCCGCGAACATGCATCTTGTGACCTCTTTGATCGAGTGGATCATCGTTAGTATGGGTATCAACACATATATGGGGCGCTTAAGTATCATTTCTTTAGGATTGTTCTGACTCGTCAACGTTTGATTTGGTATGGGTTTTTTTCAGGTCCGCTCACTTAAGACTAGAGATGGTCGAATTTTTTGACTTGCTAACTTTGTGAGCTGATTGCAAAGGCTCTGAATGGTATCACCACCAAATGGAGATTTAGAGAAGGGTTGTGGGAACATTTGAAAAAAAGTTTTGCTCTAGCACATGGAGTTTTTGCATTAATTCAAAAACAAAGTTGAAATTCCTATTTTCGAAATTTTCACTTGAACTTCATTTGTGCAAAAACTATTTGTGTTAGAGACATACTTTCTTTTTTTGTGGTATACCCCCAGCCTTTCTGTACATCACCAGCAAGTTTGGTGTTGATACTATGTTCAGGGGCTTTGCAATTAACTCGAAATCTTCGAAATTGTCAAATTTTTTTAACAAAATTCGACCATCTCTACTTAAGACATGAAAAAAACAAGTTTCAGGGGTTATTATTATTATTATTATTAACATTTATTTATATAGCGCCAGCATATTACGCGTACATACTTACAGAGTGGAGATACAACCACACAATAACACACAGGTACAGTAATGACACAGGAGATAGAGGACCCTGCCCTGACGGGCTTACATTCTAATAGGTTGGGGGACAAGGTAATACAAAGGTGGGGGGGGATGGGAACTGGCATGGTGGTGATGTTATAAGATGTTAGGAATGCTGAAGAGGTGGGTTGTTAGAGCTTTTGAAGGGGGCAAGGTATGAGCAAGTCCTATGGGGCTAGGGAGGGGAAGTTCCATAGAGTTAGGCTGCGGCCCTAAGAAGATCTGGACCGTGCAGTGATGAGGTGATGAGTGGGGGATGTCATTAGTACGTCACTGGAGGAGCGGAGGGGGCGTTTTTGGGGTGTATTTGTGTACCAGGTTGGAGATGTACGGAGGACAGGAGGTACGGAGGACAGGAGGGTTTACATTTCCCTCCTTCATCAGGGCCTAAAGTTTCTGGTGGGAAACTGAATGACCTTAAAGGTGAATGCATAACAGTATTAAGAGAATACTAAACTCTATGATTAAATGAACTATTGATGGATATCTCAACATTTGATTTGACAATTGTTTTTCCCTGTGTTCCCTTTGGGTATCACCCAAAAAAAGCCACAAGAAGCATTTTTTTTGTCCACTATCTGACAATCGGAGCCCTATGAAACTAGAGAAGGGGCAGGCAAATTTTATGACTCTTGCGCCATAATGTTTTTTTTTTTATTTGACAGAAGGGGTGGAGCAAGAGCCTGTAAGGACCGTTGCGCATAGGTGCCCTTAGTTCTCGTTGAAAAGACAGAAAATTAAAAAAAAATTATTTATAAAACAAAATTTATAAATAGAAGCTTTTAATAGTAAACATAAACATTTTGGTTGCTAGATCAAACAACATGTAGATCCAGCAACATTTGTTTCTTGCATCAGTAACATATTGAACATTCTAACCCCTTTATCACAAAAAAAGTGAGTTAGGATTTAATATAAGAAAAAAAATCTGAACCTTTTTTCATTGCCCTGGGTATTGTAGCACACCTCTCTTCTTCCATATTGAGTTTAATCTATGTACGATATAGTCATTAATAAGGTGAGGAGAAGAGCAGGCAGTCCTCAGTTCCAGGAAGAAGACATGGAGATGTAAGACCTGTCTTGACAGTAAAAATATTACTTTTTTCCTGAGCAATGTCTCTGCAGAGAATTTCTCCGCCACCGAGGTTGCGCTCTGGACCCCTGAGGATATAATAAGCTATTCAATCCCATCAAAAATCTCTTAATACAATTAATTCCTCAATTAACAGTAAAATAAAGTGAATTTCCGAGTTTAATGGCGGTCCCTGCATGTAATAAATCTAGCGGTGACAGTGATTCTTGCTCCGGAGACAAATGACGGGGGTTCAGCGGAGATGGATCGAGTTGTGATGAAGAGAGACAGGGAAGAGAAGCACGAGAGAGCCCATGTGTGCTGGGTAGAGACCAGCTTTTCTATAGTTTCTAACTTACGGCAAACATCTTTGCTGCTGTGCCCCTATATGTGCCCATATATGTCTTGATAAGACAGTGGAGAAGCAAATGATTGATGAGCCCTCTGTTTATTTACAGAACCTATTGGCTGCTTGTGCTGCTTCTTCCTTCCCCTTTTTATGCTCAGCTGTACAGCTTTGCCTTTCATAAAAAACGTATTAATCACAAAAGTTTTTTCAACTTTTTGTACTTTATTGGCGTCCAGCCAATAACAATTCATAACTGTTTAGTCTTAAATATAACGGGGTTCAGTCTTGAAGCTTCACATCGCAGCGGCAGCAAGTGAGGATGATATAAAAGTCCGGTACCCAATCCTCTGACACAACAGCAGAGGCAACCATGGGGACCTCCGATGTTTCACCCAGCTCCACCTGTCTCCCGCTCCTGGGCTCTCTCAAGGCCTTCCACTCCGGTGGGAGGAATCCACCCCACTTTTCTCTTGCTCACCCACGCCTGTGACCAAAAGGCAATTGGCACAGTCAGGGCCGTCGTCAGGGGGGGATAGGGGTGATGTCAGTCTGGGCTGATCGGCTGCTGCACTGATCAGGCAGCACGCTGGGGGGTGCTTTGGAGTTGTGATATTTCACAACCCCCCCGGTCAACAAATCCAGCCATGGGGCCCGGACATTTTTGCTGTAACGGTCCTCATGATTTCTGACGGCAGCCCTGGGCACAGTATTCTAGTCCATACACGGGTTGTTTTGCTCTAGAGCCACCCGTATGCTCCTTCTGGCAGAATTCCAATCATGGGGAGACTGGAGACAGGCTCCGGCGCTTCCTTGCTCTTCTCTACCCAGATTAACGAGCCCTGCATTTCCAGCCGCAAGGGCTTTTATGGCCTCTATGCTGGGTCCCCCTCTTGTGTCAGGACAAACTGCAATCTCTGAACCAGACTCTTCCCCTTCACTGATGGGCACCACTTCTCCTGTAGTGACCTAGCCTAATCCAATTATCATTAACTAAGCTGGGTACTAGCAGGTAGAGATGGGCGAACACCAGCCCGGAGTGTCCGCGAACAGGGCGGGTCGAACTTTTAAAGATGTCCGCCGTCCGCCCTGTTCGCGGACACATTCAAATTCCCCGCCTCTAGGCGGGGAATTTGAATCGGAAAAACCGGATGTGACGTCAGTGACGTCACATCCGGTCCATGGAACGCATCCTGGAACGCATCGTTCCTGGTTGCGGGAGCCGGATGTGACGTCACTGACGTCACTTCCTACTCTGAGCCGGAATCTTCACTACAAGACCGGCTTCATGCCCGGTCTTGTAGTGAAGACATTCTTCCTCCGGCACGATCTCGCAGGTTCTGATCCTGCCGGAGGAAGAATTTAGATCTTCTTCTGGCCGGCGAACAGGACGGGTCGAACACCCGTACTGTCCGCCGGCGAGGCGAACGGCGAACATGCCGAGTTCGCGGCCGAACTGTTCTCCGGCGAACAGTTCGGTCCATCCCTACTAGCAGGAGCTTGGTAAACAAAGAACAAACCTAAGTAATGAGAGTCTTTACCTGTTACCTGTTGACTCTACATGGTTATGTGCAGTTTATAACCTGAATTCCTGCCTCCATATCAGGACAACATTTTAATATAAAACTGAAGACACTAAATTCATAGACAGCCCCCCCCCCCACCTATTGTATACTCTATTCCTCAACCTATTAGACTTTAAGCCCATCAGGGCAGGGTCCTCTACTCCTCCTGTGTCATAACCTGTACCTGTGTGTTATCTTGTGTTGTATCTCCACTCTAATGTATTGTACAGCGCTGCGTAATCTGTTGGCGCTATATAAATAAATGATAATAATAATAATATTAACACCTAACCTAAACCGCTGAGTATAAACATTGGCCATTTTTTAATTTTCATTTAGAAAATATTATTTAAGGAAGGAAGGAAGGAAGGAAGGAAGGAAGGAAGTGAAGCGAGGGAGGGAGGGAGGGAGGGAGGGAGGGAGGGAGGGAGGGAGGGAGGGAAGGAGGGAGTAAGAGAGAAAAAAGGAGGAAGGAAGAGAAAAGGGAATGGAAGGTAAAGAAAAGGAAGGGAAAGAGAAGAAAAATTAAAGAAGACAAAAGGGTAGGAAGAAAGGTTTAAAGAAAGGAAAGAAGGAGAGAGGAAGGAGCTGGGGATGGGGGGAGATGGGGGAACAATAAAAGGAAAAAAAAGAAAAAGAAAAGAATATAGAAAGGGAATAAAAGAAAAAGAGAAGAGGGAAGAGAAAGAAAAAAGTAAAGGAGGGATGTGAAGGAAATGAAATGAGGAAGGGATGAAAGAAGGCAGGGAAAACAAATGAAAGTAAAGCAGGAAAGGAGGAAGGAAGGTCTGAGGATAATGATGGTGTCTTATAAACGTATGTAAGATAACTGTCACGCCGCTAGCGTGCGTCGCCCCAGCCTCTGACCCGCATGGCTTTGCCTTTTCTACCATCTTCTTCTACATTTAGGTTGTGAAGGAGAACAAGTTTGATTTGATTTTCATTGCAGATTTAAAGGTCATTACATGAGCTCTACAGACAGTGAAATGTGTACATTAGTGATATCTTACTGCTAAGTGCAGAATTGCTGTATTCTCTGTCTGATTTCTTCTGGCTTATGAAAGTTCCCAGACACAGGCTTAAAAGGCTTAAAAACATCCAAAATAAATCTCATCACTGTTTTTTTATGCTCAGAATCAAAAATGAAAATGTCTAGGCCTCATTTTGTAGGGAAAATTTTTGTACGCTCATCATTTTTTCGTAGTTACATGTCACAACCTCAAGACATTGAGCATTTGCACTGTACTGGGTCCTTTATTTTGGAAACTGGATTATTGATTTAATTTTTTTTAGAAAAGGACATTTTCATTAACACACAGTAGAAGCATACACGTTCCGTTTTTTTTGTCTGACCGATTTTTCACCCGATCAGGTAACCAGATTTTCACTTAAAATGTTATTGTCGGTCGGCTGGCACGAAAAATCGGAATTCGAATTATCACCGATTGATCGGCCCGATACTATTTTATTAACAGCAGATCGACCAAAATTTACGGACAGGTCTAAAGAGGTCGGCTGGTTTTGAGGCATAATTTTGAGACATAATTCCGCATCCGATTATTCTTCCGATCAATCATCCCGACCGACCACGCTGGTCGATCGGGCAAAATTCGTTTGACAAATCGGAATGTGTTTGGGAGTTTATCGGATTCATGGATATAGACAAAATTATGTAACATTTATTTCTACTGTATTTTATAAAACTATACTTCAGGCATATTATTTAAGAAATCCTATTTTCAGTTTAAGAAAAAACAATTCACCTCTTTTGGCACTGCCCCTGCAGTGATACTTTTTTGCCACTAGATGTCATTGGTTTTACATGATGCAATTTCATTTGAAATAGGTGAACCTATGCCACATGTTCCAAGAAGTAGGGCATTCACAAGTTTTCTCTTTGTCTGTCTACTTGGTGGGGACGGGAAATTATGTTTTCAGTTGGACTCTGCTAGTGAAATGTAAACAGGTGGCAGCGCCATCATGTGGACATTCTGGTAAATTTTTCTAGAGATGGTGGAATTTCATTTTAACCTGTACCTGTACCCTTTTGTTCCACAAATCTGGATCTCTGTGGACTGCCAGGGTGGTGACATGTTTCATATCACTTTTGGCACAGAAAACTGGACTGAATTGGACTTCCTTTTGAGAAGCATGCAAGCCAGTTAATGTGTTACATTTATTTTATAATGACAATTTGCTCTTTTGTAACCCTCATTCTGTGTGCCTTGGCTGCTGCAGTGTAGACCATAACCACTTTCTGTTTTGCACCTAAACTTACCAGGAAATTTGAGGCATTAGCCTACTTTTTTATTGTCTTGTTGACTGTTAATGTTATACAATTGTTAGACATTTGTGTTCCTTAATTGTGTGACCTATGATGGCATCACTACTAGTTTACTCACTGCAATTTTACTGACTCCTCTAGAAAATTTTAAGTCATTAATCCCCAATAGTCAGAAGCATGAAAAGTACTGGCACAGTGTTGAAACTGGGCATTAATGAAGATACAGCAGCAATGCTAGTGCAAGTTTATCTCCAGACTGTGGCTGTACATGTGGAGGGCAAATGCTCACGCCACCACAGTGCTGCATCCATACGTACAATGACTGTTGCCATGGTGACATGCGTGCATGAGGACGCAGAGATGCAGCTGTACTACAGTCCTGGGGGGAGGGGGTTGCACAGTGATGCATCAGTACATACAACGCCTGTTGCCATGGTGACGTGCATGCATGAGGATGCAGAGATGCAGTTGTACTACTGTCCGAGGGCGATTACGCGAACATATGGCGAGTTCGACCCGCCCCCTATCTTTTTACATTGGTGAAACTTTGACCCTGTGAGTCTCAGTCAGCAGGCATAATCCAGCCAATCAGCACCCACCACCTCACGGACCATCCCACACTCTATAGCTTAGCAAGGAGAAAACGCCATTACACATGTTGCTGGAGACGGAGACAGTTAGGACAGAGAGCTAGTGTTGCTGCATAGAGAACCATTAGCTAGGCAGTGTTCAGTGTCATCTGCAGTCTACTGTTCTACAGTGCTGTTACTTTGCTGTGAGTCCTGAAAAGACCCCAAAAGCCCTTTTTAGGGCTATTTTTGTTGCTATCCTGTTGCCTGCTGTCTGCCATGCTACTACCAGTGATTTTTAAAGCCACATATCACACAGTGCCTACTGCCAGCGCTCATAT
>CM070038.1:46994248-47021364 GCA_036250615.1 Ptychadena robeensis
GGAAGTTCGCGTTCGCCGTTCGCGAACCCGAAAATTCGGGTTCGCGACATCACTATTAATACAGTGTGTTACCACCAATGCGGCAGTACTGCACCCTAAACTGTGTGGAATCCGTAGCTTGGGCGTCACTCAGACGCGCCTATGTTGCGCAATGGATTCATACTCTCACACTATGGTGCAGGAAATCCATGAGACAAAACTAGGTCCCCCACAGCAATAGTTTTTTTGTTTTTGCAGGTACAGTAATAGTAATAGTACAGGAGTGCAGGAAAGCACTGCTAGAAAGGAAAACAATTCAATAAAGCAGAAAAAAATCAGCAAAAAGAGCACCACTTATGTGTTAGAAGAAAATAAAAATAATAAACGTGTGCTTTAAATAGCCAATAACTGGTAATGTATGAAGCGCCATGCTCTCCCTGTCTCTGTGCCGCGCTGTAACCTGCGGGAGTATCAGACTGCTGCCGCCTGTCCCTTACTGTGTCATCTGTCTAATTATTATTTAAATGATATATTCTAGAATTACTATAATCTTGTTATCTAATCACATTAATTACTCCCCAATTAGTGAGGCTGATATTCGCAAGGCTACTTACACTGCGGCACTAGCACCCGCGTGGGTGTGCGAGGATGGCATGTCATGGAGAGGGACAGTTGTGTGGGTGACCAAGGTGCAGCCATTGCAAACAACAGATGTGCAATCAGAGAGAGTTAGCTATGTGTGATGTAAACACATTTTATCTTCACAGCTGGGCCCGCTTTACACCTGGCTAGTATATATACTGTATATACATGCATACCCAAAGAGGGCGAAGCAACACAATCAGCCAGAAATTTGTGTTGCAGTACACATGTGCTAAAAAGGGAACATGCTAGAACAAGGGAACAGAAGACAGCACAGTGAGAGATGAGTCTTGGCTGCTTCTTCCTTCACTGTCCAGTCACAAGTCACAGGGTGGAGGTGGGGCAAAACCTTTCTGCAGAACTACACTACTGCCAAAACATGACAAAATCACCTGCCATGTGCATGTGTCCCATCACAGCATAATTTTTAGAACATGGTTCCCTGCGTTTTGTATACCCCAGCACAACGGATTTGCACGTACATGTACACAAATACTGAAAATGAATGGGGGGGGATGTGCCAAACTTTTAGCCTTAATGTACAACAAAATGACTTGGTGTGGTAATGCAGGGAATGAAAAATGATAGAAGCTTGTATTCAATTAGAATATGGCTACACCCAAGCAGGGCTGCCGGTACAGAAGCCCAGACCATCGAGGAGGGGCCCTGCAACGTCAGCATGGCATCTGGGTTCCTCTTCCTACCCACTGCCTCTACGTAGTGTGCAGCCACTAAACTGCTGTCAGGATGTGCTGTTAAAAAAAAATAACATAAAGAGTACAGTTACACATGCGTTACCAAAACGATTCATTTATGCCTTCCAGGCGTCCTCTTGTGGCAGAAAGCATTAATGTCACTTTAAAGCATATGCGTCTGTACAGAAAATACCAATGCCTAAGCTTTACATAACTGTCGTAATATCTCAATTTAAGTCAATGGGGTCATGTAACGACCAGCCGACCCTCTGAATACGACTGGTACCATCTACATAGAGGGCCAACTCCAATGAAAATTATGAAATGTAGTTAAATGGTGCTTCTAGGAGTCAATTAGTCTCTGTTGCCATTTAAAGTGTTGTCAGTCTAACTCTGGATCCCTGCTTACAGTAGTCTTTGGCGAATAGAAGGATGACAGATCAGTGTTCTGCTATTGGTTTAGTGTCCAATGAACAGCCTTGACCAAGCCTTGTTGCTTTAACTACAGTGGAGGTCAGACTTTGAATTTGACTTGTTTGATGGTCCTTCCTGTACCAGATCCCCAAAAAAACGCATGGACTGTGTGACATGAATTGTAAATGGCCACAACAGCCCTTTCATGAACAACTTATAAACATATAAAAACATTTAGTTGACATTGATGTGTTTTTCCAAACCATAGTTAAGTTTGGTCTACCTCTTAACTTTCTTGTAATCCTACTATTAAACCTCACACTGCCTTTTGTAAATGTAACCCCTTATACACCTTTTCTTCACTAGTATCCTGTGCACTTTGAAATACCATCAGTGAGATCCCATCACCAGAATCTGCTATAAGTAAGAAACAATTGGAATTGGAATATAGTCATTATTTCTCTTACACAGTCTTTTGATTCTGCAAGCAATTTCATTTGAAATGTTGTTATAAAATGGGTAAATTTTATAATATTATCTGGAAGCGATGTGCCTACAACTCTCTATCCCACTTGATTGTCTTGACATGCGGGGTTCTCTCTGGGTAGGCATTTATTTCAACCTACCTTCTGCCACTTTCTCAGATTGAATTGCCAACCTTCCAGTACAGTGTGTTTTATTGCTCGTCCTACTAACTGACATGATGATTATTATTCCTATTTAACCAGTTGTTATGCCTTTTATCCAGCGGTAGATCCCCCAGGGTCTCCCCTCCCTTCTGATCTCTATAGCGTTCTATTAATAGTATGTACATCACACGCTCATTTTTCATGCAGATGGGCGATATAGCAGATTTGCACACATGACTACACTTAGCTCTGTGCCGGCACATGGATAATGAAGTGTTAAATGTCACAATGATGAACCCTTATCACCAGGCTAATCTGTATTCCTAAATTACGGGAGCGTAAGATCACATTTAGGTGCTACAAGGGAGATTTTACAAAACAAAACAGTTCTTAAAGGTCACCGCCACGTAGAAATGGAGGAGGTGGGCCTAGTCGTGCTCATCTAATCGTCGTTTGACTCTACAATTGCTGTGAATTGCATCAATAGATCTCATTTTGATCTTTTCTCTGCGTCCTTCATTCTTGAGATATGGGCGAGGTGTGAGTCCCATTAGAGAACATTAAGTCCTATTCACTTGGGTGACTGTTAATGGGCTATAAGGATTGTCACTGAATTATAGATATGGAAAAATGTCCCTTAGTATTAAATGTGAACTGCAGGTAATCAGCTAAACATACAGTTTAATATGAGTTGTATATGTGATGTGACCTGTTTTAGCTGTGTTATATAGATGTTATAGGCAGACCAGCAGGACAGGATGGTCATAGGGCCTACAGGACTATGGGAGGAGAAGCCCCCAAGCATTAAAGGGGTTAAAGATTGCAGGGAGGGGGGGGGGAGAAAAATGTGGGTTTACAGGATTGGAAGGCAAAGTCAGGTGACTTGAGGATCCACAGAGGAAGTCCTTGCTGGGGGCTCCTGAGATTTCTTTCTGGAAGGTGGTCTAAGAAGAATGTTGTCCAACCTTATTTAAAATTGTTAAACTTTTCCATTGCATTGGTGACAGCCAAAAGGGTAGTTAGAGGTCTCTTCAGAGCAAATTTATGGTGACAAGGTGAGGTGCCCATCTGGTGGCATGGTGCTTCCCCAATGTGGTGTGTGCCCATTTGTCATTGTAATTTTTAAAGTATTTTCATTCGATGTCGGCGATGAACGAACAAAAAATCTAATGTTACATTCGATAAATAAATGAGCGATGTTCGACAACGACATCGAACAGAAAATCAAATTGGCAGTTGATTGAAGAAAAAATCTACACGTGTAAACCAACCTTCAGGGTTGGAATTACAGAGAAGGTAAGTGCTATTATTCCAGGGAGAGTTAGTATTCAGGTAAGTGTTTAAATTACAGGAAGGGATAGCTGTTAGGAATTATTGTTAATAAAGGGATAGCTGAGAAAATTACATTAAGAGATATAGGGAAAAATAGTTTTAGGGTTACAAGAGGGATTAGTGTTGGAGGGGTTACAGGGGTTAATGTAAGGATTCCAGGAAAGATAAAGATAAGGGAAGAAGTTATATCTTTTAAGGGCCTTGCTGTGTTGTCCTTAGCTTTTGTACTTTTGAAATGTGTAATTCTGGTTTTAGGGGCTCCCTTGAGGTCGCGTAACCGCGGGGTCTCAATGCAAAGCATCGGCTAAGTTGTCTCTCCAGCTCCTCCATTATCTGACAGCAGCATGATGACGTCATCACTCTGCTGCAGGGAACATCGGACGGCTCCAATATCGACCCGTCTGTTCCCTGCTTAACAGTAAGGGTCCCCCCCCAACCCCAACTGAGTTGATATGGGGGGGCCACAAGTGCGGCCCTCGGCATCAATAAAGGGCCGCACATAACATCAATCCAGACCCTCCCTCCATCAATATATCTCAGCAGGTGGTGGACCAGATCCCGCCAGGCAGTTAAAACCCGGCAGCACCCATCCCCCTCCTGCACCCTGGGTGCAGGCTCATATGTAGACCTGGTTTCCCTGATTTTACTGATGTAGGACTGATGCAATTTTCAGTAAAAGCATATTTATTAATATGCAATGCAATAAAACGGATGCATTAACACACCCACAGGCAATTTCCTGCTTAACCGTAAGGGTCGATTTTTTATTAAATTTTTTACCAAAAATGCAATGCAATAAAATGGATGCATTAACACACCCATAGGGAATGCATTGGGTTCGTCAAAACAAAATCTCCTGGGATGGCATAAAGAGACAAGTTACCACAATGCATCCCTTAACGACATGGAAACATAGACTAAGTTCTGCAACAATCCCTCAGGTATGCTGCTAATACATACATTTTATACCAATACCAATCAGCAGTTGTATTGGCATCCTTTAAATATATTAATGCATGACATTACAATGGGAATCGTGCTCCTGGATAACAGGTAGAGTTATTAGGAATGTTACAGGGAGAGTTACTTTGAGGGTACCACGGCCCAATGAAGAAGAGAGAGTTTTGTGATTAGATAAAAATAGTCATGGGATGTTTACAGGTTATCCTCTTTATTTAGAAGAAAAGCAATCATCTGGCTTTACAGTATATCTTTAAATGACAACACCACTGGTTGGCCATTGTGCCTACAAACGTATTTAGCCACCAGTTTTGTTTCCAGGTATCATTGCACAGTATCATGATGTAGACGACGAGTCTGGTAGAGTAGCTATAGTTTACAATGCGCAGTAATACAGATTGCCCTCCTGTGAGCGGTTCTGTCTCCTCCTGTACTAGTATGATATACGCTGGCTGGCATTCAGTGGACCAGATGGCGCTGGGATGGCTTTCTTGATTACATTTCCCATGACAGAGCAAGGATGAAATTCAAGTTTTGAAACAATGGGCAATCTATTGGTCAGAGTATTATCCTGGCTTCGACGTCTGTCCTCATTAAATGTTTTACATCATCAAAAGTAAAACGTGTTCCTCCTTTTTTTTTAGCTCCTTCTCTGGGGGTTCTCCGCTTGCCGAACACAATCCCCCTCGTCTTCAGCTCATCTTACTCCATTTAAATTATTGTGACAATAAATACATTGGAGCCTGTGGGATTTATAGGAGATGCCAGACATGTCAAATCCATGCAAGGAAGGCCTGGAGGTTAAATAATTGGTGGAGAAAAAGGCAAAAACGTACACGGCTGAATATAATAAACTGGTGCAACCTCCAGCTTCTTCTAAAAATGTAAAGAGCAATCCCAATGTTGTGTGACCAATCATTCGGCTATTATTGTCATCCAGCAAATGTGGCAAGTGCGATTCCAAAATGTTGCTCATTGATAGCTCAATGTCAGAACCTCCTGGTGGAGATTTGTCTGCAAAGCAGGGACACGACTTCTGGATCCATATCTCCTTGAAGACAATCAATTTCTGATGCAGAACACTAAAAATCTTACAGATAAATATGGAGGTATAAAATTCTTATTGTTTAAAAAAAAAAATATGGAGGTCCACCAACTTTCTATATTTCTTTTATCTATATGTACTTGGAAAGTAGTGTCTGCAATATTCCCTATAATTGACTGATATAGGTAACATCCTTTATATATGTATGATTTTACCCTTAACCCTTTTAAAATTTGGAATTTTCAGGCTCACTAAAAGGCCATAAAAATTAAGTTTTCCCAATGAGAACAACAATAAAAACCATAATATTTAGCTAAAGTAAATAATTGAGGTTACAATTAGCATTTAATGTTAGGGTTACCAATAGTGTGGAAATCATCCTTAATTTAGCTAAATATCCTCTGACTTCCTGTTTAGTCTACTAGAGAGGACTTGAAGGAACATGTCCCTAAAAAGACAAACTTGACCACTCAAAAAAACAAAAAAAACACTTTTAACCTTTCACTACTCTGTCTTAGAACTAAGCACTATGTATTTGCCCATGGCTACACTTGCACTAAAACCCCTGTGTTGGACGCAAGAATTCAAGCGCAGTTCACATTGGCTACAATAGAACTAAAACAAGGCTGTCTACACACCCCGTCATAGCCACCAAACATCCGGCTGAGCCTCCATCTGGCATAAAAGCCAGTATGGGCACAAAACAAACTGTGTGTGTACCAGGCACACAAGCTAGTCTTTTACAAGCCCCCACCGATTGTGCAAAGGTGCAGGCCTGCTGATTTCTTTGGGCCCCGTGTCCCGACCCACATGGCTGGCGTCTTGATGTGTAGAGAGGGCGGAGAATCACGATGGAGTGCCCTTACAGTGGCTTTTCGCACCAGAAATTTTTTTTGCGAAAAGTCAGTAACGCTCAGGAGGTTAACCTAAGTTTTATGTAATATAAAGGGGCCGGGTTATCGGCTGAACTATGTACAATAATGTGGCCCTGACAGAGCGAAAAGGAGTGCTTGCGCTTGTTGGACTGCTGACCGCTGACGTCAGCACATCCATGCGCATAGTGTAATGTAGCCCTAACCCTAGGTAAAATGTTAACTAAATTTGCCCTAAGCCAGTGGTTCCCAAACTGATGGGTGTGCTCCTCTGGGGGGGCACTGGCCCTCATTCTTAACATGTGTTTCAATAGGCAGGGGGGCTCGATAATGTTCCTAAATAGAAAGGGGGGCCCTGCAAGGAAAGTTTGGGAACCATTGCCCTAAGCTACGTTTAAAATCATGGGCAATAGCGGGTGATGGCCTAAGTGGGGCAAGCCCTATGGCAGGTCGACCATTACAGGCTTTTTATCTGGCCCCTTTATCAATGTGGCCAGTGAGGTTGCCCACCCTTGCTATAGCACAATCACCAGGATCACTTGAGGCAGCGGATCCAAAGTTCTCCCTATGTGAGAAGTCTCTGATTAAAGCCCTTCTGACTCCAAACAACATGTTAGTTCTAGGGCTTCACAATGAGGTGAGAATTTGCCTCCATTTTTCAAGGATAGATTTAAATAAACCATCAAAGATGAGCCGTCAGTATGTCAATTCCCAACAGAATTATGAATCGCTGCTGAAAAATAATCTCTACACTGGGATTTTGACTTCAGGTTTCTCATGTGACAACTAACTGGATTATTATGCTAATGTACTGCTCATTAGCATAGCAGCCCTCTCTTTAATTCTCACCTACCAAGTATTGGAGGTTAGAAAGGACTCAATTCCTTGGCTGCCCTGTAGCCATTTACTGTGGAACAGCTTTAATTCATTGTGCTGTAGATTTTTTTTTACACTCACGTTATGATAAATGAAAGACTTTAGTGGACCTAGAATGAGATACACTATATGGATTAAATAATTGGTACACACCTCTTAATTGCTAAGTCAGGCCCATTGCCACAGGTATATAAAATTGAGCATCTAGCCAAGAAT
The DNA here is from genome assembly GCA_036250615.1 of Ptychadena robeensis. Lineage (NCBI taxonomy): Eukaryota > Metazoa > Chordata > Amphibia > Anura > Ptychadenidae > Ptychadena > Ptychadena robeensis. The sequence continues at coordinate 47,001,909 of CM070038.1, forward strand.
GCATTTGCAAAATTTGTGAAATAATTATTTTGCAGTGCTCAGTTAATTTGAATGTCAGACATAGGACAACACTTTTTTTAATACATTTGTTTGTGATATTTTGTGTGTATTCTGTTGGATACATAGATGGTTATTAAACACAATAGAAGTGAATAGGCAATGGCGGAAATCCAGCCATGAAGGGGATGTGAGGTCACAGAATTGGGTCACTGAGGGATGAGTTGTCAGTGTTGTTTTGGCTCAACAACTGCAAACTACTTAACTTCCTCTAGCATTCTTCTGAGAGCTTTATAGACTGGAAGATGCATGCAAGTCTTATATCACCAAGTGCAATGCCAAGCATCTTATAGAGTGCAATAAAGCACCAGTGGACTCTGGAGCAGTAGAAATGAGTTTTGTAAAGTGCCGAATTATGCTTCTGTTTTTGGCAGTCTAATACTGTAGATAAGTCTGTGTTGGTTGGATGGCAGAGTTGCCTACCTGACTGCACCAAGCCAACTAAAAAGTTTGGTGTGGGATTCATAGCGCTGTTATTGAGGGACCGTGCTAGGTCTCTTAGTTCCCATGGATGGACATTATCAGCATACAAGGACATGTTAAAGTTAAATGTAAAGGAACCTGACTGACCCAAACAGAACAATGAATATGCTGAGTTATCCTGAATGAATGGAGATTTTCAAGCCAACTATCTCCTTCAACACCAGTGTAAAAATATTCTTCAATATGAATGAGAGCCTTTACACAAAAGAAGAAGGTGTTATGACTTCAAAAAGGTATCATCTATAAATTTAGAATAGGATACAAAATCCTGTTGGTATATAGGGGATATCCATACTTTTATCCATTTAGCTCATATTTGTTAAGTTAAATGTATGCAGTGTGTGTAATGCGTAAGGCTATGTTTCCATGGCATCAACATCAGGAATGTTGACACATTACCCAACGAGATTTCCGGTCTTTCGCAATCATCACGAAAGAGAGGAAGAATGGACAGAAGGGTCCCTTCGTCTGTACGTATGCCTTAACGCATGTCTACAGATATCCTAACACATCATAGATGCATCAATGTGCAAATCTCTTGTGAAATGATTCCATACTATGTGTTAACTTGCCTCGAGAAAACAACGTATGTCACTACGCCAAGAAGAGCAAAGTATATCGAATTACGGGTTAGATTACTGTTAGGCATCCAACCCAATTATAGAACTTGGGAAGGACGCACTGCTTGGTGTGCAGCAAATTGTTAGCGGCAGCATGTGCACTCCAGAACAAAGTACAAATGCCATAGCTTTCTACATCTCTTGTAGAAAACATCGGCATCATGTTTCATTCATCTCTGTTATCGTCAGCTATAGTTTGGTATAACGAATAATGAGCACACAGACTTAAAAACAAGGCTCACTGACTGGCAATCCAAAACAAAAAAAAGTATCTTATGAAAACATACACACTTCTGTAGACTCATACTATGAGTACATCAATACAGGAAATGACGGGGACTCAACCTAGGGCAATTCACTAACTTACTAACTCCACCATGATTATGCTTTATATTGCCAGCTACCTTTCTTGCCTCCATAGTCCTATAGGAATATTTATTGGACCAAAATCCTAGGTTTAAGGTTTTGACTGCCTTGTCATAAAGGACCAACTTTGATTTTTTTCAAAATTCTTCTTTACTCTATGTCAGGCCATAGGCCAATACACAGTTGTATCTGATCCATCTAGACTCTCTGTCTAGACCATGGGGTCATCAGGGAAAAATCCAGTGTGGCCCTGAGGTTGACTGGGTTCAGAGGTTCCACACTCTCCTCAATGAACTTTTACTAGGTCAGTGCAGGGAGTGCCCAAAGGGCCATGACTACACCACAGCTCAACCCTCAATCCAGCTCCACAACTCTATCCCAAACCCCTGGTCCTTCTGTACATCCCCACCAGGACCAGATGCCATCTCTTCAGTCACTGGCAGGAAAATTTAAATCATAATAAGCCCAACTTTGTTATGGAGACAAAGTTCTTTACTTGGTGAAACAACAATTTTTTTTAGATAGATCTTATGAGTTAGTGGAACTCCCTTGGCAATAGGTGCTATTACTTAAACATACTGATGAAACATAGCTGTCCTTCCAATCCTCAAGAGAGTGCATCTCCCCAACCTCTCCCCCTCAAAGAAGAAGATCATTATCACTCACGTTTTGGGTTGATTTCAAAGTCCTTCCCCTATCAGTAACACAAGCACCCCTCTTAAAGAGGACCTACCACCAGAAGTTCATGTTTGCATGAGTGTCACTAGAAGTGGCCATAATAGGGAAGATAGCACCAAAAACTAAAAAGGTACCTGTAATGAGTTACTTTAGGAGGTCCCTTGCAGCCCCTTCTATCTCCCTGTCTCTTATGACGTGCAAAAGCCCAACATCTCTGGGTGCTGTGACAGCAGGGTAAATCCTTAATCTCAGCTCTGCATTGACTTGTCACAGACAAATGTTCCCATTAAAAACCATTATAAATTCCCCTGTGGCCTTGCGATACTGCACCCTGAGTTATCCCCCGGAAGCCTAGCAGATAAAGATCGAATCTCTCATATGATTCCATGGAACAGCAGGTAAGTAATTTTTTGGGGATTGTGGAGTGCTATGCCACCATTATACCAGCTCATAGGTAAGTTAAACTTTAATTGTACATATATATTTTTTAGATTTTGTCTTAAGTCCTGCTCAGTTCCCCTTCTACTCACAACTCTTTCCTCTTCCCTCCTGGAAGATAGCTCCTTGCTCTTAAGCCTTTATTTAAAGGGGAAAGTTGAAATACCACCTGTCTACCCCCTTTCTGCTAATCCAGGCTGAGCTAGAACAACTGTCCTTTCTACTCTGTCAATTCCCTTGTCAACAGTAGCAGGAAAAAGCAATAAATTCCTGAGTTTAGGAGAAACCAGTGGAAGGCATAATATTTAAATAAAGCTTCAGCTGACCAACTACAGACCAACTACCAGAGCAAAGACCAAATTTAGCCTAGGGACATGCTAGGAAGAACAGAGGATCGTGCTTGCACAATACTCCTTTTAAAATCCCCACACGTAATGAGTGGGGACCGACAGATGACGTCATCACGCTGCTCTCCATTGCTCAGAGTATCGGCAGTGTGCCAGCCATTAGTTTTGAATGGGGACCTATGGCATCGGCCAGAGATTTACGGACATGTCCATTCTCTGGCCGACCGAGCTTTGGGGTGACAGGGATCTGCAAAATCGGCCACGGCTCGTGTGGGGGGACTCAAAGTCTACACTGGAAAATAATGTGACAGGGTAACCATTTAATATTCTATTGTCACATACGTTATTCTGTAATTTCAGATGACAATAAAATTGGACTAGATTAAAATGAATCAGATAAACAAATATCGTTGTTATTTTTGTAGGTCTAGTTTTTTTAAAGCTTCCAAAGCCCAAAGTCTCTCTAAAGGTTGTTTTAGCCTTATATCTGTTTCTGCTGCTGACTGAGATGCATGCACTTGACTGCCAGTGCCACCAGTTTCTTGGTAGGATTGTGGTAGATATGTAGGGAAGTGTGCAGCAGGTTTTTGGGTAGTGATGAGCGGTACAGGCAATATTCGAATTCGCAATATTTTGTAAATAATTCTACTATATTCCTGAGATTTGACTTTATTAGGACCATCAGTTTAGAAATTCTGAACTTCAAGGTTTATAAATTCTTAAAAAGTTCATATTAATGCAAATTTAGCACAGTTTCCCCTGCAACAGTAAGTGACTATGTAATGTTTGTTGTTTTAGATACTTGTGAGGTCCTCTATGACTTGGTGATGATAAGAGGCTGAGGTGTTATCACCCACAACCAGGAAGTGCCTAAACACGAACCTTCACTACAGCCCAACATAGATTATTTTATGAAAATGATCTTGAAAATGACTTTTGTTCTAGCTTATATGAGATTTTAGTGACTGGGTGCACATATATTTGCTTTTCTTATGCTTTACATATATTATTATGGTGTATACGTGGCAGTCTATTTGTTTTTGTAACATTTCACACAGAACATATTGCCACTTTTACACTCCCATCCTGTATTTACATTTTTATATATATCTAGTGAATAAAACATAATCCTTCAAGTTCTAGTGCGGCATTCGCGCCATCGATGCAATATGGTTTCAGAATTATTTTCCTAAACCATATGTCATTTTTTTTCCAGCACTAAACGGCATAAATATTTCAAAAATGGAAAAAAAGCAATTATTCTCCTCTTGGTAATGGGACAGCGTGACCTCACCAAGAATGTTATTGCGGCACAGGTGACGGTGATCTTTTGCACGAAGATCTCGTATCATCTCGCCGACTCTATTTTCAGTATTTGCATTTGTGTTTCTGCAATATTTATGTGTTTTAAACAGATTGAATAAAACTGATATATGGTTTGGTTTGGGGAGAGCGGCTGGATTGTATGTTCCACTTGGGACATTATTCATAGGCTGCTGCAATATGCCACCGCCAGAAAAAAAAATTCTGTGAAGACGAATTAACATGTTTATCACTTAGTACTATTTTCAGTGTCTGGCTGGAGGGATGCGTAATATTGGATGTATGCGCATCTGCAGAAATGTGAATGTATGAAATAGAAGTGTAAATAGATGTTTGGGGCGATCTGGAATGGGGGGCTTTGCACACTAATGTAAATATAATGATACTGAAAATGTATTGTCAAGAGAACTGTATTATTCACATGAGAAAGAAAAATATGTATTGTTTTCTCGCCATCTACTTCACTTTGTAGAAATATCTATTTAAATGTATATATTTCATATGCATCTACATTGGGCCCAAGGTACCTCATTCCTTTTCTGTGGGAACGCAATCCAACTTCAAGGCTTCCACAATCCAACTTCAAGGCTTCAACAAAACAACATCAAGGCTGTTTAGTTTAGATTGCGTTAGTTTGCGACCATCGATCTAATGTAATGCGCCCACCCCTGTTTTCGAGTGGGATCAATCAATCACGCTTGACGACGGGAATCAAGCACCTACAGCGACATCCAATTAACGTCACCACGCTGCACTCGATCAGGCCATCCATTGAGCACCCATCGTGATGTGTATGGGCAGCTTTAGTATGTTGTACTTCATCAGATTTCGGTTGAAAGGTCATGTGACCAACTTCTTTTTCTTGCTCATTTGTAACTTTGAAGAGAGGTCCACGATACCCTAATCGTACAAGCTGGTATGACAAGTTCTTCTAGGAAAAGTTCTCTTAAAGGAGAACTCATGGAGAGGACCATGATCAATTTTTTTCATCTGATTAATTAAGAACTTCTCTGATTGGCCTGTTTTAGTCTCCACAGGTATTAGACATGCACTTAACCTGTGGAGCTCATTACATTGATTATGTGTTTTTTCATGAGCTTTCTAGTAGAATAATTTTTTAGGTGAGTATGTCCATCTGAGTGTCATTTTATCCCTCAAGAATTAACCCTGAGTGCGGCACTCTGTGTTACTTACCTGTCCTAGGCGAGCCCATGACATCCCTCTATGTCATCATCCTCACTCATCCGTACTCTCCCCCACATTAGTGATGACACAGAAGAGGGGTACCATTGACCTGCATGCAAATGCAGGCACAAGTGCCCTCGGTCCTCAAATAGCCAGCATCATTGATGTGAATGTGACAGGGGTGTGGGGAGACAATGGTCAGGAAATTCTAACAGATAATACTGTAATCTGTTTAGATTTGCCATACCACTTTTTATCATATCATAAATGCATTTTATGTTTTTAACACATTCTAAAAAGAGCTTCAATGCCCCCCCTCTAGTTTTCCAAGTCATGGCAAAAAGTAGTGCATTACTATGTTGACACACACAAGTATTACCTAATTACATGATTATTCTTTAGTAAAGGAGTGCCTCTCTGTTGCTTTAAGGGTATGTCTCCACTGCGTTTTCTGCTCCATTGGCCCCCTGCGCTAAGTGCATTCCTTGGAGGGGGTCCCGGCAGAGCCGATCCACCTTCCTACATGGCCGGCTGTTCTCTCGGCGTTCTACTGATCCGCTGGCCGGAGGTTGACATACTGCACTCCATCAACCTTTCGGACTGTCTGTTCTCAAGACTTTGGCCGATCCACCGGCTCGGTAGGAAGGTATGTGGATCGGCTCCTTCTGGACCCCTGCCAAGGAATGCAACAGAGCTGAGAACACAGTGGAAACATACCATTAAAGACAGCTTTTCCCAGCTCCTTACCACTAGACATGGTTAATAAGATGCCTAAAGTGTGACACTTAGGGCTTGTTTCCACTATACGTCGAACCCCCCCCCCGCTAAGCGTATCTTTATCTGCTCGTCAGATGCTGTATTTAGACATCCGCCGATGCAGAGGCTAAACATACTCCACTACGCTCAGCCTTGCATCGGCGGAACAGCTAAGCGCAGAGAAGACACAGCATCCACCGAGCAGGTTAGTAAATGTGCTTTATCTGGACCTCCCGCCAAGCAATACACTTAACGGAGGGGGTCCCGACATATAGTGGAAACATAGCCTAACATGCAAATTGTATTCAGACTGAAAAAAGCCAATCAAGCACAGCAGCAGCTGAAGTTGATTGGCCCAGTTTCAATCTGCACTTAAACTGTATGCATTTGCAAATTTAGCATCTCATTGACCATTTCTGCCTTCCACAGCATCATGTCATATGGTTCCTATCGCCCATTTATTACAGTTTATTATGTTTACTCACTAGTGAGTTAAAAGGAGATGAGAGAATGAAGAGTCTAATATTAGGAATAAATATAATTCACATATAAGCAGACGTTTTTAATAATTTAACACAAGTTCATAACATTTTTACCAGTGTGATCCATATAAAAAGAAATGACCATAAAATGCTCATAAATGTGTGCGTGTTTAGTACATAAGGAATGTCTGTAGTAATGGATGTTGCATTAGTGTGTTACAACCTACAAATTACAAGGCCTTTGCTGTACAGCTTAAAGCAGTAATACCAGTGCAGGGTGGCAGAGAACGGGTTAAGGCCTTCATGTGCAGGCTTATGAATAAATGATTGGAATTGTAATGGCACGCCTGGCAGGGCAGTGTGTGTGCAGGGGAGGAGGGGGGCACCCAGTGTCACTGCCCACACTTCATCTGTTGTGTTTAGGAATGCAAGGCTTTGGCAGGACAGACAGTGCCAGGGAGGGAGGATTGCTCAGCCATTACCCACAGTGCTCTGCTGCCACATATAAATAGTATAGGCAATGCATCAGCTCACTTTCTCGCCTGACAGATGCTTAAAGCAATGGATGAAAATATGCGGGTCAGCAGCGAGCCCTCTTTAATAAATCTGTCTGTCTTCTGGATCTTTCAATATGGCACTGTCACTTGGTTCTCTCTTAAAGGAGACCTCACTTAAATATAGATACTGTGGGGATCAGTCTCAGATAACCTACTAAACATTTATACATACATGCTGATTTCCAGGAGTCTGGCAAAGGATTTAAACTATGAAGAGTCCTACAGACATACCCTTTGTTCTAATGTAACATTGTGGTGAAGGGCTCACTGAGTTGAGCCTGTCAGGGGAGGGATCCTGGGGACTAAGTGACACAGGGCAGCAGGTGCAGAGAGATCTCTTACCACTTTGGCGCGCTTTCCTTCCTCTTCTCCTCTAGCTGGCGACGAATCTTGGGCAGCTCGAGGAATGAGGGCACTAGTGCCCGGCAACAGTGGGAGATTGGCACCTTGGACCTGACAGGTGGTCCTACTTCACATAGATCCATTTGTGATTAATGTAACCACAACACAATATTTAATAAAACAATGTCCACACACTGGTTGCTGCTGAACTGGGGGCTACTTTCCTAGGCAAGGGGATATTTACACGTGCAGCGCTACCTCTGGTCCCAGAGGTAGAGTATATGACTTCGGAAGTTTCAATAGATGCAAAACAGTCTATAAACAGCTCCAGCCAATCCAAAGAGGGACGTTGGTTTCCCAGGGCAGTGAGAGAAAAAGGGTGTCCGTCCAGTAACTACCCTAGACTTTGGGGAAACAGGTTACTCACATATTCAGCTGAAAGGTCCTGCACACCCCCAGGCTTGAGGCCTGTCCCATGGGGGTTCTGGTAGATAAGCACTGGCAGAAGCTTGTAAGTCAGACAAATATAACATAACATTAAAAATTAAATAACCACAAATGTCTTTTCTGTGCTCACATCATTATCAGTTTTATTCAACCCCCAAGTGACATTCATTCTTAGTACTTAGAACAACATCCTTTTCCAGTTATAACAGCTTTTAAACGTGAAGCATAGCTTGACACAAGTGTCTTGCAGCAATCTACGGGTATCTTAGCCCATTCTTCATGGGCAAAAGCCTCCAGTTCAGTAACATTCTTAGGCTTGCGCGCTGCAACTGCTTTTTTTAAGTCCCACCAGAGGTTCTCAATCGGATTTAAGTCTGGTGACTGCGATGGCCGCTCCAAAATGTTCCAGTCTTTAATCTGCAACCATGCTCTAGTGGACTTGGAGGTATGCTTGGGATCATTGTACTGTTGAAAGGTCCAACATCTACCAAGCCTCAGGTTTGTGACAGACTGCATCACATTTCCTTCCAATATCTTCTGGTACTGAAGAGAATTCATGGTACCTTGCACACGCTGAAGCTTCCCTGTACCTGCAGAAGCAAAACAGCCTCAAAGCATGATTGACCCCCGCCATGCTTCACAGTAGGCAAGGTGTTCTTTTCTTCATAAGCCTTGTTTTTCCTCCTCCAAACATAGCGTTGATCCATGGGCCTAAACAGTTCTAATTTAGTTTCATCAGGTCACAGAACACTATCCCAAAACTTTTGTGGTTTGTCCACATGACTTTTGGCATACTGAATTCGACTTTGGGCCCATGGATCAATGCTATGTTTGGAGGAGGAAGAACAAGGCCTATGACGAAAAGAACATCTTGCCTACTGTGAAGCATGGCGGGTGGTCAATCATGCTTTGGGGCTGTTGTACAATATGTATAGGACAGGCATTATGAATGACAGTGTGCGGCACTGCAGATCAGTATGCTCAGTCCCAGTTCCCATATGTGAGAAGTTACTTGAGTAATATTAACCTCCCTGGGGGTGTGCCCCGAAGGAGTTGCAAAATCTGGTAAGTGTGTGTTTTCTTAGCTGTGGGTTTGCCGCAGTTTTTCCCCACTTTTGTTTCAATAATTTTTTGCAAGCTGCAGATTGGGCACCGGGACCGGTTCACGGTACTCGGCAGCCATGGATAGGTCAGAACGCCGTGGGGGGCCTGATCCGGCCTGCGGGCCGTAGTTTGAGAACCCCTGTCTTAGACTATACTTCCCTGTGGGCAAGGACACCTCCCCTGGGATGGGCCGGCATACACCTTTAACCATATCATGGTATCATGGCCATTTTCCATGACACTACATTACCACCCATGTCACAAGACACCCATGCAGAAATGTGGAGAAGTTTTTGGGGTTCTGCAGTCAGCATAGCTTCTCTGGCTCTTCGATGATTGTCTCTTGTGTTGACCTCCCTTGGCACTGTCTCACTTAGCTTTATGGTTGGTAAGTAGTGTCGGATAGGTAATAAATCAGCCAAATAGATGATTTAAACAGCAGAATCTTTACATAACTTGTGAATAACTGTAGTAGATGTAGAATAAGGAAATGCAGTACAGATTCACACTGTTGCTAGGAACTGAAAAAATAGCAGTAAGCAGTAACATAAGCAACAGACTGACTGGAATCTGGACACTCTTGTTCCACATGTTCAGTTATGGCGGGATCCAGGGTCTGGGAAGAAAAGAACACCCCAGTTAAATGATAGGATAGGGAACCATGATCTCACAGTATGTAGGTCTTGACACAAATTTGTATGCTATTCTGCTCACTGGCTGCCTGCACGGCTCAAAAATGTGGGAACCCCTTGCTTGGCTGCAGACTGCTTGCCCAGCTAACCCAGCCTCCTGAAGTCATTCTGAGCTGAGGTATCATGGGAGAACGTGGGGTTGAGACAGCCCCCTGATGAATCATGGGGATGATTCTTAAATGGTGCTGCCCCTGCCTCCTTAGAACAAAAGGATTCACTTGGTACCCCAATATAGTGTATAGGTTGGTATGGTTGCAGAAGCAATGGTAGACCTTGTAAGTTCTAGATGGTTTTGCACCATTGCATGATTTGGGATGTTTTTCATCCCACTAACATGTCCCACCAAAGCCAGAACATTACTTTTTGTGCAAATATTTGGCACAATGTAGTGATGACCTTTATTTTCCAAGCCTCTGCATGTGTCCCTTACATGATTACATGTTTAAGATAAGATAAATAGGTATATTATTGGTGCAGTATGTAATAACGGTTACCATACTGTGTGCTTTGTTTAGCCATACCTCCTTAACACATACTCAATATTTAGCATAGCCATCATTAATATGTTATATACTATTCATGGTGAGTCATACTGTCAATGACACTTGTTTCATATGGTGACCTTCCATGTTGCTTCCCTGGACTAGACCATCTGACCTATCTCAACATAAATTAAGTTTGTGACCAGCTGTCCATATCTGATGAAAAATTTACACAATCTTTACAACTAAACGTTATGAATGTCACGCCTGATCAACACCAGTAATTTATTTAGTCCAGCTATTTCTGGACTCTTGAAGGAAAGCCCTTCAATATAGGTGTTAATGTATGTAAATAGGTTCCAGGAAGACAGGTTAACGGTTTCTATTCTGAAACAATTTGTAATATAGCATTACCCATTCTGGGATGTATCTTTGTTTATGCCGTAAACTTACTAACATTTAACAATGTAAAAATATTTAGGATGATAATTACTTTACTTCATGTGTTAATCATAGCTGATTAGTAATATTATTGCTTTAAAGAGGATAGTCACATCCTTTGACATAATTTGCACAGCACATCACGTAGGTTCTCTTTACCATAGCGACCCTGTTTTAGAAGTCCTAGAGTGGGAAAATATATTTATAAAACCCACTGGTACTCTGTAGTGGCGAGGGGTTACTAGGCGGAGGTAGGGGTCCCTTTAAGGACCTGGACCAAGATGCCTTGGGGCAGAGAGAGGATAAAAGGAGGAGACCCGTCTGAGGGGTTGTGCGTAAGGAAGGACCGGAAGGAGACAGTTCTCTCCAAAACGCTGCCCGACCAAGGCCTATTCTTCCTTAGTTTGCCAGAGAGCATGATAGCATGCACATTTCTCCTACGCCACCAAAGAGTTCAATCTTTGCCTCAACAGAGGTTGGCTGCCATGTGCCTGTTACTAAGGACTGGCTTTCATCTGACTACTCTACCATACAGGCCTGATTAGTGGATTGCTTCAGAGATGGTTGTTCTTCTTAAAGTTTCTCCTCTCTCCACAGCAGACCTCTAAAGCTCTGACAGAGTGACCATCGGGTTTTTGGTCTCCGCCCTGACTAAGGCCCTTCTCCCTTGATTGCTCAGTTTAGATGGTCAGCCAGCTCTAGGAAGAGCTGGTGGTTTTGAACTTCTTCCACTTCTGGATAATGGAGGCCATTCTGCTAATTGGGGCCTTTATAGCATAGATTTTAATCTAGTTTAACAAATTTAATCTATTTTAAAATAAGGGTGTAACATAACATGTGAGAAATGTGATGCACTCTGAATACTTTCCGGATGCATCGTACATTTACCATATCTAATAATATTTTATAACCAAGGTATAAAAAAGATCTCACCAGGAATCATGTTAGGGGGCTAATTACTTTATACTTTGACTTCACTTATGGACTTCAATTCACTTAGTAGCCTTGTTTCCAGAATCACCTGATAATAAAGATAGTGAGACTGGCCTATGGACCAGAAATCTATCATACCATGTCTATGTATTTCTTTGGTGTAGGTACAGCTGTGGAGGACCTGATTTGTACTTTTCTAAACTTTTCTTGAGGAGGGGGCTCCTGGCTTATCCAAAGGATTCAGGTCTACCTCAGGGTAGTCCTTGAAGAGCCCTAGGCCTGTTGCTAGGCTTTCTCCCACAGTGGCTTCCTCAGCAGAAGTCACATCCATGAATCAGCACTCATATTTATACCCCTTTTGAGGCACAGCACCTCCCCTATACTGGGCTTAACAATATTGTTAACAGTTTTATTGCAATTACAAATTCAAATGTTAATGAATAACCCCCCCCCCCCCCCCAGCTGAAGAGAGTATGAGACCCCAAGGGTAGTTGGTGTTGTACTGTTTTTGATGATTTGTCAATAATAAAGTTTGGATTTTTTTATTGTGATTGCATAGTATCTTTACAGTGGGACTGCATTGGTGAGGCTTTTAAGAAGAGGTGATTAGTGACTCCAGCACTGGTGTCCAATCCTAATCAAAGTAGCCAAAGAGGAAGTCTGCGTGTGAGCTTTGGTTCTGTGGAGAGTGTGGATTAACCTGTCTGTTACTTGGAATAGTTAGAACATCTGTTGGGTTTCCTGTAGTACTATTTATATATGACATTTAATATTTGCCATAAAAGTTGTGATCACATGACTCTTCAGCTGCCTTTTCTAGGTGCACAACATGACATTACCAATTTCACACCCCTAACTGCAACCTTTCATAGGTATTCATGTTTCCCTGCAGTTATCCAAGTGACATAAATTGTATACATGTAACATTTAGCTGCGGCCACCCAGACACGGAGCGCCTCCAAGTTGTAAGTATGCATTTGAGCTTTGTAACAATAATGAAGGTACACATAGCTAGTTTTTGGCCCCTTTTGAGTAGCAGAGTACCACTTATGTGCACCCCTGGGCATTACATCACCAGCATGAGACGACTGAGGGCTCTCATGGAGAATGTGGAAGGGGTTGATGTTTCTGTACGATTGAGTAGTAAAATGTATTGTTTAATGGGATGGTTTGAAAATTCGTTAGTCCAAAGATCATCAAAATTGAGCATAAAATGTAAAGAGTGGAAATCATTCAGGTTGGAAAGTTTCAGTTCATTGTATAAGTATCCGATTTTTTTTTTGTTTTTTGATTAACTTGTACCCAATCTGATTTTAAAGCATACCCGTTTAAATGTAATATTTAAATTCCACAAATCTGTGTAATTGAAAATCGGTAAAACAAAATGATGCACATAAATGGCTAGCCTAATGAAACGCAAGCAAGACCCTCTGAAACCCTTCAAGGATTTTTTTGCTGGCATTGAGATGGTCAAATGTTTTTTTTAAATTTCAACTAGAAGACTTTGTCACGGAATAGTTGGGAGAGTACCTGACTCAGGACACCAGGTGCAATTGTACCTCTGTCTTCTTTGGCACAATTTTCCTCTTCCCTATCCCCTATGGGTAGCCATCTTGGGACTGGTGGAGGATAGGGGTACTGAAGCATGGCATAGGTGGCAAGACAGCACCTTACCTGGCAGGTGAATAAAGTAGTATGCACAGCACTAGTATGCTGTAAACTGGGGTCTCACTTTGCTAGGCAGAGTAAATACACATATATATATACACTTGGCACTATCTCCGGTCCCAGAGATAGGATAAACATTTTGGATAATCACACAGTTGCAATCACAATAACACAGTTTATAACTTTACGCCCAGTCCTGAGAGGTGCGCATGTAATGCAAGATAGCTTCCCATGGCACTTAGCATTGGAGGGTGTCTATCCAGAACTACCTTAAGCCCTAAGGAGAAGATGATCAACTCACATTGTCTTCCTGAACTTCTTGCAAATCTCTAGGCCTGTCCCATATGAGATCTAGTGATGAGCGGCATAGGCAACATTTGTATTTGTGGCATGCCACAAATTTTTCGGAGAACATTTGGAAAATATTCGCATTCAGCAATATTTGTTTTTTTTTTTGTTATTGCGAATATCTGCAGTTTTTTTGCTAATTCCGCGCGTGCAATATATGTTTAACATGGCACGAATTTGTGTGCGAATTTTCGCATCACCCCAATATTCTATTTACAAACTGTTGATGGTCGCAGGGAGTGTTGCTAAGCTCTTGTTGCAGTCTTCTCATTCGTCCACTTGCATTGAGAGGCATGTATAATGGAAAAAAAATACACCATCTTCGCAAATTTCCGAATTGACAATATTTGGGATTAATATTCAGAATCCGTATATTCGCGATCATCACTAGTGAGATCCTGTCAGGCAGCTGCTGTAGACAGAGACAAGCAGGATCACCTCCAGGGCAGGAACTGATTAGCCCCTCCTATGATTTATGTTTATATGTCTCTTGGAGCAAGGAACCTCCCTTGAGCTGGGATGACTCATCTACATTATGAACAAACCCATTAATGTGTTTCATGGCCAAATCTATTACACCACCATTGCTGAAGATGTAGATAAGTTCAAAAAGTATTGCATACACATTTTTGCAAGAATTCTAAGTTCAAAGTTGTGTTGAAATGTTTGAGTCACATTAACTTTTATCTTAATTTATGCAAAAACTACATATGCTAGAACAATACTTCAGTGAAGTTACCTAATGCAAGGGCTTTGCAATTAACTCTCAAATAAACTAATCGAAATTCCGCGACCAGCAACAGCCAAGACTGAGCAAACACCAGCAACACGTGTGGAGGATCATTTGTACTTCTCTCATTGTAAGATCCTGTTTTAACCTACAGAGAGAGCAGAAACATCGGAAGTTTGGAGTTCAAGTGATACGGTTTATTGTAATAAGCCTGTAGAAGGGATCTGAGACATCCCACAAGCTTGCTTCTTTAATGACTTCAGTTAGCAAATAAATCACTTGAACTGCAAACATATATATATATATATATATATATATATATATATATATATATATATATATATATGTTATATATTTATATTCATCTTATATTCAACACTTTACGAGCTATTCCTGCTCTGTCCAGCCTTTGATGCAGAAGCAAATTCACTGACCACTTCATTATGTACAGCTTTGCCACTTTTAATGTAAATATCTAAGCAGTTGATTAATTGGTAGCAACTTAATGTATTTAGACATGTAGATATTGCCAAGAAGACCTACTGACGTTATTCAGAGGAAGAAAGGTGGTTAAAGCGGATGTAAAATCTATATTAAGTAAAATTAAAGTTTAACTTACCACTAAGCTGTTATGATGGCTCAGGGCTCCACGATCCTAAAATAACATACTCACCTGCTATTCAGTAAAATCGTATAAGCGATTCCATATTTATTGGGCAGGCTTCTGAGGTGCAATATCGCAGGTGACCACTGGGGGTGTTCAATGGTTTTCTATGGGAATTTTCCTCAATATACTTTGAATGGAGAGCTGAGATGATTTAAGAATTAACCAGCAAACACTGCGTCGTGGCCTGACCAGGAAGTGAGGGGGTGCTACGAGGGATCTTCTTAAATAACTCATTGCAGGTAAGTTTTTTTTCCTTCCTTTATCCGGCACTTCTAGTGCCATTTATTGAATGATGCACTTCTGGTGGTAGGTCCGCTTTAAGTCAATGTGAATGTATCATAGCTATTGGTACTACGTAGACTGGTCTAGTAGTTGAAAAACCTGCCGATCATTTTTTTATTTACTACACAACCATTTTAGAGTTTATAGGAATGGTCTGAAAATAGTTGAAACTGTGCAGTGAGGTGCTAAGCTGCCAGAGGTCAGAAAAGTATAACTTTATTTTGCTGATAAAAAGGCAATGGTAATTCAAATAAACACTTATTGCACTATACAGTATAACGCTTTGACAGAGAGAGAGTTCCTCTCTGATAACATTATATATTCTACTAAAAATAGATACAAAATATATTCCCCCGCACAACTGATCCTCAGGTCAAAACAATGATGCTGGATGATGCTAGATGACATTTGCGTTCACTGCATTTGCTTCAAAGGCTTACAAAATGGAAACAATGTCATGTATATTTTTAGGGATATCAGGCATGTGAAAGTCATCATTGTGCTAATTTGTGACCTTGTCAATCTCATTTAATTTTATCTGATGTTACAATAACAATTAACACAAACAATGCATTTCCCCCTGCAATGTAAAAGTAATGGGGAAAAAAACTCATACAGTACAATGATTTACTTTGAGATTTACCATTACTTTCCATTACATAAACGTCATACTGTGATATCATTATAATCAGCAGACTTTGCTGATTATATTTGGTGGTTAATATATGGAGGTGTGCAAGTTATGTAATGATTGCTTAGGGAAATATTAATGAATATTTTTTTAACTACTTCTTCCTAATACAATGCAACTAGCCAACAATATGTAACCTCTATGTTATAAATATAAAAAAGAGTGTTTATCTCTGACTCTAGGGGGTTTAGCATTTTCACTTACACTAAATGAGATTTAAAATGAATTTTAAATGATTTAATCTTTTACTACATTTTGCTTTACGTATGTTTTCTTCCAATAAATATGCTTTTTACATTTCTAAAAAAAACCTTTTAAAAACATACATAATATTTAAGACTCAAGTGACATTATCACTGTGTCTATGCTTTAGGAAGGTTATAGCTAGTGGGAGGGGATAGCAGAGTAGCGTAGATAACGTAATGGATCTGGAAGTAGTAGTAATGCCCTTAGGTCTTCTTTGGCCTACATGATGAAAATAAATTTAAATCCAGTTAATGAAATATTTGGGCAAGGGACAATTAGGTTGAAGAATAAAGGGTTTGATGATGCTGTCTGTCCATCAGTCAGGACATGATGAGTCTTCTATATGGCTTGCTACAGTATCTAGCTTCTAATGCACATTGTGATTAGTGTTGATCACAAATACTCTCGCAAATTTTTATTGCATATATCGGTACTCTGAGAATTCTCGAGGATTCAATATTTTTTACATCAGTACCCAGAAGTACCATGCATTGCGTTTGCAATATGTGCATGTACAAGTGCCAATTTGCGTAATGAAGGTAATAATGACTTGAGATCACGAATTCTTGATTTTACAAATTTATTGAGAATATACATTTTTTATATCTTGCGAACACAAATACCGCCTACACTACACTAATTGCGACAAGCCAACTGCATGCAGTGAAATCAGAGTAAGCAAATCGAGTAAAGGAGGGGAGCCTTTATGACTGTTTAAGATTAAAAGTAAAGCTAAATTCCCACTTTAAATTCTTTATTCAAAATTGAAAAACACATACATTACATAGACATAATACTCATCTGACAGCAGATTACATCTGTTAAAACTGCTACAGAATAAAAAAAAGTACTTACGATCTTCACTTCCTCATTCCTGAAGCCATCATGTTTAGTAATGGCAAAGAGAAGCTGTTCTGCCCACACTTTATAAATACTTCATTTTGACTATGGAGCTGTAAATTTAAAAAGCGTCCACTAGAAGGAGCTTCAATAACATTACATTAGATCCCGCAGATGTGAAGCTGCCATCAAAATCCCACAAGATTATGGCCCTTCATCCCAGGTGCCCTTGCGGGCAGTATTCACAAAACAACACAGTCACACAGTGGAAGATTGCCTCTACTGCTGTAAGAAACATTTTTTTTTGAGCAGTGATTATCTAATTATCTGCAGTGCTGCTGCCAATAATATGAAGTGCCCAGTGAGGTGGTAGCAAAAGATAAGTGAAAATATTTTTTTGTTAACAATTGGAAGTTGTGTATAATATATAAATATTTAAAAAACTTAATGTAATTTACTTTAAATTAGCCCTGACTTTGAAAAATACTGATGATGTGCAGGCAGGAAGGAGTTAAAGACTAATTAGTGACACAATCCATTTAACAGCCAACATGGTTCCTCGTTGTTAAGGTTTTACGGTAGCAGCCATTATATTAAACGCTTTGGATAGCTTCCGTTTGGATGGCTCCCCTCTCCTGCCTGAATTTTACCTTTCCGATGTGACCCGCTGAGCACTCGCCGACTGCGTGTACCTGTTCTTTGTGCAACGACTGCCAGCAGGACTTGGCTATGCGACACTGCTCAACAGATGCTAACACAGATCTGTAGGTTTCATCGACATCTAGCAAATGCGGATATACTGATATGTAATTCTGTATGCCGGTACTGCACAAACAGGAGTCCGTCATGCGTTTTCAGTATAAAAAGATTCTATTTGCATATCATGTAAAAGCCAAGATGTTTCATCGTTCTTCTATTACAGTGATATCAGTCTTGTGGATGTAGGCACAATCTCTTAAAGGGACTTTCTACATGTAAAGGCCACATGGTCTTCTAAAGCCCTTGATCACAGAGGTGTAGGCGTCCCCAACCAACTGATGTGTTCTCTTTTCTCGTGGCTGTTGAATTCTCAATGAAAAAAATAATAATATAGGATAATGCAATATGGCATTTCCTGTTCTAGGTCGACAAGGCTTTCTTACGTCAGTGATCAGCAACATTTGTGACAGCATGGCCTGGCAACATAGAATACAAATTTGTAGGACTTATGTTGGATGCCCTCCCACACATCCCCAACAGTGTTGTACTGCTCTGTACCCCCATCCCAAATCTCATACATCATTAATAGGACATCAAAAAAATCTTTAGATTTAGTAACTAGACCAAGAGGCTGCTTGTAGTTGACATTTCCCTTAATGTCAACCCCTAGCTACAACTCTTCAAAGTTTTATTTCAGCTTTCAGATAAAGCCTCCTCAGTGGTAGAGATGGTCGAATTTTTCGACTTGCTAACTTTGTGAGCTGATTGCAAAGCCCCAGAGCATGGTATCATCACCAAACTTGCTGGAGAAGTTGTGAAGGATTGTGGGAACATTTGAAAAAAAAGTTATGCTCTAGCACATGTAGTTTTTGCATAAATTAAGTTAAAAATCTTAGTCGAAATTCCGATTTTTGAAATTTTGACATGACTTTGAGGTTAATTTGTACAAAAACTATTTGTGTTAGAGACATACTTTCTTTTTCTTTGTAGTATACCCCCAACCCTTCTCTACATCTCCAGCAAGTTTGGTGATGATACCATGCTCAGGGGCTTTGCAATTAAGTCGAAATTGTCGAAATGGTAGAATTTTTGAAAAAAAATTCGACCATCTCTACTCAGTGGTCATTTATTCAATGGAAATACACAGCATACACTTCAATAAAAACATGAACTGTTATGGTGTTCTAAAATGTTAAACTGGCAGTGGTCTTATGATCATTTCAACCTGTTCATTCTCTGTTTAAGCTTTCGAAAAAAATTCCCCCTGCAATACCATATTTTGCCACAAGTTGTCCTCAGTCCTCCAACTTTATATCAGTTTTATGCAGAGCTTTCTATTTGACAGCTCAGAATTTATATAGTGCTTTCTTTCAATTGCAGACCTGCAACTTATCTGCCAGGGTTGTGGACTTCTGATTTACAGCACTGATTGTATGGAGACAGTAAGGATTGTCACACACACTGGACATTAAATATGTCTCCCAGTGTGACTAGTAGAGATGGTCGAATTTTTTTTCAAAAATTCGACCATTTTGCCGGTTTCGACTTAATT
>CM070038.1:47025731-47044544 GCA_036250615.1 Ptychadena robeensis
TCCCATTGAAGTCAATGGCGGGTTCGCCAGTTCGCCGGGTTCGCGAACTTTTGCGCTAGTGCAATTCCGGGTTCGCGCCATCACTACTTAAAACCAGTTGCTCCGGTAATTATCCCATGCAACACTACACCTCCACAGCAAACCTACCAAATTATGTTGTTTTGGGCTCCATGCTTGAATACTGTCCACAATCCTTTGCAACTGATAATGTCTCATAGTTGTGACTTGTTCAAGTTGTATATGCAAAACAAATAATCATTAAAATCATACCTGAGCCAACATTAGAATCCAGGAAGGAAACAATAGGTTAGTGTTATCTGCATAATCCTACAGTACACAAAATACAATTTAAAACAATTAATGCCTGCCATACACATGCCGATTAGCGGGCCATGTTTCCGCTGAACGACAGGCGTGCGCGCTCGCGCCGTCGGTCGGCGGCAAAATCGTCCACCAATCGGTGTGTGCCCACATGGGGCGACAGGACAGCTCGGCCGACAAGAGAACGGACATGTCGGATGTTCTCTGGCCGATGCCAGCCAATGCACAAAGGGTGCCCGGACGATTAAAGCAGCCCTAGAATGCACCGTGATGACGTCATCACGCTGCATATCAAAGCTCATCGGAGCTCGTCTGTTTGCACCCATCTGTGGGTGTATGGCAGGCTTAACTTTGCATATAAGACAAACTGTCTATATATTTCCAGAAAGAAGATGGAGAAGAAAAAACTGAAGGCTAACAAGCTTGCTCGTGGACACGCATACATACATCATAAAACAATGAATACTGTTCCAAATGCCGATATTGAAACAAAAAACTGCAGACAAGCAGCTAAATACATAAATTCATATAAAGGAGTTGTTCTATCTGATATTTACCTGCACAATCTCCCCAATTTAGTAACACTAGTACCTTGCTCCCACACCCTGCCTATAACCGTACAGTTAGCCTGGTCGCCAGGGCCAGCAACTTCTACTCTTCTATTTCAGAATAATGCCATAAAGGAATTAGTGCAGGCTGTTATTTGGGGTTTTGACCTTTGATCTTTTTATACAAAAGACTAATTAAAGTCTCAAAGACGTATGAGTATACCTAATGTGACCAATGGGACTAGAAGGCTTTGGAATCACCAGAAAATATGGTAGTTGTCAGAAGTAAAAATTTTGTAAACTGGAAGAGGATTGTGTTTCATTGTTCTGCCAGGTTTGATTTATCAGTTGGTGCTTCCAGTGGTGAAATATTACAAAATGTTATTGATTTCAGTGGCAGAAAATGTAGACCAACATTGGTGTCAGTGGCAGGAATTGTTCCTCTTTCTTGGAGATAGTTGAAAAATGTTTAACCCAACTTTGATGTAGGTGGAAGAAATTGTCTTCCAATGGGCAGTAAAAAAGGACACATTGGGATGGTAGCCACAATTCAGGGATCACTTTGTAGACTTCTGAGGTAGGAAGGGCGTAAATGGTCCAGTAACAATAGAAATGCCTTCATAGCGTAGCATTTTGCACTAATTTAGCATTTCTCAGACATGCAACATGTTATCGCTTAAGCCCCCCATACACCTTTAGCTCACTCCATACAATTTCCATTAGATCTACCAACAACTATGTAGTGCTGGATCCACCCTGATAGAATACATAGTGATTGGAAGGTATATATCACTGCTATTTAGTGCCGGGTCCTCCCTGATAGAATACACAGTAATTGGAAGTTATATATTACTTCTATGTAGTGCCAGGTCCTCCCTGATAGAATACATAGTGATTGGAAGGTTTAGAAAGGTCCTCATATTACATGGTTTTTGTAGAACAAAAGTTGATTGTACAGAAATTGTATGGTAAGATTGTAAAGCGTATAGGGGCCTTAAGTTGTCTAAGTGAAATTTTCTTAAAGGTATCCAGCAACAACAGTCACCTATAGAGGACATGTAAAAAGAAAGGTATACTTACCTTTCCAGCAGCCTTTATAAAACTTTATAATTCCAATGCTTTCTTGCTGTCTCAGGTTTTACACCCATCCAGGTGGTCATATTTCCCCCCTGTTTATGGGTTCACTGAAGATTTAAGAGCAGATGGGATTTTTTTTCCTTATCGGAATCTACATTTTAGGGCTTTTAGAAGTGAATTTAGATTAGTACACTTTGTTCCATGTTGTATCTTTATGTAACAATGTATTTCCCCCTATAAGTATATGATCTACATCTGCGGGAGATCAGCTGTAGTTTAAAATTAGATTTTGAAACTTCTTAGTCTAAGACCAGGTTTTTTTCACATTTAATTTTTTTAATTCAAGGTTTTATTGGAAATCAGAAAAATTCAAATACCAAAAATTTAAAAATAAGATGTGCTGAGCATAAATAATAAAGGCAGGAACATTGTTCAAACATGTCAGTATAAACAACAGAGAAAGCTGTGTACAAAGTTGTACTAGTTTTTCTGAATTTGTAAGATACAGTGCTGCAGATGTCCTTAAAGCTGGCCATACACCTGCAGGATTCTCTGTCAGATTTCCTTCAGATCAGATCAGATCTACCAACAACCATTTATTGTAGTATATTGTAGTATAGTGTCCTCCCTGATACAATACATAGTGATTGGAAGGTGTAGAAAGGTCCTCATATTACATGGTTGTTGGTAGATCTGATCTGATCTGAAGGAAATCTGACAGAGAATCCTGCAGGTGTATGGCCAGCTTAAGGCAATTTTGCAAAGACACATATGACTCAGATTTGGATGATTCTGACAACTCTAGTGTTGAAATTGACCTTCAGAACATAGTGACACTGCATCCGGTCAACCAACCACAGAGGGTCAAACCACTGGCATTCCTGTATCATTAGAAGGTCCTGTACAGGCAAGTGGTACTTGTCATGGTGGACATGGCCACAGACTGGTACTGAGTCACAGCAGAGGATGTATCAGGGGATGTGGTAGTTTCTTGTTTACAGTTTCTCTAGTTCATATGTAAGGCTGTGTCTACACTACGGAAAACTGCATGGGTTTCCAGCGCATCCTGTGGCCGCAACGGGGACAAGTGCCACGTCAATTGATAAACAAAAGGTGCGGTGTGTTACGTTTGCCACTAGATATGTATAGAATGCTGTATTTTCAACATGGCAATACCGCGCCTTAAACAGCGCCCAAACAGCGCCCAAACAGCGGGCGGGCGCTATGGGCAGGCACACGCCGATATGCCCATAGCGCCCCCCCACAGTTGCTGGGGCGCTGTAGTGTAGACCCAGCCTTACATACTGTAAATACCCGATATAATTGTGTTGCAAAGTCAAATTTTTTTGATTTGCTTATAATTCCTGAGTCAAAACGCAACAAGAAAAACTGTCTGTAACTTTTTGTTTTGTTTTCCACACAAACAAAAACAATATTTCTCTTGTTTAAAAGCCGTTCAGTGACGATAACTTTCATCAACAGTCACAGAAACTGCACAGGGTCCATTTGGACCCCAGTTGGTAAGATTGTAATGTAAAATATGTTGGTAGGATGAGGATTAACTGAAGAACAGAATTGTTAGTGGTGGTGGCGCTGTGCTACTACCCACTCCTGGAATTTTCTTGGTCATCAGCAGGTGGCTTTCTGCAGGTGGATTTTTGGGTTGGGTACACCTGCCTTGTTAACAGGTCTACATATGTATGCCTTGCCCTTCCACTCATGCTGTAGCATTGCGCTGTGGACCTTTATCTGAATTCAAAACCTGAACCTAAACCCCCATATGTGCTGCGAGCCTGTATCTGATTCTTGAATCCTAAACCTGAACCCATCAGGGAAAAATCCCAGTTGCACACAATTTGTAGTAAAAGATCTATAAGGGGATGAGACAAAATAGGACGGATAGCTGGGTTATGTGAGTCTACCCACATGAGATCCTTGTAGGTGATGGGTGTCTTTCCAATAGTAATAAGAGATCATTTATCGATCACTTCACCCACAAATTCACCTTTCATTTTCCTTGCACTTTGACTGTGATGCATTTCTTATATCTTCTTATATTGTATCTGATTTTCCCCAGCATTTTGAATAAATGAGACATTTCAGTTTTGCTCATTCTTATTTGTGAATTGTTATAAAATAAGTCTGATTTTCCTAATATAATGTTGAGTTTTAGTTTGAAGGACATCAAGTAAATTGTAGTTTCTTAGCTGGAATGTCAGTTTCAACAATAGCACAACAAATCGTTTCTAATCTATTTCAAGCAATAGAAAAAATATTCTTACAATTTAAATAACTGTAGTAACAAATCCTCTCGGAAGCCAGAACATTGGATGATGTCAAGATAACAATAAATATATCCCCTTGTTGCATCTAGCACATTAGTTGTAAGTGGTTCCTGGATCATTTCAAGTGGCCTAAGAGTCATAATATAAATGTGTTGTTCTCTCAACCAATTTATTAAGAATTTCATCCCCTCGGACACTGAAAGTTATAAGGACGCAAGCATTCCATTGCAAACTGGCGGGAAGGCTGTTGTTCTCCTCTCACTGTTAATCCAACTGCTTGTTGATGTTCTTGTTTTCAGCTCAAGTGAAAATATGACTCAAATACTTGAATGCTGATGAAGATGTCTTCATAGGAAATATCTGTGCAAAACAAGAGCCTGATTTCATTTGTCTGTGTCCAGAGAGGCATTACAAACTTTTAGCTTTGGAGGCAAAGTTTGTGTTGGAACATGCAACTGCAACATCAGCTTTTGGTATCCATTAAATGACAATTAATGAAATCTCAATTACCTTTGGCTCCCAAATTGAGCAGTCCTACTCCATCCCGCAGAAGGATCCTGTCTGGTGTAGATACTATTCCATATATGCCAGGCCCTAGAGGAGTCTAGGCAGGGTAGTTTGGAGTCATAAAGTTATAATTCACTTATAACCCATATAATATATGAAATCTGACATAACACAGAATCTTAACTTTTTAAAGGAAATGCACAGCCTTTCCACCCAAACTACGAAGTTTAGTGAAAATCTCACAAAACAGGGCTGCAATCCTTATATTGGCCAGTGCCATGTATCCCTGTGTCAGTGTTTATTTAAGACTCCTTAAATGTAAAGTTGCCTGGTACATTTTCTTTGAATGCAAACCTGAAGGGTATTTTTTCTTTATTAAATATTGATGTCCTTATTAAAGGTGGGTAGTGGGTGGACTTCATTGGACACGGACGCGCGTTGGAGCTCCAGGTAAAATACCCCTTTCAATAGGGTGGGGAGTGGGATCCGGGGGTCCTTGTTAAAGAGGACTACTCAATAAGCCTGGCCCATGTTGTGGGGAAGAGACCCAACATATCTTAACAAAGGGTCTCCCCTTCGTTGAGATATGGCATGAGGCCCGGTGGCACGGGGGTTGCCCCCTCCATCCTTCCAGGCTGGGGGGACCCCATGCTGTTTAGGGTCCCCCTTTTTCACGGCATACCAGACCGTATGTCAGCAGAGGGGCTGGTATGCTCTGGGGGGGAGATCCCACTCTCTTTGGGTGCCCCTTTTTCAGAGCATAACAGACCCTATGCCAACAGGGAGTCTAGAATGCTCTTGGGGGGACCCCAAGCTGTTCATGGTCCCCCTTTTCCAGAGTATGCCAAAAGGGAGTCTGGTATGTTCTGGGGGGACTCCCTGTTTGTGGTCCCCCTTTTTCAGAGCATACCACACCCTGCTAAAAGGGAGTCTGATATGCTCTGGGAGGAACCACACATTTTTTTTAACCAAGTTATTGCTGAAAAGAATTAAAAAAAACTATTTGGGGGGGAAGTTGATCCCCCTCTGACATGACACTGCCCAGGTGGTTGCTTCCTTTTGACGCTTTTTTATCAGTATTACAGTGACTACAATTATGATCTTTGACAATTTTGCCCTTCAAGTCAATGGTGGTTTGACTCGAATATGCAAAAGGCAGGTATTTGCGGAAGTTCAGACCACCATCCTCGGCTGATGTTCGTCCATCACTAACCCCAAGATCATCACTTACTTTTTCATAATATATGTCATAATATATGGCACACCGGTTCATGGTCATTGACTCACGTTTCTTCAAGGCTTCTAGAATATTTGTTTACATATATAAGGTCAGAATTCCTTTATTGGGCCTATTGGGCTTGACCCATTCAAATAATTGAAGGTCAGATTCACATCTATGTTTTGCATTTTGCTCAAATGAAGCAGTAAATGAAGAAAGATGAGATTTTTAAAGAAAATGTCTATGTACCAGAATCTGGTCTGTATGTGGCCATCAAGGACTGGAACTAATAAAAACAGAATATCTATAAGTTCACCTGTCTTTGGGAAAAATGTTGACATGATCCAATCATTTTATACTGTATAACATTTAAGCCCCCCATACACATCTAGATTTTCTGTTCAATCAACTTAAAAAGATCAATTTGGGAAATTGGTGATTGATTGTATGTTTGCCAACTGTAGTAACAGATATTTGATCAACTTTTTTGGGATCAACGGAAAGGGTAATGAATTTCAATACAACCAATTAAAATTTTCCAGCACGTCCAATCCTTTCAATAAATTTTTTATCCAATTTTAATTGTTTTAGGTTGATCTAAGTACCATGTGGGCTGCCATAGATTTTCAATCAATCAACCAAAAAATTTATTGAATTAAGTTGATGAAAAATCTAGATGTGTATGGGGGCCTATTTATATGGGGGTTATTGTAATGAAAAAATAGAAAGATAGATCAGTTTTATCTGATTTTTGCCTGTGAGATTCATAAACTCCAAGTTCTGAGCTAGACTTGTTGGTACGCAATACCATTTGTTAAGATCATTTCATAGCTCATATATCATAATAGCCACACATATCGGCCTACACCTGCACATGTATCTAAATCTAATCTAAACATCAAGTAAAAATGGAAAACATTTGTAAAACAAATAGCGCACATCACTTCCAGTAAACAGGTGGTTAATGGTGTCTGTCTCTAATGCAGACTAGTCAGACCATTAAAGGTAATCCATAATGTATTTTTGGTAATACACATATTTTATGGATGGTAATGCACAATGCTGTAGTTTATAGCAGGTACGTCAGTCAATATTTTTTTCAAATGGTTGTTTACTATTATACACAATATGAAGTATAAAGGGTTTCTTCAGCAGTCACATACTCATCCTAATTTATAAATCAAATAGCGATAATCCTGATTGTTTTTATAATTTTCCCTAATATAATTGGACAATCTGGAGCTTACTGGAAAATTCAGATGATGAGCTAATTTGTAAAATATCTTATGGGCTCACTACCTGTGACCCTTCAGAAAGTGCAACTAGGTTAAAAAGTCTTTAAATAGTAACTGCTCACTTGGAGGAACTAAACATTACCGCTCTGCCATCAAATTCTTAAAAAGGTTGGCATCTTTTTTTGTAGGTTCAGAGCACTTTTTATGTCTTGTAAACCACAGGGATTGTCACACATCGAAGTCCATTGAAAGTCATACCATGGTTGTCAAAGATGGCCAATACTCTTAGTTGGGTAAGTACACAATTTAAATAAATATAAACTTGAAAATATTTATTATATCTATTGATTGGCTTGCAGAAAGTTAATAACAAAGTTAAACTCTGGGGGTTATACTGTTTACATTTAAATAACATTTTAGGGGGCATTCTCACAGGCGCCTGGAAACGTAGAGATTTTAACAGAATGGGGGCCTTTTAAAATGCCACACAAGTGCCTACACATGTTCTGCCCCCTAGAGATATATTTATTTTTTCAATTTTTTTCAAACGACGTTCCAGGTCTGAATACTTGTTGCATATTTCCCGATCACGTCTCTTTATGGTACATTACAAAATGGCCGCACAGTCGCTCTTAGCACTAAACTCATTTCTCACAAACTGAGCCAGGGACAGACAAAGATAATAGACAAAGTAAAGTTTCCAGTCTCTGAGGCGCGAGAGGGACAATGTATCTATGAATTCGTCCTTCCTGTCAGATAGAATTATCGTTACAGAAATAAAGCACTGACCTATTACCAGTCCAGATTGTGCAATCCACAATGGAGTGATTTAACCACGGTAGCAAATTGAAGGAACAGTCCAGTGGCGGATCGACAGTGCTTTATTTTACCACGGCACACGTTGTCATAAAGAGTCAACAAAGGCTGCCACCACGCATATGTCCGGCAACAACGGGGTAACAGCCTTAATTGTCCATAAAGTCAATTAATTTGCTTTATTGCTCTTTAATTGTGTCCCTCTCTGAAGAATTGCTGAGAATACTGACATGGTTTAAATGCCATTTAATTTAGATGAAAGCTTTGGATTTAATATACAAAACATCCACTGAACAATAAATACAACTTGATGTGAAAGCGGAAATAATCTTCACAGATCTATATTTTCCCCCACATTCACACCAAATTATATATGACATATATCTGAATGTTTCATTCCAGGTATTAGGTGAAAAGTTAGGTACTTTACTTACTTCAACAGACCTCTCCTCACCTAATGCACTCCATATCCCTCACGGCCAATCCCACATTATAGGAAAGAGCTGTCAAAATAAATAAAAATAATTACCAGTAATATGAATATCCTGATTGTTTTGTGTTGCTCCTCTTACGTTTTAACAATAAACAAACCATTATGAAGTACCATCTAGTGGTAATTCACATTACTGTTATTACCGTTGGCAGCTAGAGGAGTCTGAAAAGGGCAACTCCCAAAACTTGAGGAAACAGCTGGTAAGTACCGTATTTTTCGGACTATAAGACGCACTGGACCATAAGACGCACACAGTTTTTAGGGCAGGAAATCCAGAAAAAAAAAGATTATTACCTTTTCACATCAATTGGGTTAATGCAATGAATCCAATGAAGGCAATATTCAATTCAGCCAGCAGGGGTCACTAGCTGCAGTACACTCTCAAGCTCAGCGTGTGCTTCACACTGAACACTCGGGAGGAGGAGGAGGGAGGGGGCAGAAATCTGCAGCCTTCTCCCTCTGCTCTAAACAGCTGTGAAGAACAGCTGTGATTGTATCCGTGGGAACTGCCGAGTCATTGCAGTTCCCACTGACACTGAGAGAGGGAAAGATGGCAGTCCATCTCTCCCTCTCTCTGCATTGCCAAGCAAAGCTCTGCTGACAATTTTACAGTACAGCTGAGAGAGCCGACACCAGCCGGCATCTCTCAACTGACAGTTCCTTCAGACAGAGCCGGGAGAGTTGGCAGGCAGCCAAGATGCGACCACAAGCGGCCGAGTGGCCGCGGGGGTCGCACATTTGGACCATAAGACGCAGGCACTTTTTGCCCCCAGTGAAAAAGTGCGTCTTATGGTCCGAAAAATACGGTATATTTGTTTAGGATTCTCCACCACTGTGCCAGCTTAGAAGTAAGTAAGAATTTCTGAAAAATCGAATATTTCTTTAGTATAAATTAACTTTCCTTACTTTTACCATAGAGATGAAGTAATGCGAATCAAATGCATTTTATCAATTGCCCATCATTAGAAGTTTTGGCAGTTTTTGGTCTTGAGCATTAAGGTGTGACATGCAGGACAAGAGAGAGTTGTTTGGAAGAGATGCCAGATGAAAGCCTTTTCTCTCTAAAAGCAAAATGGAAGCACTGACATCTATGCATGCTAAAGACATGAAAACAGATAAAGAGATGTCTGTGCATTATGCACACTTATATCTTTGCCAAACATTGGGGTACACACAATACCAACTATTAAACATGGTGATGGAGGGAGTATGATTTTTGCTTCTTTTTAAGCTGCAGGGCCTAGACCCTTTGCCCATGTAATTTTTCTCCATTTCACCTTTGCCCATGTAATGTGACATGTCATGTGAATAGATATTGAAATTGGGGAGGTTTAGAGGGAGCATAGGTGCTCACCTGTCCGCTGTTATCCCACCCACGCGTCCTCACGGCGGATCTTCTTAAAGGATAAAGAGGAGGAGAGGTAAAGACTTGCTCAGGTGCCCTCTGGGTTGCTGATTTGCTTTCACATACACCAATCAAAGTGCTCAGCTGCACTTCTTCTCCCCTTCCTGCTGCAAGAATATACAGGTGAAGACGCGCCGTCAGGGGATCGGAGGACAGGTGAGTACCTATGCCAATGAGGTCACAGGCTGCAAGTAGTGGACTGCTGTGAGCCACCAAATAGCAGGAAACGGGCAGCGGTTTGGGCCCCTAGGTTTTATACAAATGTATACTACAGTCAAATAGCCACTTATGTGACAACAACAGAAAGTCATGGTATCAGTGAGTAAAGTCTCCTTCATCCAAAGGCACTCAGAAACTGGGGTAAACTATGTCAACAATATAATCAGAAACAACTTTCTGAGTGTCATAGATGGCTTACAGGACCACAGCTTTAAGTAGGATAGTGGTCATAGTTAGTCAGTCTCTATTTCAATTATAAAGAGAAGACTTTGAGTTGCCTATTTGACATACTTAAGGCCACCATACATGCTTTGATTTCCCTATGATTGATGTCAGATTTGATTCGTAATTTACTATCGAAAAATTGATGATTGATTATTTAAATTGAACCAAAGTTGGTTAGGCAAAATAAATAAATATTCGATCCAAATTTTCCAACACGTCTGATCACTCTTTGATTGATTTTTGTTGTAGTTTCTGATCAATTTAGGTCAATCCAACCATGTGGAAAAATGACAAAATTGTGGAGATTTTTTTTCTTACTGATAAGTCTCCAGAATTGGAACAAAAGGAAATCTAGCAAATGGAACACAGTCAGAAAAATAAGTAATCAAACCTCTTAGCTAAAAATATTCCATGATACATTTTCCTACAAATCTCTACATTAGGATCTAATTTTCAAAAATCTGTAATGTATTAAGGAATAAAGGTCCAATTTGTATGGTTGAAGATTTGAAGTCATACTTCTACCTGTAATATGTTTCTGAAAAAAGCAGCAGAAACATGTTAACTGATGTTAATGTATGTAAATACATTAAAATACTTGTAAGCAGTTGCAGGTTCATTGATGGCAATGAATGACACTCTATGGAAGGGGCAATCCATATATTGTACAACGTACGTTACCTCTTCCCTTCACTGCAAATTTGCAAAGATATTAAATAGTGCTATATCCAGGGGTGCACATAAGTAGTACTCAAAAGGGGCCAAAAAATAGCTATGCATACCTGCATTATTGTTACAAAGCTCCCATACGTACTAACAACTTGGAGGTACTCCGTGTCTGGGCGGCCATAGCTAAATGTTACATGTTTACAATTTATGTCACTTAAATAACTGCAGGGAAATATGAATAACTATGAAAGATTGCAGTTAGGGGTGTGAAATTGGGAATGTAAATTAATAATCCAAAAAAAGATTGGACTTCTAAGGGTGTTGGAGATCTGAGGGATAAAAGTAGGCATATGTAAGGGTAAAATCTGACAAGAGAAAAGCACTGTGTGGCACCTGGAATATGACTATAAAAGGTTGACATTTGGACTGCTAGTAGTCTCAGCAGTTAGTTACTAACCCATAAAATGTCAGTGTACTGAAGTAAGAGATCTAAAGGCCCCCATACACGGGTCGGATTCCGGCCGGATTCCGGGCCGATCGATTCCGGGCGCGTGCACGTGAATCGATCGTGCCGGAATCGTGTGCAGCCCACCTTGTCCGTCCGATCACGTCCGATCGTTCGGAGGCCCAGAATCGGATCCGTCAGAGAACCAACATGTTGGTCTTTTTGATCCGATTCTGCACAGATCAGGGGGAGTTGCCATTTGTGAGGTGGAATCGGAGGTGGAATCGGACACGGAATCGTCCCGGAATCGTGCCGGAATCCGTTGGACAAGGTGGTATGCAGCGATGGATTCTCTTAATTGGCCGATTGATCACACCTGCGATTCCCGGCAGAATCGCCAGAATCGATCGGATGATGAATCGATTGGACATGGAATCCGACACGTGTATGGCTAGCTTTAGGGTTCTAATGTGTTGTACTGTGAGAGTTACATTTAACCCAAAGAAAGCTGGTGACCTGTGGATGGAGACAGCTAACCAGGGGCTAAATAAGGAACAGGGAGGTCCATCTGCAGCAGAATCTACCATGCAGGAAGCTGATGCAGAGGACAGTGAAAGAGACAGTGAGGAAGACCACATCCATATGGGTGTACCAAACACCATTTCCTGGTACTCATCTGAGGAGTTTACTAAAAAGTTTATGTGCTGTATTTTTGTAATCTTGAATATTCAAGATCCTGGGAAAAAGTACCGGGCATTACGTATACAAAATTAGCATGTACAAGTGATTTTCGCATTAAAATACTTCTATGCACCTGCTATTTCACAATTTGCCACTAGATGTCACTGTGAAAATGCATTGTGTTCCCAATATTCACAAGTGCCTATATTTGCATTACATAATGTTGACAGTAGAGCTTTACTTGGATATTTGGAGAATAATTTGTGGAATGTGGCTTATTCAAATATTGCCTATGCTGCTCATTACAATTTTCTTTCATGCAGGATTATATAACTCTGTATTGAAGTTCCCTTTCTCCAGAATGTGAATCTCCTACTCTACCAGTTGCCAAAAAAGCTTCACAGTGGTTCCCAAACTTTCCTGCCGAGCCCCCCCCCCCCCCCTTATTTAAGATAGGAACATTAGTGAGCGCCGCCCTCTACAGGTTTAAATTTAAACTTTATTTGAAATACTTTGTGCTGGATGACAGCTAGCTAGCTTGTGCTAGCTAATTACAATAATGGAGAATATTGGGGCATTATTCCTCTTATAGGTCCACTTTTGCTTTCAATAAAACCTATTATGGGGTACTTTTACTAATAGTAACAATTGTGCACAATTCTCCACCAATTCCAATAATGTGTAGTGGGATTTAATTCCTCCCACTGATATAGATGGCCCTTTATTCATTTCACTAATGCAAACATTTTTAGCACTGATATCTAAAGACGGTCGAATATTTTTTTCCAAAAATCAACAATTTTGATGATTTTGAGTTAATTGCAATGGTATCACCAAACTTGCTGGAGATGGAGAGAAGTGTTGGGGGTATGCTACAAAAAAAAGTATTGCTCTAACACAAATAGTGTTTGCATAAATTAAGTTCAAATTAAGTCAAAGTTTAGAAAATCGAAATTTCAACTTTGACTTTGAACTAAATTTATGCAAAAACAACATGTGCAAGAGCAAATATTTTTTTTATAAATGTTCCCACAACCCTTCTCTACATCTCCAGCAATTGTGTGATGACACAATGTTCAGGTGCTTAACAATCAACTCACATTCAGCTAGTTGAAAAATCTGACCATCACTACTGACATCAAGGATAGTCCACTATTCCCCTCACTATCAAGATCCTGGGAAAAAGTACCGGGCATTACGTATACAAAATTAGCATGTACAAGTGATTTTCGCATTAAAATACTTCTATGCACCTGCTATTTCACAATTTGCCACTAGATGTCACTGTGAAAATGCATTGTGTTCCCAATATTCACAAGTGCCTATATTTGCATTACATAATGTTGACAGTAGAGCTTTACTTGGATATTTGGAGAATAATTTGTGGAATGTGGCTTATTCAAATATTGCCAACAACAAAGCACTATTCTGTGCTTTGACACCAACAACTAGATGCTATTCCTTCCACTTGCGTCAACAATATGCTACCACTGATACCAACAATAGTGCACTATTTGCCCCACTATTTTCAATGATTATGTACATTGGGACACTTTTCCTTACTCTGATACAGAAGGAGTACTACACAATGATGGAGATAATTCCTCCCACTGACATCAAGTATCTAGCACTATTCTTCCCATTAACAGTCATTGTACTGTATTCACCCCCTAGACACCAACATTCATACTATTCCTTCCACTGACACAACAAAAAGGGACTATTTGTTCCATTTTTTTTAAAAATGGTGCCATTATTCCTTTTCCCACCAGCCCTCATGTCTTAAGGATAAATGAATAAGCCCTTTGGTTGGAAAGGTTAATACTGAAAATAGATAAACACTAGATCTATTTTAAATATTGAACCAAATGTTTCACTGATGCGTATGTGGCCATTAAAAAAGAAACCATGTGCCATGTTTGGCTATCTCTATTGCATTCAAGGCCCCCATGCACTTTCCGATTCTCCCTTACTATCGGCCTAAACCGCTTTTTAAGTTCCAACCAAAGGGCTTATTCATTTATCCTTAAGACATCGACTTAAAAATTGATCGGTTTAGGTCAATAGTAAGGCAGAATCAAAAAGTGCATGGGGATCTTTAATGCAATAGAGATAGCCAAACATGGCACATCTACATCTACAGTCTGAGTGCCATGTTTGGCTATCTCGGAAATTGATGCCTGTCTACATGGTTTGGTCGAAATTGACCACAAAATAGATTGAAAATTGGTCAACCGAGTATACATTGAATGTTTACTTTGGTATGGCTTAGCACTGCCTCACTTGAGGTCATACCTCCTCACTCAGAACCTCACTTATCTTGTGGATTTCCTTTAGGAGCCATCTATACTTGGCCCCCATCTGTCTCATCACCTCATCCTATATTTATACTTACCAATACTGAATACATGCATTATTACCAGATGGTTGACCTCTAGAGGTCTACGCAGGTCCTTGACCTGAAGGCTCCCAGTTCTCTGGACTTGCCCCCGGCGCTGCCATCTTTCTCACATTCCACTGTGACTCCAACTGAGTATCCAACCTTTTATACTCCATTCGGGTCAGATACCCAATACTTTAGTCACCTTTATCCTTTGCTTATATCTTCATCTACTAAATATCTTCCATCCCTCCCATCTTTTTGCTTAACCAGAACTACCCTCCACTCGTTACCCCCTGATGGTGTCTAAACTGACGAAACGTACGTTGGGGTGGCCCGACGACGAGTCTGACATCATTCGTTACCTCCAACTCCACCATCTTCCTGGATAGGTTTATGAGAACAGGGTCTGGTGATTCATAAGGCGTCGTGTCAATCGTACCATCAGTACCAAGACTGGAATATTAATTTGTTTTTATTGACATTAAATAATTATTATCTTTTGTTTATGACTTATGCGATTACCCTCTTGCACATTTTAGAATTTACATTGAAACCTTTAAAGTCCCCTAGCCTCTGCTTAGCCAGAAGACATCTCCGCTCGGGGGTTGAGTTTCCCCTCTATACCCCGGGTACTTCTTATGTATTATACATTGAATGTTATTTTGTTACATAGAGATGGACGATTTTTTGTTAATTGCAAAGCCCCTGAACATGGTATAATCACCAAACTTGCTGGAGATGTAGAGAAGGGTTGGGGGTATACTATAAAAAAAAGTATCACTCTAACACAAATAGCTTTTTCATAAATGAAGTTCAAATTCAAAAGTTCTCCATTAACTGACCCTTCACTCTCACCTCCATCAGTCATGTGGGTCAAGGCAAAACTGTTTCTTTTGTTCAAATATTTATGACCATGTTATTTTGTGTATAAATGTAAGTTTCAAAGACCAGAATTGTATTAGCCTGAAGAAGGGATCTGCGATATCCCGAAAGCTTGCTTCTCTAATGACTTCAGTTAGCCAATAAACGGTATCACTTGAACTCCAAACTTGCTGTATTTATCGATGGCTAACACGGTACAACACTCTACTATTGATAAATTCAAAAGTTGAAATTTTGACTTTGAACTTAATTTATGCAAAAACTACATGTGCTAGAGCAATACTTTTATTTCAATGTTTCCACAACCCTTCTCTACATCTCCAGCAATGTAGGTGATGATATAATTTTCAGTGGCTTTGCAATCAGCTCACAAAGTTAGGTAAAAAATTCGAGCACCTCTACTTATACATCTGGTGGCAGACATTTTGGTGTGTTTACGATCGACTTCCTTCGATTATGCTTTTGATTGGTCGAACCAACATCGATCAGATATTGTTTTCTCCATATGGGGGGTATTTCAATCACAGTTTGATTGATCGAACCAACATTGATCATAAATTATGATTGAATCTGACACAAAGAAATTGAAACGTGTACAGGGGCCTTTAGAACCGGGATTTCTGTGCCTTTAAATCACATCTATTTTCAGCAGGCAACTCCGATCACTCTGCACCAAGGCGTTTATTAAGCGGCATGGCCTTGAGAATGTCGGCTAAAATAACAATACAGAAATCAGAATTCAGTGGCCTTTTATAATGACTCTCTCTCCTCCGCCAGCTTCTCATGTTTAGACTCTGAAGTTAGCTCGAGCGTTCTAGGTGTCATCAGAACAGAAAAAGTGCGTATAATCTTTTGTTCCATCTCCACCCTGACGATTTTTGGAATAATACAACAGAGGCGATAAAAAATTCTTCTGTTGCACATAATTCCGCTTCTTCCAGAGGTGAGATGCCTTTTCAGGTGGCATAGTGGTTTTACAATAGATCTTGCTTTTCTGTGAGTAGCAGAGTTACCCCGCAGGTCTATTGCAGGAAACAGTCAATGGAGTGACGCGGTATTGAGGGCTTTAGTAGTTAAGCGTCAAATGAAGCAACATACTGCAGTCTGTAGCAATGAAAAATTAATTAAGCAATGCTCTGCTGAGCTGTATCTTGCCTCCGAATGGGCTGTAAGCACACAATACCCCGCAGGTTGCTAGCACCGAGGGGGGCTGACGTTATAGCAGGCTCGGCAGGCTTTAAGCGGTGGGGGTATTTATAACTCTGTGGGGCGGTGGGACACCTGCAGCTTCCTTGCAGCATCTCTCTAACAAGCGGTGATACACTACACACCTGCAGCAGCCATAGTCATGAGGACCTGTCATCTACCTGCAGCCATCTTGTATCGAAAACGAATCTCTTTAGCAGTACAAAATGAGCCAACATCATTGCTTCCTTTACACTTCTGCAATATTGCTATAATTTAAAGAGATAACTGAATTCTTACAGATATTATTCAGAAAACAATCAAGTGGGAATTTTGGTCTCAAACAAGGTTAGGTATGGTCTCCTCCAGCCATCCTCAGCCACTTCTGGTCTACATGCACTGACTTCAGCATTGATCATCATGTCATTACTCTGGATCAGCTTCCAACCAAGCAATGTGCATCACCATAGTC
Source organism: Ptychadena robeensis (assembly GCA_036250615.1). NCBI lineage: Eukaryota > Metazoa > Chordata > Amphibia > Anura > Ptychadenidae > Ptychadena > Ptychadena robeensis. The sequence continues at coordinate 47,042,799 of CM070038.1, forward strand.
TCCACCGGGGGCTCATGAGATAGGGTGACAACCAAGGAGTACAAATGGAAACAGCACAAATGGGACAGTTGTCGGCCCATAATAAAGCAAACCTTATTTCCCTTTTGTTGAAGAAGACAGATCACCTTTTACTGGTCATAAAGTGTCTTCTTGAAGAATTATAGCTAAAACACATAGCTCATAATTGCGTGATTTCTTTTTCACACTACAAAATGTATCTTTGACCTGCATTATTGTACAGAAAGCTTTTTTTTTTTAAATCTCCCACTTGTACTCCTAGCATCTTGCACTCCTAGCATCTTCTTGTATCTGGACATGAACAGGTCCTCTTCTTCTTCCCCTAAAGTTTAAAGTTCACTTCGCATTGCAGGGGAATTATATTACTGGCTCTATATGGGCAATCAAGGAGCAGGATGAATTTGGGCTCAACTGGCCAAGCAGAAGAGTAGGGTGGGAGTGAGGTGAGTATAAGTGTAGATTTTCACAGGGGTTTGAATTTTTTTTTTTATAAAAACCAGGAGAACCAATACAATAACTCACCACTTGTTAGTTGTATGAACTCAAGGAAAAGAAAAAAAAATTTTGGTTGCCTGGGAACCACCCTTCATGCAGAACTCCCAGATTTGCATGTACACAGTGGGTTTAAGAATATTTTTATAGACAATCCCTACATCCTATCCACTCTTTGTCCAACAAAGGGTCATACCATGAAGTGGGGCTCACAATAGTCACATTCACTTCCCTGGCTAACCAGGTCTGCCAACGGTGCCTGGTATTGTTTTGAGTCCTAAAAAACAACGCCCAAAAAAAGCCTGTGAAAATGACAAAAAAAGTAAAAAAATGGCCCAATAGGGCTCAATGATTGAACAAACGTTAACAAATGCCCATGTAAATCTAAGGCCTGGTTAACACATATCTGTTTTAATGTGCATTAGGCTACTTTTAATGAATGTCCAAAAAGTGGACTTTATATCCCACAAGTCTGTTCAAAAAATTAAAAAAAACAGCTCTTCTTACCCGTTCACATCAGCATTATTTATGATGCCCAGGGATGTGAGGACCCAGACTGCCTATGCCTGCATTTACATGCAGGTCAATAGCATGGCACCCCCACCTCTTTGTCCTCATCATTGATGTGGTGGAGGTAAAACCAAAGGATTGGTGGGGGCGCTGACATAAAGGGATGCTGCGGGCTTGCCTGGGGCAGGTAGCTCTTTACAATATCTTGCTGAGGTCAACACTCTTATCAACGTTTGTCATTATACTCCACCCATCATATACTGTTAAGTATTAGGCTGTCATCACAGTAAGGCTAGGTATAGACAATGAGCTTAGATGCAGTGATGTCAGTGCATCAAATGAGCACAAGCCCCCTGGTTAGCTCCGTTTAGGTCAATGGACGCGTCATACGTCAAGCCTCCATTGCGCTTCTGTAAACGTGATGGAGACTCGGACTGACAGATCGAGGGCTGTAACAGGCCGTGTTGACATAGCCCAATGCCTTCAGTGCAGAGCTTGTACATTGTGCCTAAACTGTGTTCAATGCAGGGATTTAAACGCAATGTAGCATAAAAAACGCAAAAGCCTAAAAAGCCTTAGATCTTACAGGCTTTCAAAGATTGGCCCACCTTCTTGTCTGTTGTCCATATGATTAGCAGGAGCTAAATAAAGACAGAATACAGGTACTTATACTACCGTATATGCCGGCGTATAAGACGACTGGGCGTATAAGACGACCCCCCAACT
>CM070038.1:47066995-47079782 GCA_036250615.1 Ptychadena robeensis
CCAAAGTGACAGAGCTGTGACAGTGGTCAGAGACACACACAGCAGCACCTCCTCTGCCTCATACTCAGCAGAGCAGAAAGTGTCCTGTGTGCAGAGCAGAAAGGCCCCCATGTACAGCTGTCTGTCTGTCTGTCTTTCCTTCACACGGGGCACAACAGTCTCTGGTGTCAGTGTGTGATACAGGAGGAGGAGGGGAGGCTGCACTGTTCTGTGTCTTCGAACCAGGACCAGCTAACACGAGCTGATATATTGCACACACAAGAAGTAATGCAGCTCTGCTGCCTAACGGACAATGCGGCTGTAGGAGCGGAGCAGCGCACACATATATGGTGGCGATGTCATCAGGGAAGATGTAGGGGTGCGGGGAGGGCATGCTGGGGGAGATGGAGGGTACAGGAAGAAGACTGGCACTGGACACAGGCAGGGCCGTTTCTAGACATTTTGATGCCCTAAGAAAAAAAACCCAGCTGTAATAGCGCCCCCTTTAATATGGCGCCCTATGCAATTGCTTTAACTGTTTATAAGTAAAAATGGCCCTGGGTGGGATCACAGGGGAAGTGCCTAGGAGCTGCCAGACAGGTTAACTGAAGAAACCTGCAGACAGAGTTCAACAAAGAACTTAAAATCTAGAAAAATGGGGATTGTCTATAGCAAATACAATATACATGGACGACATTCACCTTAAGCAAGTCAACTCTTGCTAGCCAGGAGAAAGGATCTCTGTCATGTTTGCAGGTTCTGTTTGAGTCTAGAATATTGATAAGAAATAGGTTTAAATTCCCTCCGTGGGACTTTGAATGGACGGTGGGCTCTTTTAATGAGCCCACCATCCATTCAAAGGCCCACGGAGGGAATTTTAACCTATTTCTTATCAATTAACTTTTGGGATGGGCACGGTGGACTCATTATACACCTAGTTCTGGTATCCTTTACCTTGTTTGTTTGAGTCTAGAAAGCAGGGTGGCAAAATTTAGAGCCATGAAAAAGGATGGGTCAATAAGGATGTTGATTTCCAGACAGCACAAATGTGTGGTTCACCATTGGAACTTGATCTGTTCATTATGCCTATCTAGGAGCGGCAGACCATCTGAGGTAGTTAGGGCTTCCTATTTGGTATAGTAAATTCCAAGGTTTGAAAGAGGTTCATAAGATCAGGAAAGGATATAAGAGTATCAGTTAAGAATAAAATCAGGTTGTCTGTAATTTTAGTCCCCAGGTATCAGGAGGGTTTTCAATGTGTCTTAAAGGTAAGGCTCCACTTGGGCAGTTTGGCAGTGGCCGAAACTCTCCCATTATCCTCAATCAGCTGGACTCTACTGCTGCTGATTGGCTGCGGTGCAGTGCGGACACAGAAAAAACGGGGGTCCTCAGGGAGCTTGTCTTAAGCAGGGAACAGACAGCTCGATATTGGAGCCTTTCGAAGTTCTCTGCAGCAGCGTGATGACATCATCACGCTGCCCGATATCGGAGGAGCTGGAGACACAGCACTGCTGTCTCGACCGTTTGACCGTTGTGCACGCTCCCGGCAATTGCCCAGCCAAAAATCTCCCTGCAATTGCATGGACAAGATCGACCAGGAATCTTCCACATGTCGGATCACATCAGGCTGCAGTCTGTCCCTCATCTACCAAGGGAGAATCCCTATGTGTATGACTACCTTTAAGGAGAATAGACATTTTAATAGTGGCAATACGTCCAAAAAGAGCAAGAGCTTCAGATTTGGAGTTGTCAACTTTATAGCCAGAGAGAGAACCAAAGCAGTCTTAGGAGTACTGACATTTTCATAATGAGAAACATTCTTTTTGTGTTTCACTTTATTAAGTTTTGCTGCAAATTACTAGGTTCATAACATAGTGTTAATATGTATTTTGTACAGGAATATGAGCTATATACATTATGATCATAAGACATTATGATGTCTTGTTTTAAAGATTGTTTTCACCCAAGTAATTGCAATTGTTGTAAACATAAAACTGTGATTTTGATGTTAAAAAGTATTTTAAATATTGTTTCAGTAATTATGATATTTCCCTGAAGAAGTTCACTGTCATGGACAAAACAGACTCAAAATGCAACCTTATGGTCTGTAAATATCATTAAACTGTTTCAAATGTATGTAATTTTGAACAAACGTTTTTTTTATTGCCTTAATGGCAAGAGGTCCTGTATGACACTCAATAAAGACCAATTGTACACAAATATCTGATTTCTATTCCCTGATTTATGTAAATCCCCTTGTAGTTTTTCTTTTCTACATTGGTAAATTGATGATAGACTTTGGATAGTAAATTAAACAATGTCTGCAATACAATGTTATGGCCTATAGCATAAAAAAAAAATATTGTAATGGCCTATACCATAACAATCATCTTCCAGCAATTATCTCTATTTATTGCAGAGAATAAGTCGAGGGGAGCCAGAGCATCTTGAAACCAAGGTGTCAAAGGGCTGGATTAAATAATATAAAGGACCGGATGTGGTCCATGGGCTGTATATTGCCCACGTCTGATCTAGCCATTACCTACATTCTCCAATTAAACTTTTTACACATTTTGTTATGTTACAGCCTTAATTTTTTCCTCATGATTCTATACACAACACCCTTATTATGACATGGAAAACTTTTTACTTGAGATTTTGGCAAATTTTTTTTAAATAACAAAATTGAGAAAACACATGCACAGGTATTTACAGACATGAAGCTCAAAACTGAGCTCAGGTACAACCAGATTCCCCTGATCATCCTTCACACACCCCTGTCTATAAAAGGTCCCACAGTTGGCAGTTCATGTCAGAACATAAAGCATGAATTCAAAGGAATTGTCTGTAGACTTCTAAGAAGGATTGTCTTGAGGCACAAATCTGGGGAAGGTTAAAAAATGTCTGCTGCTTTGAAGGTCCCAATAAGCACAGTGGCCTCCATCATCCGTAAGATGTTCAAAACCACCAGGTCTCTTCCTAGAGCTGGCCGGATATCTAAACTGAGTGATCTGGGGAGAAGGACCCTAGTCAAGGAAGTGTCCAAGAACACAATGGTCACTCAGTCAGAGGTCCTCTGTGGAGAAAGGAGAACCTTCCAAAAGGACAACTATCCCTGCAGCAATCCACCAATCAGGCCTGTATAGTAGCGTGGCCAGATGGAAGCCACTCCTAAGTAAAATTGACATGACAGCCCCCATGGTCTGATTAGACAAATATGGAACTTATTGGTGTGAATTCCAGGTGACACATTTGGAGGAAACCAGGACAATACCATCCCTATAGTAAAGAATGGTGGTGTCAGCATCATGCGGTGGGGATGTTTTTCAGTGGCAGGAACTGGGAGACTAGTCAGGATAATGGTAAAGATGACTGCAGCAATGTACAGGCACATCTTGGATGAAAACCTGCTCCAGTTATGCCCACTCACACTGTGGTGACGATTCATCTTTCAGCAGGACAACGTTCCTAACTATACAGTCAAGATATCAAACGAGTGGCTTCGGGACCACTCTGTGAATGCTACTGAGTGGCCCAGCCAGAGCCCATACTCCGATCTCTGCAGAGTTCTTAAAATAGCTGTGTACCAACGTTTCCCATCCAACCTGATTCAGAGGTGCTGCAAGGACAAATGGGCAAAAATAACTCTGTTATTTTATTTATACTATTTTATTTATTTATACAGCTGTGGCCACATTGTCATTATGCCGTGTTGTATGCAGAATTCCCAGGAAAACAATTATTTAATCCATTCTGGAATAAGGCTGTAGCATAACAAAATGTGAAAAAAGTGATGTGCTGTCACTACTTCTTTCTGGATGCACTGTATGCCCTGCTCCATTACACAGCTACAGAAACTTTGCAAGGGTCTCTTCACACAATGGGAGACACTTGTGCTGCGTCTGCAAAACTGCATACAGCAGGGCATTTACCATAACGCACACATGGGCCAGTGTGAAAGTTACACAAGTTTTTTGTGGCAGTCTGTGTAACTTGTGTTAATGCTAGCCATGCTGCATGGCAGGACCTTACTGCACAGCTACTGTGAAAGCTGTTTCCTCTCCTTGCAACTTATTCCCTTAGCCTATTACACTCGCCCCACATTAACACCTTAACACATTAACAACACATTGGGAAAACCAAACGTAGTCAATTCTTGACTTGACCACACCCCCGTCAGTGAAATATGTAAATCCCTCGTTCTTCCCAGCATCCCTTAGGTGAAACAATTGCATGGTCTCCCTAAGCTCTTTTCCTGATCAGTCCACATTTCCCCCTCCCCCCACTCTGTCTCTAGCCGATACAATACAATTAAAATCCCCGCACACAATGGTGGGGAACCTCCCGCCCAGGTAGAACTTAATCTGATCAAAGAGAGCCAGATGCTCTGACTTAACAGGGGACACGTAAACATTCATCACACGATAATGAGTATTGTTGTAAATAAAATGAACTAGCACACATCTCCCCAAAACCTTGATTTTGGTGACAGTTTAGGGACCACACCACCGGTCCAGCAGTCCATGAGACAGTTCTCGGTGAAGTCTGTAGATTTATATCCTGGAGGCAAACAATGTCACTTCCACAGGATTCTAAATGCCGAAAAATGGCTGCTCTCCTCCGAGCCGTACGGACACTCCGTACATTTAGCGTGGATAGTTTAAACATAAAATGATGGGTAATTAAAACATGACCAAATAAAAAGAAGCATAAAATCGAACATTACCGCTTCCCTTTCTTACCGGATTTCCGCTTTCTCCCAGATGAAGTAATCCGGGAGGTTGCGTCCTTGGAAAATCCAATGGTCGTCTGCAGATTAGTAAGTTGTGTGTCACTCAAGAACGAGTGAGCTGAAGATTCAGAATCAGCGTCCGATACGCTGAGATATTCCTCCTCCAAACCCACCTTTTTACCCAAATCCACAACCAGCGCTTTCCTCTTCATGCTCTCTTTGGAGGTTTCCATAGGTTCCTCCAATAAATCCTGCCGTGGGGTGTCAGGAATCAACTCCTGAGACAGAACCGTAGACCCTGTAGCAATTTGTATATCCACAATGGCCGGCGATGAAATTGAAGAAGCCGACGATCCCGCTTGTGTCGGTTCCTCCTCCTGGGCTGGTGCTACACCGGCTGCTGTTGACCTCTGGGGCGCAGACTCTGTCGTTGCCGCTGCTGTTAGGGGTTCCCTCCGTGCCGACGATGAAGATGTAGAGGCAGTATCATCTGCATATGAGCGTTGGCCCCGTCCTGGGCATGCCCTTGCCAGATGAGTGGTGGAACTACACAGGTGGCATTTTTTATCCTCACCACACTGCGCAGCATTATGTCCCGGCCTGTAGCAATTGCGGCAAACTATGCCAACGGAGCACGTATCCTTCGTGTGTCCGAATTTAAAACAGGACCGGCAAAACTGTGGTTGCTCTTTATAAAACAAGTATCCACGGTTACTTCCTATCGAGAATGTTTGGGGCGGATGACAAAAGCCCCCAATCCCGTTAGGGTCCCTCTTAAACTTGACCCAATAACGTCTCTGTCCGTTAAAAGTGCCGACTTCATTGCTGATTTTGATGCCCCCCGTTACCTGCTCACAGTAGCGAGACAGGAAGGTTTTAACATCCTCCTCGGGGGTGTACGGATTGTACATATGCACCACTATTGGTATTCTCTGACGCTGCTCGTTTACAATGAAGTCCAATCCCTCTAGCTCTGAGTGTCCCGACTTTTCCCGCTTGCGCTGAAGGCATGTCTGTAAATCTTGGACCGTATTAAACGTGAAGTCGTGCATCCCTCTAGAGGGGAACGACTGGGCACAATAAATGGTATCGTGCCCCATGCCCAGCAAGTCCTCTATAATTTCTTTCTGTACCTTATAGATGGCAGTAGATCCTCTCCTTTTTTTTTATATTTTTTATAAAAAATATAAATATTTTTATTTGAAAATTTCACACATTACAAGTCAAAATTAAACGTTTGAAAGAACCATATTCAAAAAGGTTAAAGTAAAATCAATTATAGGTGATTGCGTTAGTCAAAGGCATTTGAAAAAACAATACAAGTGCTCTTTAAACGGACAAAGGCTAAGGCAGAGCACCATGTCTAAGTACATAATCCCTGCGGGTTGGGTCCGTCTTCCCAGGACAACTGAGCATGAAACCGAACAATCGTCTCACTAACCCCACCACCCCCTTCTCCACCTTGTACCCCTCCACAACCCTCCAGCCGTGCGTCCTCCGTGTCTTTTTTCATAATGAACATAAAATAAGGAGCTCCCTAGGCAGCATGGCGCTACACAATAGGCAGACTCACCAAATTACATCTTCTCTTATACACTCCTAGAATGTTTCCCACCTGCCACAAGACACGCTTTCACACGCACACATCAACGCAGAAGGATACGCCCGCTTTCCTCCCTCCAGACCATCCTTTCCCACACACCCACCTGCCTTAGATCCATACCCTCACCCCCCGGTTTTAATTCAAAATTACAAAACTGAACCTTACTCCATACATCGCGCATACTCACATCCAAACATAACATGTTCCACATACTCATCTTTCCGCACCAATTCTGACAGATCTCAGACTCGCAAACCATCTCCCGCGCCCTCGGCAGGCCCGGGTAGGAAGCACCCTATGTGTTATAAGCCGGCCCCGTCCCGTGGTGGCAACCAAACTGGCAGTGCACGCCCGCTTCCAGCATTTTACGTCTTCATACTTCATCCCCAATACTACCACACTCCTTTTCCTCCTCTCATACTCATCACTTTCTCACTATCTCTCCCCCCATTCCAGCCTCGTCACCTTTTGAAGCTCCATATTCTCACAGATCTCTCCACTCTCACATAGAACCAGGGGCCTGGAAACACACAGGCCTCCTCAAGATCTTCTCACCCCATCCACATTCTCCATGACCATCCCCCCTCCAACATACCTAACTCATGCAGCCAAACTTTCTTCCCTTTGTCTCACACCACATGCTCACATACTTGAGGTGCAAAACCCTCTCCAGATCACCACCATCATTCCTCCTTCTTCCCCATCTTTCCATCACAGTCACCTTTTCAGTTTTCCATCTGAATGCTCGGCCACACACCACACCTCCCGAGCGGTCAGACCATACCGCTCCGATGTGCCGAGATGCCTAACGTGATGACTCATCAAGTAGCATCCCATGCATATGGGGCCCCCTTCTATCCCCCGCGGGCCCCTTTGGTGCGCCGGCCCCAAGCTGCATGAGACCCCGCTTCATGCAAGCTATGGGCAATCGGCTCTTGCCTCGGCTTGCATCGGCCAGAGAAGATCGGACATGTCGGTTCTCTTGCCGGCCGACTGTGGGGTGACGATCTGTGCCCCATGTGGCCACTTCCGATTACGGCGGCCGATTTTTAACCAACCTGACCGACGGCGTGAGCGCACACCGCCCTTCGGTCAGATTAAAAAATCGGCCGCTTATCGGCATGTGTGATGCCAGCTTAGAGACCAAAAGAAAATGTGAAACATAGACGAATCACCTGCCTTAAAGTCAACATCCGGCGGGAAAGACAAAACACGTACAACAGAATGGGTCCTTAAGACAGCCTGATATGAGTGCCCTTCCCTTCAAGGAAGGTGTCCTTAATGACCAAAACTGCACCTTTTTCTCCAACTTCTTCACAACATCACCCCAACTCTCTCTTCCACACAAATCCACTCCATACTTGATACCCCAAACTTTCAAAGAACCTCCACACAAAGTCCATCCACACGTCTCCACTTCTCTCATTTCCCCAAACACCTTACATTCATTTTTATCCATATTAACTTTAAAGGCACTCGCCATGCAAAATACATCCACCAAAAGTTTCACTCTCTTCAAACCACTGGCATCACTACACACCCCTGTCACATCATCCATGTATCCCACTACTTTCAAACTCCGCCCATCACTACCAGGCACCCCAACACCTCTCACTACCTTATCTTTCTTCAACATTCGTAACAGTGGGTCAATAACACATACAAAAAGTATGCTCTCAGTATGCAGTAGATCCTCACCGGTGCTCGGTGACCACCACACAAAGGGTGTTGGCGACATCCAACGGTGGGGGCAATGGTGTCCTCGGCCCCTGGCGTCCCGACTCTCCTCTCGGTGCGGACTGCACCCCGGACTCTTGGCTGCTTCCTGCTCCGGCTGCTTCTCCTCCAGCTCCGACTGCGGTCCCAGCTGCTGCTCCGGTTCCGGCTCCAGCAGCTCCAGCTGCTACTGCTGCGCTGCTGCTTGCTTCTCCGATCTCCATTGCTCGTCCAGCTTCCTCTGCAGTCTTCTCCTTCTTCTGGGGGCGTGGTTCTGCCATCATGCAGATTAGGGGGCGGTGCTTTCTCGGCCCGCGTGAGAGTGTGTAAAGCTCTCAAGGACAATTTTTGGAATTACTTTCCATGTTAGTCCTTACAAGGGCTGGAAAAACCAAAATTCCCACAATCAAGGCAGTGGCGACTACACTTGATCTTAGCCAAAAGGCCGAGAAGCGATTTATGTAATTTAAAGCACTGGTCTACTTTTTATACAATAGAAGAAAGTGGTCTTAATAGATGGGGAATCGCAACACTCTTCGAGGGACATAATGTGAAAGAGCCTAAAACCTTTATTCGAATGTGCAGCTGTTCACTGCATCATTTTATTCTCTCCAAACACCCTTTTTTTCCTGGAAGTGTTAACTACACATTTATGTTTATAATACTACGCAAGTGCTGACATTTGCAGAGCATGAGGGTGGAAAGCATCCAAATGGCCATCCAAATGCAACATGAGGCATTCAAAATACAACAAGAAACTGCACCGCTTGGTAAATGACAGCACATTTTGTACATTTTAAATGCCCTCATAGATTTCAATTTGGTGAAAGGCCCCAAAAAAGCCTTTACAACTGCACACATGAATTTAGCCTTAAGCCGGCCATAGAGAGGCCGATTCCTGGGCAAAGTTGCGGGTGCCGTTTGCGCTCCCGCCAAATGCATAATGGTCGGTTACCCGCAACTACAGGGGTGCCCATCTTGAAGATCCGACCCAAAAAGCCGGCAGGTCAGATCGAATGCGGATCCATCCTGCTGGTTCTTTTTGTGGCCCATTCTGCTGTAGGCAGTTAACTTGGAGGGGTAGTCTCCTCTCCCTCAAACTTAATTGGCTACAATCTGACAGAAATCGCATTGTTGTGTTGGTGGAGCACACAGGATTCCTGTCAGTTCTGTAAGCAACTCCTCACAGCGTTGTGACGTCACCACGCTGTAAGGAGTCTGCTACAAGCTGGCCAGCTTTAGTCTTTGTTTAGTAAATAATGACAAAGTGTAATATATTGCCAAAAGCCTTTGCACACATAATTTCAATGACATCCTATTCTTTATTCATAGGCTGTAATATGAAGTTTAGGAATTGTCCCAAGCTTTGCAATTACCATATAACAGTGTCAGCTCTTCTGGGAAGGCTTTCCTCAAAGTCTAGTTGTGTTTAAGGACATTTTTGACCATTCTTCGACAGGAGGGTTTGTGAGGTCAGGGACTGATAATAGACAAGAAGCCCTGGCTAGCTGACTAATACATCCCAAAGGTGTTCTTTTGTTTAGGACCAGGGCTCTGGGAAGGCCAGTCCCAATACACAACACCAAACCCTCTCATGCATGCCCTTACTTTGTGCACTGTTGGCCAGTCTTGGTCTTGGTATTGTGAAGAGCTAGTATTCTCATTTACTGGAACCAAAAGAACAAGCCCAGCTCCTGAATTTCAGCTTTATGTCCTAATACCCCCTCCAGAAAACTTTGCACAGTGCAGTCAACCAAGTATCATTCTCCTGGCATCATTCATACCCAGACTCTGTCATCAGATTTTCAAATTGTGACTCTTTAATGCAAAGACTGTAACCAGGAACTGGTGGCAGAGTCTAGGGGGAGGGCTCTTAACTGGGGGGAGCGATAGAGTTAAGTATTGAGGCAGTTTTGCAGGAAGGAAAAGGAGTAGTTATGGAGTCGATTGAGACAGTAAGAGAAGTCCTCTTTTTGGATCGTCAGTCACCCACCCACTCTGCCTATTTTGTTTGCATTTTCTATTTTTAATGTTTTTTTAGGTTCTCTTGTCACAGCATTCGTGAACCTCGGCAGTGCATGGAGAAGAAAACACAACTTTTTAAACATCTTGGTCATGTGCTAGTTTGGTTAGGGCAGTCACCAGATTCTGGTTGGATGGTATGTAGGTGATAATCCTTACACAGTTAAAATGGTTATGTGTTTTAAAGTTTGGATAAGGTACCCATTAAGCTTGTAACGGAAGGACTGGTGACCGATACAGTTGGAGCGAGTAGTCGGCTGCTTTGTCGGGGGAATACAGATCAGTTTTGAAAATTTTATAAAGTTTTATATATTTTAAAAGCTATGGCCTGTATTAAATGTATTTCTTTAATATATATATAAACAATTTTCCAAAGTTACACTCTGGTCGTCATGTCTTTATTTAGATTATTAGATTAAGTTATGTATGGTAATGTAACTCTTTGCAAGAGGTTAAGAGCATCTATGTTTAATATAGCTATGGGTGCACTGTGCCAAATCTGTCAATAGATAGCAGCAAACACCTGAGAGGAAGAGATAGGAATGTTTCTGCCAGGGAACCTATTGAAGGGAGGAAATTTCTGGGGGAACATTGTGGAGGGAGTACAGGATGGAAGGCAGTCCTGGATTCTCCAGGGAGAAGGAGGAAAACTTGGGTCTGTCTGTGGGAGGACACAGAGGCGGTCCTCCAGCCAGATTTGCTGTCATATTGAAGCACCTCCAGACACAGTGTGAAGAGATCTTCATTCCAGACCAGGGAGGAGAGACACCTGTGGAGAGGGGAAGAGATCTTGTCCTGGAGGAGATAAAAGTGTTCCAGCCTTGCTGCTGCCTGATTGGGAGAGCCTCACATCCAGTCTGCAGGAGGGATAGAGGACTGTGAACAGATCCATCCTGTCTTTGGAGATCTTCAGAGACATCAGCACTGATCATCTGACAGACTGGATAACATTGCTGCTACCCTGCAGATAAGTACTAATTGCTTTAAAAAGAGTGTTTCACTGTAGTAGTGGCACTGTCTGAAGTTTTACCCTCCTTACAACTTCTGAATTAACAACACCTCTTCTGTTAGAGACACTGCCTATACATATCCAGCCTCTTTGATTCCAGTCTCAGAACTGTGCCTTTGCCAGATAAGTAATCTGTCCTATACTGTTTCAGACTGTTTGCTGGAGTTGTTTGACTCCTGGATGGTAACCACTCCCCCCCCTAATACAGGACTCTCCTGCATTTCTGACAAAAGTGTAACAAGCGCGCTCCACTGAACCCTATCACGAATATCTCGGCGGATATTTGCAATTCCGAATACTCGCAATATGGCCATATATTGCAAAAATAATATTCGCATTGCGAAAATAAACATAGCATGTGACCATTCATTTTAAAGAGTTTCGCGATGCGAATATGATTTTCGCAATTGCAAATATTATTTTGCGCAATGCATGGTATTACCGCGAATATTCAAATTTCCGAATATAGAATCGAATATTAGTAGAATTATTCGCCAAATATCACGAATTCGAATATTGCCTATGCTGCTCATCACTAATTACGAGATAACATATGTGAATCTTGACAAGACATGAAACTTTAGAAAGTCATAATGCTGCCTCAGCATAGAGATAATTTCTTGTTTTTAATTGCTGGCTATTAGACCACGCCCATCATAGTACTTAACCAATCAGGAATAAAGTGATTTTGCATATGACTGAGCTAATTAGTAGCTCGGACACTATTTGTCCCAAATATAGCAAGCTTTTTCTTCATTGTTAGATGTTATGTGAGTTTTCATTGTTATATTTGTTGGTTATACAAGTTTTGTTCCATTATAAACAATACCATAATTTTTTGGGATTTGAGGTTTGTGTAGTCTCCATAATGTGCAGTTTCCCCCTGGAAACATACTGATCTACTGAATCAATGTTGAGGTTGTGTATTATAGCTCTTTTGCTATTTGTCTAGAAGGTTCCTGCGGAGCAGGAGCCACTTCAAATATGTTAAAGATAGAAGTGATTTATTGAATATTACAAATCATATTGATGCGTGTAGCTGAATCTGTCTTCATAGAGTACAGCTACAGAATGGTTGCTCCTCAGAGCTGTCTTTTTATGCGGAGCTATCGTTATGAAGTAGTCTGACTTAATGCTATTTAATAAAATATTCATCTGCCAAACAGACAGTATTTTTTATCCCCATAAAGTGGATATCTCCTATTCAAATTTCAATATAACACAAGTCAGTATGATGATTGACAAGCACTCTACAATAATCAATAAGTACACTTACAAATGGTTACATGTTACAAATGGTGTCTCCCTTCCCGAGTGTCGCTGCAGCCAGCAGAGTGAGAATGTTGATGTTCCAGCATGACATGCTAGTAAATATTACGAGTAGTGTTGAGCTCGAATATTCGAATGCCGAATATTTTTCGTGAATATCGGCAATTCGAGAATTCGCCAATATCTCGGAGGATATTCGCAATTCTGAATACTCGCAATATGGCCATATATTGCGAAAATAATATTCACATTGCGAAAATAAACATAGCATGTGACCATTCATTTTAAAGAGTTTCGCGTTTCATCTGCCAGACAGACAGTATTTTTTATTTTTTTATTCCAAAATTCCAAATTTTTTTTGAAAAATGTAAGAAATAGCATACATCGTTCAAGCAAAACTACGGAGCCCCCTAGGGGTCATGTGGCAGAAAAAATATTGAGGTAAATAAGTGTAGGA
>CM070038.1:47083485-47104549 GCA_036250615.1 Ptychadena robeensis
GGGCACCCCCACACACAGCTGAGTGTTTTCCGGCAGCCCTTCAGCTCTAACAAGCAACCTCGGGCTGGCGCAACGCACAGCATGGGAGGTGCTACCTCGGAAAAACTCCTTTCTGCTTAAGATTTTTTTTTTCTTTTTGGGACCAGTGAGTGTGATTAATGATTTTGCCCTTTGGCAGCCTGATGCCGATAGTGCAAAGTGACCTACAATGTGGTAGGTCCGCTTTAATAATTTTCTCTCAGATCAGTGAAGTAAATTACCAGCTATGCCTCTGTAGAAGCTTCATTTACTCCAGGTAAAAGTATGTGAATACTTCAATGTCAGTTGCAAGTCTACAGGTTCATGTAAACGTTCATTTGTCTTTTACCTATAAACACAAAACGCTAGAAGGCATGCTAATGCAGTAATTAATCCTTTAAATTTTTGGATTATATTTAAAGTGTTGTATTTAAGACTTGCTCTTCTGCTCTCTTAATACTGTTTCACTTGTGCTTTTACATCATGCACATCTCTTATGTCCTTGACACTCTCAAGCCTGCTCAGGGGAGCCATAAAAATTAAATGGTGTCGCAGAGTCAATGGCAGCTAGGAGAGACATTGACATCTTTAGAATGTTCTGACGCTTTGTCGAAGGAAAGGCTACCATTTTCTAGAAATTGCTTTGGGGTTCATTTATGAGGCAATCTTTCATACAAACTGTGCTTAGTTGGGGTCTTCTTTAAAGGTCAATTTTAGGCATTAAGTAAGCCATTTATTGAGTTTTCTATTGTCCAACTAGCAAACAATAAAACATGGGATAAAAGTCTGAAAGTTCTTCCAATTGTTCTGTTTAATCCCTAAAGGAAATACAGAGCTCCTCAAGGAAAGTGTCAGGAATGCACTCCAGGAATCATGTTGACAGCATTCTTTTTCTAAATCCAACTTGTATTACCGTTCATAGGTTTGAAGGATCAGCCTGTTGTTGTGCACCTTTTGGATTCTGCTTCTTCTGTGCATCAACTTTTGAACTTCATATAAACCTGCCTGCGATCTTTTGCTGTCAACGTTTTATACGCCTTTGTTTGCCTAGTTCTTAGTAAGACATGCTGCTGCGCACTTCGTCTGATGTCATGTCTGGGAAAGCTATTTATACCAACTCGATGTACTTGGAAGTGCCTAAGAGTGTATTCTCTTGATCTCTGCTCCATTTCTAATACCTGTTTATGACTTCTGCTTGTTTGTCAATGATGATTTCAGCATGACTTGCCTAGTGTTCTTGTACCATGCTTCTTTTCCGACTGCTGTTCCCAGTTTTATAAGTATAACTGAGGTTTACAGTCAGAGAACTGGCCAAAGATACCCCCTACCAACCATCCAACCCTGAAATTAAGCCCTGATTAGGGCCTACATCCGTAAGATGATAGGGGAGCTCAGAAAAATCATAAGAAGGAGGGTAAAGTCATAAAGAACCTGCTAGATGGTTTGAAGTATTGACCTCACTTTAAATTCTACAAAAGAGTTTAGCTGTGAGACACAGCAACATGGTCTTCAGCAACAGGACAGGAATTAGTCCAGCAGGAGGTGCTGGAGGACAGAATGAATCACCTCCGGGTCTTTAAGGCAATCGCCTTGCGCCTGTGATTTTAATTGTGCGATTGTTCATGTGATCAGCGTGATTGACCAGGCAATCTTCTTTAAAAAAGAAAAAAAAAACGGCCCCCGTTTTTGTTTTTATAATGGGGGTGATTTAAAAAAATAAATCATGGTTGATGATTGCCTGGCTGGCTGATGGGGCGTAAAGGAACAATTTGCATGGCTCCACCCACTAACCTGGAGTAAGAGTTTTTCTCTTAACTGCAGCAAGACCATATTGTAATGGAAGGGGTCTTTGCTATACACTGCTCGAGTTGAGGGCTTTTCAATTCCTTTAATCCCTTCTTACCATAACCTTCATGGTTGTTCTTCTATACATTATGAAAGAGAAAGAAAATTGAGCTAGAGGGGAGTGCTAGAAGATTTATTTGGCCAATATTTTGTTGCGTGCTGGGGCTCCACATCCTATTATACGCCTGCAAAATTCTCATAGCAGGAGAAACTGCCCTGTTATGTATGCCTACCCCCTCACATGTGACAATGCTGGTTTTTGAAAACTGTTACAGTACTGTCACTAAAGAGTTAAGAGAGAGTCCTCTTCACTGTGTGAGCTCCTGCCTTAAGCTGGGCATAGATGTTCCAATTCCGCTCCGACCACCGATCCAATGGCGTGCGCGCTCCTGCATCCCTTAGGGATCAGGTCATGCAGGAATTGGAGGCAGCAACTAATGAGGATTGGGCTAAAATCAGCTGTCCTGTCGAATCACACAGTTATCCGACAGGGCGGTAAATTTTAACCCGATCCCAAGTAATGAGCTGCACATTAAGAGGCCATCACGCCCGCTCCTATGCAGAGAATCGGATAAGGAATAGACAGTAAATTGTACCGTCTATTCCCAGCTTAAGAGATTCAGAGGTTACCTATGACTTTCATTCTTGTTTCTACAAGCTAAATTGAGCATAAAAAGGAGCAAAACAAATATGTGAACTGCTAGAGAGGGGGGTGTTAAGAAGACACTACTTCTTTGCATTGCATGAGTAAATCCCAGGTCCACCAAAAAGCTAAATCTTATTACTGCAAGCTCAGCAGTTCTGCAGGCCCTTTTAACAAACAACTGCGCCCTTGTCAAGGTCACGCTCAGTAAACCCTTTTCTTCACTGTCACTTGCATTTTCTGAGCCGATTCCACTAGCTGCTGACAGCCAGTTTCTTTGGTCAGACTTTCTGCAAGGCTTGCTGCAGCAGAGGTCAGCCATGCAAGGGTATGGCTTGACAAAGCATGTGCTGATGCAGTTAAGTGCTCCTATATTGTCTTCCCACTTTGCTGTATGGAGCACTCTGATCCATTAAAGGAACTCTGCGGAATCCTGCGCTCACCTGCTGTTTTTACCCCCTCGGGATACTGGTGTTATGGTGATTTATTGCAACTGACTTAACTTCTTCAGCTCCTCTTCTCCTAAGGGTGCAGCTTTAACAGGGAATTCTACATTGAGAGCAAATTAATTTGATCTGACGTAAAAAAAAAAGGGGGCATCTGAAGGTTTATTTATCTCTATAGAAAAGTTTGCTTTCATTCTACCGCCTTTTGTTGAGAACAAGGCAAATTTCCACTCCTCTGTATTGTGTTATTAGCAGGGACTTTTAACTTTACCTGCAAGTTTATCCAGCCCTTGATCTTCCTGAAAGATAAAAAGATAAAAGTGCCAATGTTTTGCAGGGTCTTGTTTTTTTCTCATTAATTTTAGTGTTGGAATCTAATACTTTTAAAAAGATACAGACACTTTGTTCTTTTCGTTTACAAGGTACAGCAACAAAAAATTCCATACACCCTGCCAATATCTGTAGGGACGTAGGCCATGTGTTGTGTGTATGGGTTACTAGAAGTAGGAATGCAGAGTTAACTGTGCTCTACTGAGACATTAAAGGAGGATATTACATGATCTTGTTGCTGGGCAAAGCAGGTGCCCGGTGAGTCAATGTTTTGTATTGGTAAAGGCCAAGCAACATGCCAGAATATTTAAGCTTATGTAACACTTATGTGACATGCCATCTGGGAGTAATCAGCCTGAGAGAGGGGTATTGTAAGGCCAGTTAAGGGAGGAGCTAGGTCTTTGTCTGGAGAAGAGTGGAGAGAGTTGAGCTCTGTTGGTTCCTGTGGGAGGAAGGCCACATAGGCCTGTGGAACCGGAGACGCTGAGATAGCTGAGATGTAACTAAAGACATCTCCCTTGTCCTCCAGCTAGGGGGAAGGAGCTACCCTAGCCCAGAAGAGTGTCATCAGGTTATAGAAGGACTGGGCTAAAGACCAAAGAAAATGGCACCAGCTGCTCCCAGATGGTTGGCATGGTGATGGCATGGACTGTGAAGCTGTATTGCTTAGTCACCAATAAATGAGTACCATATCTTACACCAAAAGTCACCATGTGTTGGACCTTTCTTGGGATGTGTGCAATGACCTTTGATAGGGAAACCACCCCTACTATTGGTGAGAGCGAGAGACCGCGTTGGCAGAGCTGCTCCAGGCCAGGCTGCACAGGGGTAGTTCTACTGTTCCTAGCTTCTCCCTTGGATGGAGTGCATGCTGTGATGGAGGACATGGACATCTGGCGGCAAGGCAACAGTAAGTAGACTATTCCTAGCAGCCTCCATGACCAGCGTGGAGGTGTGGCTGTTATGGAGGGCCAAATTGAGAGTTTGCTGAGGTGCACAACAGTCTACAGAGACCTGACGGGTGAGATCTAGAAGTTGCCAGACAGGTGCCCTCAAATTCACCCTGTTACATGCGGTGCACGAAGGGACAGTACGCTTTCCTACATATCTAGTGTCGGCCACATACAATTCTGTTCTAACACCTTTGCATGGAAGGTTTAATGGCCTCACAGCTCTAGTCATCCAATTCAACATATTTCTTCCCTGATGTTCCTGGACCCATGTTGGCAATAATTAACATAATCCCAGAAACGCATTTCCAGAAGAACTTTGTAAATGCCATTTTGATTTGAAGAACTATATGAGAATCCTATATGAGGTTTTTTTCTTGTTTTGGGCTAGCATTAGTTTATGTCTTTGCATACCATAGGGAATAATTCTACATCTGACTAAGCAAGAAGCCTCAGTAAATTATACATACGATTACTCCATATACACATATTTTTGCATACATGCTCTGAAGTTCAGATAGTAGTCAATATAACTAATAATAATAATTTATATAGCACCAACCAACATAGTACCCAGTGCTTTACACAGTTCATAGTAGATCATTAAAGGTAAACTCGACTAGTCGTTGACTTGACTTTAGAAGAACAAGTGGATGACTCCTGAGTGGACAATTTGTGTATTTTTTTCCCTCTTCCTGTATACATACTTGTACACACAAGTTATGCTGGGTTATGCTGACACATATTCCTTGACTTAAAATATTATTATATGAATAAAACACCTTAAAAACTAGATGAGAGACTTAGCAGCAGAGGCATGACAGACACACACGTTACAAGTGTGGAAATACTTACTCACTCTAGACCATGCAAACCACATAGTGACCTGCATAATATGCAAGTCCATGTTGAAGTACCATAAAAGTACTACTGTTATGCGGTCCATCTGTGAGCTAACACAGGTAATGCTGGCACTGCCCTGGGTTGTCAAGTTCAGAGAACATTAAGTAGGTTTAGTTTTATTTATTTTGTAGGACTATGTGCTCTTTTGTGAACCACAGTGTATAGTGTTGACTCATTCTGTGTGTGTTTGGTGTTTACTTTGCCCTTAATATTACCCACAAAATTAAAAAAAAACTAATGTTTCGTTTTTTCTTGTCATGTTGACTGTTAATGTTGCAGAGATCCTATAAAGGTTGTTCATTGTTGGACCCTCGTGTTCCTCCATTGAATGAGTAATGATGCTGAATAGACTATGACTTTAGCAGCGTATGACTCGACTTAACAAAACCTGAAGTCGTTAATGCCATAATACATATATCCATAAAGAGGGGTTCACAATCTAATGTCTCAACCAAAGTCAGTTATATGTAACTCACACAGTGTAAGTCATATCTCACAGTTACGTTGGGGGTGCTGTTTAAATGTTATTATCATTTTAAAACCCTGATACTGGATCTTCATTTTGGATGTGAAAACAACAACTCTTTTATCTACAACTCCCCATACACAGGTCGATACCCATTCAAATTGAGCCGCTCGAGCGCAGCGTGGTGAAGTAATTGTGGCGTCACCATGGGCACTTTGTGTAATAGATTCCCATCCAATGATTTGGATGTGGACTCTTAAGCTAGGAACACACGGCTCGATTTAAGCATACAATCGATGTAAGATTAGATGAAGAACCTCAATTTTGGTATTTTATCAATTGTACCGTGTGCACTATAGTGTCATACAATCGTAGTACAATATCAATGTAGAGAACATCGATTATTGACTAAAATCGTCGATGCTATTGATGCCCTACAAACAGTAAACTATCACTTCATCGAATACAATTGTACGATGAAAATGAAAAAGTAGTATAATCATGGTACAATTCGACAATAATTTTCCAACTAGTCCGAACACTTTTGAATCGATGTAAAGCTCTTCATCGAACTAAAATCGTCGATCGTACCATGTGTCCGCGCTACGATTTTTGTACAATCCATGTAAATTTTCATTGATTTACATCGATTGTACGCTTAAATCGAGCCGTGTGTTCCTAGCTTTAGTCCCCATCCAAAGCAATGGAGATCGAACAGGGATTTACCAACATGTTGGTGCCCTATTGAGCCGTCTTCGAGCGTGATCGATTCATCCCGCTTAAAGACAGGGTGGGTGCAATTGATGACCTGCGCAATCAATGGCTGTGTGATGTCATCAATCGCCTAGGTCATCAATTGAATGGGTATCGAGCTGTGTATGGGGACCTTTCGAGCTGTCATATAATTGCCTCTCAATGAACAGGTAATTTTCATTCCTCAACTAGCAGCTATACTGTCCAATTTTTTTTTAAATCAGGTGGGGTCAGAGAGATTTTCAGTGATAATGATTTTGTCACTAGCCTTGGCATTAATGATGGCAAACTGGTTGTGCCAATAAATGACATAATTCGTATACCATACACTGCCAGCCAAGAAAATACAGCCCTTGACAATTGTTAGCAGTCTGTTACATCCTCTTTAACTCTTTGCATATTCTTATCACTGTTTTGTGATGGTTTTATTGATCTAGGAAACCCTTCTCCATTCCATCAGTCATGGTTTTTCAGCCTGAAACAATATTTTAGTCCAGGTATTTTTCCCCCATTACATCAGTGGAGTTAAGGGAGAGGAGCAGAGTGTAGACGAATATAAATATCCATTTCCTTGTTCTGCATGGTCAGGATGTATCTACCCCTTATAAATTGGCTTAAGCAAAAAAGATGTAACAGGAATAGGCCCCAGGGGTGGCAGCAAATCCAAAGAAGACGGCAGGAGACAGACGCTTGCCGGGTTATTGAGAAAAATGTGTCCTTTCAACAGCTCAGCTCCGGACTGACCCCTGCCGCTGCGCAGTCCAATCGGGTGGCATTTTACAGCGGAGGCTTTGAATATTGATGAGGAGACACAGAGGAAGTGGTAATAAAAGATTCACAACGTGAGGAATTATATATGTGCAGCCATGCACGCAGAGTCTGGGACACTATAGGGGGGGAACGTAGGGCTCCAATGTATGGGCCTTGAGACTAAACTTTTCATATTTTGCTCCTCTGGATGCACACTGAGCCTTCCTATTGTTATAAATATATTTCCAGCATTCATTCCGAATGATATTTTTACAGTGAATGGCTTTATTTGTACCTGCAAATGTCCTAGCATACGGCAAATACCTTACTGTCTAATCAGTTGCCAAGGCTTTATAATGTGAACTTTCAAATGCTAAGCCAATGTGTTTAAATAAATCGACTTTTTTAAGCATCTATGATTTTTATTTATAATCATCTTTTATTTGAAAAGTGCCAACCTTTTACATGGTGCTGTACATTAAATAAGGGTTAAATGGCAAGCTAACATACAGGTACCAACTATGAGACGAGGACCCTGCCCAATCAAACATACTGTATGTATAGTGTTGAGCGGCATAAAGTCGAGTTCGCATAATTTTGCGAATGTTTGCACAGATATTCAAAATATTTAGATTCATTGACACGTCCACCCATTCGCAAGAATCCTAACTAATGCACCTTAAAGGCTGAACTATTAGCAGAACAATATATCAGCAGAAATGGATAACATTAGCCTGTCACAACTAGGGAGCAGGGCCTTCAATAGCTAATACAGTAACAGAGCAGAGCGAGGACAGTCTCTTCTGCAGGAGGGCATTTTGAAGATGTCATCAATTTATGCTTGATGCCCATGCGTAACGCACTATAACTTGAATTGGGTCTTCTCCTGGCTTGCTACTGGGTCTTATCCATGCAATGATTGCTATTGAGCCCACCAGATGCCCACAAGCAGGTATAAACAGTGGAGTATAGCAGGCCTGCAAACAGCTCTCTAGCCCAGTTGCTGCTGTCTCATCAGAATCATCTCCTCCAGACTGCCCCACCCCTGCTTGGGCCAAAGCTTTCAGGCCTGGGGCCTCATGTGACAAAGAATAAAAGAAGACAGCCCGCACTCTTGCTTCTGTAATTACACTACACTTAACATATGAATACAATAGGTAGGGGAAATGGAATTGACTAGCTGGTGATGTTAGAAATCAGAAGAAGTTGTGTAGGCCGGAGTGAAGTGCCACATTTTGCAGGGCTTGTTTGAAAGTAGAGATGGTCATATTTTTTTTACATATGCAGCATGCTAAGAAGGGTTCAGGGTATACTACAAAAAAAGAAAGTATAGCTGTAACACAAATTTTTTTAACTTGAAATTTCGACTATGATTTTAAAAGTGTGAGCAAGTGTAAAAGAGTGTGGGTGAGAGTTTCAGAAATAAGGGGTGGCCCTGTAGAAAGCTTAAAGAGTCTTAAATTATTAAAGCCGGGCATGCGATGATGTTGTTAGTAGGAATGTCCTTAGAAGTCAGTGGAAGAGTAGTGGTATATTCATGTACAAGGTTGGAGAGGGCAGGAGTTGAGAAGGCAGCATTAATGTTCAATACAAATAAAAACTATATATATAAAACTACTAAATATAAAAGCAATCTTTGGGGTCCTGTAAGTCATTTTGTCTATACTAAAATGCAACTAATTTGCTGTAAACAAGAAAAATGAATTTTTTATGTTTCCTCTTTGGTTAACGCCCCTGGCAGTAATCCCAAATATTCGTTGGGGTAGTTTTTAATTACCAAAAGTGGCAAACCCGAGCCACACTCTGGATTACCTACCTGGTCCAGTTGAGATGGGGGCATCTTTCAGCTATATTGGGTTCTCTGTCCCGGGCAGCAACATTCATGACATCCTCCAGTGATACCCACCCAGACGCAACAGTGTCCCGTGTCCTTGCATCTTTGACATCATTGTAATCATCTCTTTATATTTTACAGTTTAAAAATGTAAACAAATATTCAGCTAGGAATGTATGCCCAGAATCTGGGTGAAAGCATAGGTGGGAGGGCAACTTGACCAGAGGGACTGGTTTTGGAACGGAGTAGTGGATGTAGGGAAAGAGGAAGTGTTCTAGGTGGGGAGGCTCAGGAAGTTTGATAAGGAAGGGTCAGCAGGGGGAAGATCATTTTCAGAACGTTATTTTCACCCACCGTCCCTCCTTGATTGGTTGGACTGGGGGTTTGGGGTAATATGTGTTCTGTAACATGTCTTGTTTTCTTTATTTTGTCACAGCATGGAAGAAGCTCGACAGTGCCGCAGGAGAAAATCGGACTTTGAAGGCTTCTTGTGACATGTCGGTGTAAGAAGGACAGTCACAAACTGGTGAAAATGTTTTCTAAGGCGGGGCTTAAGCCCCAGTTACGTTACAGTATTTAAAGTCATTCTATAAGGTACCCATCAAGGTGGTATTAAAGGGCTGGTGGCTGGGTCGGGGGACCTTTTTTAACTGTTTTGAGATTGTATATAGGCTGTGGCCATGTTTATATATACATTTGAACTTCAAATTATATATAAAACTTTTCCAAAAATTATATCATGGTCTCTATCATTACGGGTATCAGTACAGGTATCCTTCGTTCCACATTCCTTTAACAGGGATTGGATGGAGCCAAGAACACAGACCCTGCCTGCTCTCTCCCTCCGAAGTTGGAGGCAGCACCTCCTCTCCCTTCTTGCTGCGAGCAGAGGCTGCCAGCTCACTCTCAAAACTGGATCGGCTGGGGTCCCTAGATGCTGTCCTAAGTGCTGGCACATAAAGGGTGCCCGGTCGATTTTGACCAAATTTATTGGCCAATTGACCACACGTGATCACGCACGGCCAAAAAATCGGGTCACAATCTAAACATGTATAGGGGGCTTTACTGATTACTTTTCATTTTTGTTTTGGTCTGACATTACTATAGACTGAATAGTATCTACTCTGCTAGGGGTTAAGCATTAACAAGCTCAGAATTTTACTTCAGTCTACTAATCTCACTGCATCTGGTATTAATAAGTACACCTACCTCAACCTCCTTGGAGTTTGGCCCAAGTTGGCCCGAATTAAATGAGGAGAAACTAACCTGTGCAAAGGCATGTATGCAGATGTTTCCGCGTCCGCCCCTGATCGCTTCACCAATGACACAAAGGGTAGGAGGCGCCCTAGAACTCCATGTAATGGAGGGGGTGTTGCCTTTTCCCAGAGTTGTGCACAGGAACTACAGTTGAGCAGGAAATTGCGGCGGAATACGATATTAAAAAAAAGGCATGCCACGTTAAGGAGGAGGTTAAAGTGATCTCTAAATGGAAGCTGTCCTTATATCAGTTCTGGATCCTTTACAGAAGCCTATCTGTGTTTTAGGAAGCTGTATGAGGTACACAAATACCCTGTGCTGAGCTTAAATCATAAACAATAAATGTATGATAGAAAATATGCCATGTATGTTTATATTTAATTTTTATTTGTATATGTATAGTTATGCTAATTATACAGCAATTAAAGGTATTTTAAACCATTGTGCTGCCTTATCTTTCTCTCAATCATATGTAGAGATGGTTGAATTTTGAGTTAATTGCAAAGCCCCTGAGCATGCTATCATCACCAAACTTGCTGGAGATGTAGAGAAGGGTTGGGGGTATACTACAAAAAGTATGGCTCTAACACAAAAAGTTTTTGCATACATTAAGTTCAAACTCAAATAAATTTCATACATTTTGAACTTAATTTATGCAAAAACTACATGTGATAGAGATTTTTTTTAAATGTTCACACAACCCTTTTCTACATCTCCAGCAGAGGCTTTGCAATCAGCTCACAAAGTCAGCTAGTCCGAATTCGGCCATCTCTAATCATATGGCAAAAGCTTGTTATAGAGAAAATCAAGTACAGCAAATGCTGTGCATTGTTTCTGTTTCAGTCTGCAAACAATTTGCATACATTTGCATGTTTATATCTAGATTTTGGCATCTCAATGAAATCTGTATGTCATTTGTTATTGGTAATATCTGCATGTCATTTGTAATTGGTAATATCTGCATGTCATTTGTAATTGGTAATATCTGCATGTCATTTGTAATTGGTAATATCTGCATGTCATTGATAGCTACCTCTTATTGGTAATAGCTTTATGTCAATGATCTTACCTGCCATTAGTCATATCTGTCATTAATACAGTCAGCCATAAATATTGGGACAATAACACAATTCTAACATTTATGGCTCTATACACCACCACAATGGTTTTGGAATGAAACAAACACACTGTGCTTTAACTGAAGACTGTCAGTTTTAATTTGAGGGTATTTACACCCAAATCAGGTGAACGGTGTAGAAATTTTAACAGTTTGCATATATGCCTCCCACTTAGGGGACCAAAATAATGGGACAGAATAATATTCATAAATCAAACTTTGTTGTCTATTTCATTGGTCAACCTTTATTTGTAATTCAATGGTACAATACAGCAAACATCAACGCGATAAACAGCGTTTCGTGACTTACTTTTCAGTTCATCAGGATGGGTGTAACAAGTCTGTGGGGTTAGATGTTTAACCTTCTGGGCATTGCGCATGTGGCGCGGGTTTTTTAAAACCGCCCGGTTGGAGGACCCTTGCATAACTCCAGTGTCACTGGAGATGCCATAGTTATGCTGTAAAAAGGCGATACCCCTCCATTTACATGGAGGTCTATGGCGCCACCTACCCCCGCCTCCTTCACGTCAGTGGTGACGCGATCAGGGGCAGACACGGAAGCTTCAGCATACATGCCGATGCTACCGATCGCCGGGGGAATCTGGCGGACAGGTGAGTTTCTCACTAGTTAACTCGGGCTGAGTTTCATGATGGGCCAAACACAAAGGGGGTTAAAAAAGGGATATATAATATAAATATACATTTACGAGGGATCCCACTATTGGTATATACATATATTTTAGCAGTATGCTTTGGGTCATGCTGTGCACCTGCACTGTGAAGTGCCATCCAATGAGTTCTGAAGCATTTGGCTGAATATGAACAGATAATATTGCCCGAAACACTTCAGAATTCATCCTGCTGCTTTTGTCAGCAGTCACATCAATAAATACAAGAAAACCAGTTCCATTGGCAGCCAGACATGCCTACACCATGACACTACCACCACCATGCTTCACTGATGAGGTGGTATGCTTAGTATCATGAGCAGTTAATTTCCTTCTCCATACTAAGCCCATCACTCTGGTACAAGTTAATCACGTTCTCAACTGTCCATAGGATGTTGTTCCAGAACTGTTAAGGCCTTTTTTGAGGCTCATTAATGGTTTACATCTTGTGGTGAACCCTCTGTATTCCCTCTGGTGAAGTCTTAATTGTAAATTTGACACACAAACACCTACCTCCTGAAGAGGTTCTTCTTTTAAAAAAATTTCCAAACAGTTGTTTTGGCTACACCTAATGTTTTTGCTATCTCTCCAATGGGTTTATTTTTCAGCCTAATGATGATTTGCTTCATGGATAGTGACAGCTCTTTTGATCTCATCTTGAGAGTTGACAGCAACAGATTCCAAATGCAAACAGAACACTTGAAATGAACTCTGGACCCATTTATCTGCATGTTGTAATTGGGATACTGAGGGGATATCACACCTGGCTATGGAAAAGCTGAAAAGCCATTTGTCCAATTACTTTTGGTCCACTAACAAGTGGGAGGCACATATGAAAACTGTTGTTATGCCTACACCATTCACCTGATTTGGATGTAAATACCTTATAATTAAAGCTGACATTCTGCAGTTAAACATTGTGTTTGTTTCATTCCAAATCCATGGTGGTGGTATATAGAGCCAAAGATTTTAGGATTGTGTTGATGTCCCAATATTTATATTCCTGACTGTATATGCATCTCATTTGTATCATGTAGAAATCATTTATATGTTTTGTTGTTTATATAACATCTGCATATCATTGATTTCTGCCTGTTGTTGGTAATTGATAAATGTAATTCTAATTTTCCTTACCCATGTCATTTCCTGGAATGTGAATGTTTACAGTTCTTCTCCTTCATGCCTCCTATTCTAAATTGAAGCTTCTGAATGGAGATCATGGATAGAGTGTCTTTAGTTATTTTCTGGATGACAAAAGTTGTTTAAACTGAATGGGCTTAAATGGTGTAACCAACACCAATGGCTGAAGTCGATACAGCACCTGACTTGTGAGCAATAGCGTGGACTGGTGAGAAATTGATGTTTTCTTTTTTCAATAGAAGAGCAGCTTTTTAAATATACTGTTAACATCTCATATTATGCCATCTTTCTCTGCCATCGTGTGGTTTTTCTGGAGCATTACATGCTTTGATATTGCAATAAAGTAGCCATCCTAATTGTTTTCTTGAAAAAAATATCCATTTATAAGAGGTTGATTAACCTTGAACACAAAGCTTTAATGTCAGTTCATATTTATCAAGCAATGCCGAAATGAAGGAAACTTCAAAGAATGCCAGCAACATGACCTTATTTAAATAGCCGCTCTGTAATGTGTCTAAACTATTTTGTACGGGTGATATAAACACAATATTGGAATATAATAGGGTTTCAAGGGCATCTGGATAGAATTGTCAAAAGCTGTACTCTGTTGACATCTGGTGGAGATATAAAGTTATTGTACCCAGAGTCTAGTTTTATTCTCTATTCTGTGAAACACATACTCCTAGCCAGTGTTGTGTGATTGACCTCTTGTGGTTGTTTGTCAGAAGGTGTGAGCATTCTTCTCTGGATGGTGGTTGAAAGATCTGAGTATGCAGTAGTGGACTTTAAGGAAACATCCTCAACTCGCAGCACATCCAATGTGGTAAAGTGTGAGAATACTCACACTGTTTAGTTTAATAGATTCCATCAATACCATCAAAACCATCAATAGTGAGTATCAGTAACAAACTCTATGATTGATCAGAGCAAGCTATATACTGGTGTTGTGGATTTTCCTTTAAACCCCATAGTGATATTTTGTTTTCTTTGTTCTTTGTTTTAAAAAATGCAGCTGTGCAATCTGTTTAAATGTCCTGCCTAATCACATGCTTAACTTTTACAAGTTTTCCATTATCTAATTAGGGAAAACTTACAGGAAGTGGCATAGTGGAGTGGCACTTCTGGTATTTGGAACATGGAAGGGCAGAGGCACAGTGCCGCCTTCCCATTCCAAATACAGGAAGTCATAGCCTGTAATGTCAATGCTGGCATCGGGCAGTTATCCTCCCCACCTATTTGCTAGCTGGCTAACTTAGAATGAAGGGGGCATTACTCTCCCTCATTACTTCCAGCACATCATCTGCACAAGAGGGGTGGGAACTTAGGAGGGAGAGTAACCAGGTATGGTCATGTGCCCCAACACAACAAATGTCTATAACATTATTGACAAACAGCATCACCAAAGAACAAACACTTTTCTAAAATCATCAATAGGGCTAGGGTACCCAGGAGTCAGGCAGGTATTCCTGAAAGACTTTGCGGGCTCATGTAGATTCCTGTGCCTCAGGGTTACCACTTTTGGCTATTTAAATCTATCCTATCTATCTGAGTCACACTCAGGAATACCAACAGGGAGCTTAATTTTTTAAAGATCACAATGTAGAGGATCTGAGACAGGGGTGGGCAAACTAAGGCCCGGGGGCCGGATCCAGCCCTTAAGCTTTAGGCCGCATTGCCACCTGGTTGAAAGGATGCTCCCCTCCCAAATGAATGCACAAAATGAGTAGAGATGTCCAAACGTTGCCTTGAGGACGATGCAGTGATATGATTATGACACTGTGGGTGCATCCTCATGGTGACAACAGACAATATCTAAGAATTATCTCTGCTCATTGCAATGAATGAGCATTTCTTTGTTCAGCAAATGTAAAAAGATAATAATGTCACCTATTTATTATCATTGCCATCATTAGTGATACTGCCGATGCATGGAATTGGCACACATATAGGGGTAAGCCATTACAGGCTCTTGGTCTGGCCCCTTTAACAGATCTAAGAAGCCAATGTGGCCCATAAGTCAAAAAGTTTGCCCTGATCTAGGATCAACCAATGACAGTAGGTGTGCGTCATGTAAATGTCTTTTACTAATCAACAGAAGGACTTCAGTCCAAACACAAGAATACATATTAGAAAAATGGTATACACTGGTATAAACTGGTATGTGAGTCTCATTTTGTTCTTCATAGGCAGCTATTGACTGCTAGTTATCACCACCCTGAAGCTGGTGCTATTTTAAAGGGTGATAACCTGCTTAGATAATCTATGTGAATTAAATTGTACATAGATTTTATGATACAGGATAGTAGAATAACATTGATGGTGATAAATGACAGCAATGGTAGTGATAAAATACCACTACTTACAGAGCTGACTGAATAAAGCATGTTAGCATCAAAGTAATAACAGAACAGCAAGAGAAACCTTGTGACTGAGTTTATCATCTATCTTCTACAGTAAAATGTAGTTATCACGTCATGTTAACTTAGTTACCATTGCCCTCTGCACCTCAGTCCCAAAAAAGCCCCAAAGACCTTAAGAACAGTAGTTTATTTTGGAATACTCCTACAGAAAGATTGGACCCTAAATGCCCCTTTACTGCTGTCCTACAATGGATAGCCAAAACCTCTGTGGTTTTTTTTTAGCATTGGATATATTCCCATTTATTTCATTTCTTGAAGAAACAGCAGGAATTGGGAATAAATCAGTGCTTTCATTGTAATAGTTAACCTTATCTCTTGTTATAATGGCAGCTATATAAGACTGGTCAACATGACAGCTAGAGATGGAAAATATTCTCATTGACAACATTGGACATATTTTGATTTATTTTATTAAAACTAGTATTGAGCTCAAATATTTAAATATATTTGTTGAATATTGGCTACTCGAGAGTTCGCGAATTTCGCAAATATGTTGGCGGATATTCACAATCTCGAACAGTCAAGATATTATGAACCAGCAAGCTTTACAGCCATGCATTGCCATTATTTTTTGGCATTGCGATAATAACTATAGCATTGGACCATCCATTTTGTAGATAATCGAAATTATCGCTATGCATGGCCATACACACAAATTTAATATTTACGAATATCAAATCAAATATTCGTCAAATTATTTGCAAAATATCACAAATTCAAATGATGCTTATGCCGCTCATCATTTATAATAACTTTTCATATGCTATGTCTTTCAGAGTAACTTAATAAGAGAGATGTCTGGTTCTCATTCATCCAGGTCATTGTATATCTGTAGTGTTTAATTCAAATCAACGGGACTTGCTGCGTTTTGTTTCTTGAAGACGTTTCGTTAGTCATCCGACTGGCTTTCTCAATTCAGAGTGAGTACAATGCCATTTTAACACCTCTCACGACTGGGCAGATTAATAACACCTCACAGCTCTAATCATGCTTATGTAGTAACACCTACCTCCATTAGGCTCAGACTTCATGCTGGTTAACACTTTATGTGGATTGGAGTTCCATACTAGGAACCGATTTCACAGGTGTGACAGGTGTGCTCACCTTGCATTTGCTCCCTGTTCCCCATGGGAGACTGTTCCCCGCGCCTCTGCTGCCCAGCATGGCCCGTGCCCCCATCCTTGGCTGGACCTACTCCTAATGGCCTAGTGCCAACTTTGAGGTATTACATTACCTCTTTCTTCAATATTACCGCGCTTGATTACTTTAACCATCTGTTCTGAGCTTGTCCTCTCATATTGTTTCAATCTAGTGAACAACTCCTATCTTACTCCTTAAGAAGTGGCTTACCCCACGAAACGCGTCGAGTTCAAATGATAGGACCCTTCATTATACTTGTTTTCTTTGTCTATTATGACTTATGCATGTATTAATCTATAATTGAATAAATTGGGGAGATCCAAACCCCCTCCAATTATTTTATACACTGTATTTATAAGTGTGACTTTCTCATTCAATATTTGCTATAGCCAGATATAGTCCCTCCTAGAATTGTCTATACTCCTTGTAAGAGAGGAGGTGGACAATTGGGTGCATCGCTTGTTGTTTGTTTACCCCAGAGTATATATTCCCAGTAAGATTGTGTACAGTCACTCTGAATTGAAAAAGCCAGTCGGATGACTAGCGAAACGTCTTCAAGAAACAAAACACAGCAAGTCCAGTTCATTTGAATTAAATACTACAGATTTAATAAGAGAGAATCTTCACATAGGAAAACCTATGGTCAGGTTCAGTACCAAAGCAGTCCCAAGTAAAATATGTAAATAGCATTAATTTGCATTTCAAACATTTAGATAACTAAAACTTATATTCATACCAATAATGGATTGAGGTGGCCCATAAAAAGATCAAAAAAAATTATAGCATTCAAACAATACCTTAGCACTTTTGTAAAGTTAAACTGGCATGGCATGGCCCAGCCTCTATTACAAGTAACAGTCAGGGTTTGTCAAGGCATTTCTTTGAATTTAAAGACTTTTTTTCTGTGCTGAGTTCAGCTTTTCCTAAACAAATAGTTTTATTTCCTTTGTTACACACAGCAAAGTTTGAAATATCATAGGGAAAACATATGTATGAACAAATGCAGCGTTTTCTCTATTACTCTATTACAATAGTTGGAAAATATGTTTTCTGAAGGTATGACACATGCCATCAAATGTCTTGTATAGAAGTAGCTGCCCAGATGTTATGTACCAAGTAAACAAGAATCTACAAAAAGTCACTATATCTATAATCATGTCATAAGTCTGCAGACAGGCCCAAGCATTTCCTCAGTCTTTTGTATGCCAGTGATCAGACTTGAACTTTTCAGAATGTTACTTGGTGAGAGGCCCAAGGGCTGGTCTGGGCCAGGTAATGGGGTAGATTTTTTTAGTATCTTATTCTACTGGGATGAGATTGCTTGAGGAACTAATGAGTAGAAAGGATCGATGATTTCGAGCTGATTGCAAAGCCCCTGAGCATGGTATCATCACCAAACTTTCTGGATATGTAGAGAAGGGTTGGGGGTATACAAAAAAGAAAGTATGGCTCTAACACAAATAGTTTTTTCACAAATTAAGTTCAAAGTCAAGTGAAAATTTCGAAAATCGGACAACTGCATGTGCTAAAGCACAAAAAAAAAAATTCAAATGTTTCCACAACCCTTCTCTACATCTCTACAGCAATTTTGGTGATGATAACCTGTTCAGATGCTTTGCAATCAGCTCACAAAGTTAGCAAGTCGAAAATTTCGACCATCTCTACTAATGAGCCAGATCCATACACCTAAAATAGTAAATTCACTTCACAGGCACTAGAATGTTGTGATCTCTAAGGCTATCTTCTTAGTTTAGGGACTACATGCAAACTTTAAATGAAACAAAGATGGTGAAAAAAATTAAATACCGGTTATATAAATGGTACTGCTGTGATATTGTTGCATCTTTTTTATACTTCATTGTTATTTAAAATAAATAAATGGGAGAATTCCCCTTAAATGCCTCAATATTCTAATGTATACTGAAAAGAAGCGTAATAATAGGAGGTATATCTACTGAAGGTGTAATTGTATAGGATCAGAGCATCTTTATCAAGCCAGTGGATCAGCTATTAATTTGATTATTTTGATCAGCTTATTTGATATAAGTTTTAAAGATTGATTCTAAATTGTCTAACCAAAAATTATGGATAGGTGGCAAAAACTATGTACCTGAGTAACAGTACTCAATTGACATTACATTAATCTACATTTGATTTCAGGGAAAATAAATAAATGTCAAATTAAAGTTGGTTTTATAAAATTCTAGAATTATAAATGAATGTGCAAATCGATTTGTGTATGGTCTTACAGATTCAGCTCTTCATATCTTGAACACCCAGTTGTAAATCAATCCAGGATGGGGTAGACTGCAGATATCACGGTCATTAGGATGTACTTAGCAAATTAGAGCTCACACAAGCACTGCACATAAGACAAAGCCAAAAGAAAATGGGATGAATGGTCAGATAGATGCCTCAAGCTTAAAATGACATGGACCCTCCAGCAGCCAATGGTTTCCAGGAAAGATCTGTTGATCCTGTAGAAGGCAAAACCTCTCCACACTGAAGAACAGACGATGATGACAGGGGTAGTGCAATCTTTGGGAAGGGGAATGCTGGCAGGTAACATAACTAAAATAATCTAAGCTTTCCAACAACACTGAATAACAATCCAAGGTTTCTGTCATGGGTTTTAGAGAAAAAATGATGTAAATCGAATTCCTGGAACAGAAAATTTAATCATTGAAGCCCTTAAAAGAGAAGAAAACGAGAAGTTAATTTAGGTCTAAAAAATATAAATAGATCTCTATAGGCATATCTTAAGCAGCAGGTAAAACCAAAATCCTTTGGTCATTATGATAGTTAGGCAACTCATTACAAAAACTAAATCAAAGCAGCATTTCCTGCCCTCCCTCCTCCCTACTTCATATCTTGAACACCCAGTTGTAAAACAATCCAGGATGGGGTAGACTGCAGATATCACGGTCATTTGGATGTACTTAGCAAATTATCGCTCACACAAGCACTGCACATAAGACAAAGCCAAAAGAAAATGGGATGAATGGTCAGATAGATGCCTCAAGCTTAAAATGACATGGACCCTCCAGCAGCCAATGGTTTCCAGGAAAGATCTGCTGATCCTGTAGAAAGCAAAACCTCTCCACACTTGGATTGGTTGTCAGTTGGATAACCGCAGGGAAACATTAATAACTATGAAAGGTTGCAGATAGGAGTGTCGAATTGGGAATATAAATTACTAATCCATAAAAAGATTGGACTTCTAAAGGTGTTTGAGATCTGTGAGTTGAAAGTCACAGTAGACATAAAAATGTTTATTTGGTGTGCGTTGGAAGAGGGGTAGTCTTATACGGCGAGAATATCCCAAACTCTTTATTTTAACTGGAAAAGTTGGGGGTCGTCTTATACACCCAGTCATCTTATACGCCGGAAAATACGGTCGTTTTTTTGTTTCGTTTTTTTTAACATCTCTGAACAGACATTTACTAGATATTTATTTAAATAATTTTACATTTAAGGCTGGCCATACACCTTAAGATCTCTCTGTCAGATATCCTTTAGATCTACCAACAACTGTTTAGTATAGGGTCCTCTGCCATTGAACACAGGTAGACTTGATGGTTTAGAAAGTGGTTTAGAAAGATATTACATGGTTTTGGTAAAACAAAAGGAGATCTAAAGGAAATCTGACAGAGAAATCTAAAGGTGTATGGGGACCCTAAGGCTGATATTCTTGAATCGAATGTGCTTTTTTTTGCTATGTTAACAACAATTTATATCAATATAAGTAAAAAGTAACCCCCCCCCTAATTACAGTGCCCCAGTAGTATCTGGTATTGACTTTTTTGACCAATTCTGAGATAACTACATGCTAACTTGTTCCTGAAGCAACCAGTTAACCCCATACCTTAACATTTCCATTACTATTCTTCAAAGTTGGTATGGGGATTTTAACCAAGCTTGTCCACAGTTACCCTTGCTATAGAACATTGGAATTGATTTACAAATAAAACCTTTATTTTGCAAGTGGTAAAATGTATATCATGTTCACCAGAGGTGAAGTTCTGCAGCCATTTAAACATGTACAAAAAAAAAAAAAAAAATTCACATCTATTTTCACCTGTTTTCTTTGCAACAATATATGCAATTAGGAAAATGAATACGTCACATTAGGAAAATGAATACGTCACATGAATGGTATGTGTTATCTATTTAATGATATTAATGCTCATTTAAGGTTGTATGAGTGAAGATCCAATATTTGTTTGTTCAAATATACCAAAACACTCAATATTCCACAGACCTATTTAGCTTGCCATACTGTTATTTTACATCCCTCCTGTAACCATGCAGTTATATACCTTGTAGGCTGATGCTGATCCCTGCAAACTGAGCTCTTGACCATTATTAATTATACCTAGAAAAT